>CM052703.1:15501838-15548978 GCA_028551405.1 Uromys caudimaculatus | reverse complement strand
ACTGACTATCCAAAGAGCTGTTAGGGCCTCTCCTTTCTTTCCCTTCCCCCTCATCCCCAGACCTGCCAGCTCAGCCGTGACTGCCCATTAGGTGTCCTGGTGTAGTGCAAGGGTGGGGCGCCAAGTACCCAAGCTGAGCCTGACAGTGAGTAAGAGCCCTGGATCAGGTTTCCAGAGTTTTCCCGATAATTCTGTAGAGGTCAAGGCCTAACTTGGGGCCTTTTCTCCTCACTCCGCACCTACCCAAATCTCATTCCTCCCCACCCCATGACCCCAGCCCAAGTTCAGTTCTTTCAGCTGGTAATTCAGGTGCTCCTGCACCCCCTGCCCCCGCCAGCTCTTGCTGTAGCTTCTTGGCTCAATCCTTGAACTGTCCCTAATCTTCTCTAGGGCCTTGTCCCCCCCCCCCCGAAGAACCTGAGCCCCTGTGAGTGTCAACTGTGGCCTTGTGGGCTTTTAGGGCTCTGGACAGACCCTCCACTCAGGAGTTTAAGTAGGGAGATCAATAGCAAACAGTTGTAATGATCTAATTAATTATGGCAAAATTAAAAGCGAGTATAAAATCAATCTCTGATGGTGTTGAAGATGGAATTCAATTGAGAGCCCATCTGTGCACCCCCTCGACCGTATAAATATGCAGCCCAAGGACAGACCTAATGGCTGAGCCTTTCTGGGAGCCTCTCTCCCTTCTTTCCTTTTCTACCCAGCGTTTCTTCACCTCACTCTCTCTGGACCTGTCTTGCCTCTTGCCCCTTCTCCTCCTTCCCGGTGCTTTGCTCAGGTTGAAACACACCTGTCCTTCCTCTTAACAGGCCCCTCTCTGTGACTTAGAGACTAAGGTGCCTAGGCTGGGTCCCCAGTCCCAACAAGCAGCCAATTGCAAGCTTCCTGCTCTGCACCTCAGGAATGAAAAGGCAAAGAACAGCAGGGAAGTATCTCTGAGATCCTGTCAGAGTTCTTATTCCAAGTTACTTGGGACACCAGAAGGAACCTGGCACTTCACACTTACCCTAGGCGCACCTGACGGGGTAGGCAAGTGACTACAGCTCTCAGGCTAGCGGGCATTGTCCTGTCCTGGAGCCAGGCTGGGACTCCAGGCAGGCACCGTTTGCAAAGGGTAGGAAGAAGCTGCCAAACTAGGCAGGGGGCAGGAAATATCGAAGAGGAAAAATGGCTATTCCTTTCAAGATATCCCCACTGCCAAACCAGGCTCAAGTCCTCTTCCCTCCTGGCTGAATTATTTTCCCCTCTTTCTCTCTTCCACTATTCCAGATCCTCTGCCTTCACCCTCTCCACCAAAGGTTTGTCCCGCTGCTGCACAGATTCCTTGGTGCCCCGTGCCCCCCCCCCCCGTGGTTCCCTATGGACTTTTTGCAATCTGGCTGTTCAAACTGACAGTGAGGTACAGAAGAACAGGGGAGCCAGCAAGCAAATGCCCCTGATGGCAGCAATGTGCAAGCGCTCCAACCGGGTTTACGTGAGATGCGGGTTTTATTTGCTTTCTCTGGCCTGATTCTGAGCAGCAACAACAACAAAGGTAGAAAGGGTAAAGAAAAGAGAAAGGAGGGTCAATCGACAACTAGGTCGTTGAGATCCTCAGCACCCAAGGTATAAAACTGAGAGCTTCTCTCTTTCTCTGCCCTGTCCCAATCCCCAGTCAGCTTTCTGGCTCCCTAGAGGTGATCCCCTGCCTCTTCCCTGTGAGGCCCAGAGTGGATTCCCACTGAGTTCCCAGGGTTTTGTTGTTGTTGTTGGGTGGGTTGTCTCCCTCAGAGATCTCCTTCTCCCTGATCCATTCACTGGGTCTTCAGAGCCTAGGGGAAGACACAGCCTGACACTTCCCTCCCTCTTTTGCTGGGCCTCTTCACCCCGTTATTAATTGCTGTGTTGACCAGCAAGATTGATTGGCAGCCCTGCTAGTAGAGACTGGGCGGCCTCGGCCTCAGAGCAGCCTGCGCTGAGGGCTGAGTGGGGAGGGGGAGGCGCTGGAACTGGGACTTGGGCTTCTACCTCAGCCCGGCATGGAACACAGCTGTTTGACTAAACGTCACTGCTCAAAACCCTTCCAGCACTCAAACACATTCAGCCAAACACCTCATAAGAGAAGCTCTGCCTCTAAAGAAACATACTAGGAATTCTCCTAATTGATTCAGACATTGAAAGGGTTTCATCAATGTATTCGTTAGTCGCGGGTCTATCTAGAGCTCATTACCAGTCTAGACGTGGTGGGAGAGCTCCCGAGTCTGAGCTCCCTTCTATCTGAGATTCACTCTGCGCTGCTTTTTTCCTTTTAGGAACAGTGGCAGAGATTTAAGAGATAATCCTGAATACAGATGACCCTTAAAGTCTCAAACCAAATCTTTCCGGTCAAAGAAGGGAACTTGACCAGCCACCCCCCCCACCCCCCCAATGTTTCTGCTCCAGCAGAGTTGGAGGGAATGGATGTTTTGGCTTTCAGAGAACAGAGGGCAGAGGCTTGCAGCACCAAAAGCATAAATCTAAGCCCTAGCTGGGACCTTCCCTCCCTATCTCTCCCAGTCCAATCTGTCACCTGAAAGGTTACAAGGCCCCCCAGCAGCTGTTTCTACTCCGGACAAGAGCCCCTGTACCGACCCGAGGTCATAGGACGTTAGAACAGATCCCTGGAGGGCTTCTAAGCAAGGCTTAGGGGCAGGGGCGGGCGTGTACAAACCTTGGTCTGTCCCCCCCTTACCCCCCAGAGACCCTTTCCTAGGGCCTCTCCCCCAACTCAGCCTGCCCTTCTTGCCCCTGGGTCCTTCTCTCCCGTTTTCTCCAGTCCTTTGTTTCCAGCCACCTCGCAGCCCTTCCCCAGCCTCGGTGGCCGTGCCCACAAGGCCTCCCTTGCCTCGCTGGCGGGTTTCGCTCTGCCTTACCGGCTCCCGGCTCAGGCGCGCTCCGCCTGCTCCTCACATCCACACAGCTGCGGCGAGAGGAGGAAGGGAGGGCGGCGCGCGGATGGATCCGAGACAGTAGATTTGGTGTCTGCTCGCAACTCCGGGGACACTCTGCCCTGGTGCTCCCGCCCCTCTCCAACTATTCCTCGGCGCGGCAGGGCCAAGAGCCCTCCTTCGCACACGGCCACTTCCTTTCTCGACGTGTCGGCCCTGGCTATTTAGCCAACCCTGGTTTCCCCTAACCCTGGCTTCCCCTCATCTGGAGTTACCCAGTACTCAGTTGTCTTTCAACTACCTCTTGCTACCTCCTGTCCCCTCCCTCTGCTGTCCCTGTAGTAGCTGTGGTGGTGACGGGTGGTGCTGGGGACATCCCGGATCAGCCAGCACAGTCTCCCTCCACCACAGCCCGGTGAGCCGCGGGCTCCAGCAGGCTAAGAAGAGGGTTAATCATTATTTCTCCACCAACACTCGGCCACCCTTGGACTCTCTCACCCAGGCTCAGAGAAGGAGGGGGCAGCTGGTCCGGTGGAGACCGGCTTTGCTCAGCCAGCCTCAGCAGGCCTTCAAGGGACAGGTCTCTTTTCGGTGGTCTCAGTACCCACTTTGAGGCCTCGTTTTTCACCTCTTCTCCCCTCCCTCTCCCTCCTCTTAGGCTCTGCCCACTGTCTCATCTCTACTCGGTCTTTGGCAAGTTGACTGCAGGTTCTGGGAGGACCAACTCTCTTTGTTTGGAACCGGACAGAACGGGATTTCCTTCCCCGGCCTCTGCCAAAGGTTTTTGCGGAGTAGCCCATAGGGGATCGCTCCTCGGGTCCCAATTAGGGATGTAGGTGAGAAATTGAACTGATCTAGCGGTTATAGTAGACTTGGGGGGGGGGGCGTGCAGGAAGTAGGATTGGAGGAGTGGCAAAAGAGATGAAGAGAAACCTGGATGGGTGTGGTATAGTCAACAGGGAAGGGGCGGGAGCCAGAAAAGAAGGATTAGAGGAAGGAGTAGCGGTGGGAAAACCAGGGGCATTTATGGGGTAGGAGTAGGGCGGAAAACACTCACCCCTCCCCGGTTCTTCCAGACTACAAGCTCAGATTCCTCCCTTCCCTCTTTCTGGGTGTCAGGTATTCAGAAAGCTGAGCAATTATACTTTCCTCTACTACAGAAATGTTTGCTTTTCAAAGTGTCCATCGGTGGGCTCCATAGTGGACAAGTGTAATTATCCCCATTTTACAGGTGAGAAAACTGGGGTCTAAGGAAGTAAAGAGACTCTGCAGACAGAGGCAACTTCTCTTTCCTGTAGGCTGTGGGGTGAATGGTTGCTTTAACAGCCCTTCACGAGTGCCCAGGGCTAGTACCCGTGCAATTCAGGTCTGAGCCAGGGGTCAGGTTATCCGGGTCTGATTATAGGCGTCTCCTTCATTCTTCCCCCCGCCAAGCTTTTCCTCCTCGGTCATAGTTCTCCACTCCTACCCCGTGGGCCTGCTGATCATGTTTTGACTATTTCCCCCCACCCCCAGTTCAGTGGTCCACAGGCCGCCACCTGGCTGACCCGTGCCAGTATGAGGCCCCTTTGGTGGCCAAGTGGTTTGTATTGTCATTGCTCCTCAAAGGGGCTGTGAAGGGCCTGAGAGGTTGCTAGGTCCTCTTATGAAGGGAAGCAGGATTAAAGGGAGGAGGGGCCAAAAAGGATAAAGGCTCAGCACGTGCGCGCCGCCTCATCAGGACCAACCGACCGGGCGGGCGGGGCCAGCTGGCAGTCAGGACCCCCGGGATTCTTGTGGGGTGTCCAAATATTGGAAACAAAGGCGGGAAAAGAAGAGAGCAGGAGGGAGGGAGGGAGAAAGGGAGATCGCGAGGAAGCAGAAATTAGGGGGTCTTAGATGAAAAAAAAAAAGTAGCTTTAGGGAGAATGTGCTGTGGAGTGTGAAATTGCAGCCCACGGTGCTCCATATTGTACCAGAAGCTCTTCCAAAAAAAAAAAAAAAAAAAACCTCCAATGTGACCAGAAAGCCGGCTAGGCAGGGGGAGGGGCGCGGGAGGGGCCTGGCGGGAGCCGGCCAGGCGGGGCAGGAGAGGGTCCCTCGGAGCGTTCACCCACTGCCAGGGACCTGGACGCCTAGGATACGCCCACCAAGGGTCCACTCAGAGGGCAAGTGGCTCGCGGGTGTACGACCTAGAGTTTGATTATAAGAACTTTTTTCTTTTCTTTTTGCTGGTGAAGATGGTGAGTTTCAAACGGAAACGATGCTGAGCTGCCTAGAAGCTACCCACTCAGCCTTAGCTTTCTCCCTCTTTCCGTCCTGCTTTCCTTTCCTTCGGACTAGTTTTGTTTAGTCCCTTCATTCTAAACAGCCCCCCCCCAACTTTAATGCATTTAATTTGGTCTGCGCTGTGGGGAGCATTTCCTAGGGAGGTACGCTTAATTTCGGAATTTCTAATCCCCTCCCTCAGAGCTAAGGCCATAGCTCCCCACGCTGCTCCCCGGGAGGTAGAGGGAGAAAGAGAAGCAGAGCCTGGGGGGAGGGGCACAGCTGGATGCTTCACTGCAGATGGGGGGTGCGGGGGGAGGCTTTCCAGGTCCTCGGTGACACAGCCACCTTCAAGAACTGCTTGAGACCCAGTGCCTAGTCGCAGGATCAGGACCCAGTGAGCAGAAGAGAGTCAGTCATGTCACACACACACACACACACACACACACACCAGCAAAAGAGTATAGACAAGGAGCCTGGGTAAGCAGAGATAGCAGACAGGACTGCCTGCACTTTACTTATGCAGGATCTGCCCAGAGACGCATTGAAATCTGGGATATAAGTCACACGCGGCTTGGGACACCTTTGCCTAAGTATGTAGGAGAGGGTCTACCACGACCACAGGCCTCCCGCACATGTAACACTCACGCAGAGCAGGCCTGCTCCAGCAGAGAACCAGCTCGACCCTAGGCTTTCCAGAGGGAGGTAGTAGGAGTGGGGCAGCCAGGCGCCAAGCGAGCATGGCAGAGATGGCAGCAGAGAAGGCGAAGGAACTGAGATCCACAAGGAAGATTTATTGGGCAGATCAGATGCACAGAGGCGACTAATGAAGCAAATCCCGAGATGGGTATCAGAGCAACTCCCCAAAAGTTTATTTGCCTTTAAATTTCCGCAGGGAGGCGGGCGCCTTGTTTGAAGTGTAAATGCCCCTAGGTTGGGGGGGGGGTGTTGAAGGGCTGCTTTGAAAACACTAGAGAGAAAAGGTTCATTTAGAGTCAGATGAGGGAAAAGCAACCAACCCTGACAGGTCGAGCCCTGGTTGTGTTTGGGGTTGGGTTGTTTTCTTTCTTTTTCTTTCCTTCCTTTCGTCTTCTTTCTTTTCTTTTTCTACTCTTTCCCCTTCTGTTAGGGCCCATAGACAAGAAAAAGAACAGGAAAGGGGGAGTCAGATGGAGAGGCCAGTGAGGAGGGACACCTGCAAGTCAGCCCTTCATTCTGAAGCCCAAAGAGAGGGCTGTACAGAGGCTAACAGAGCTTCCAAAGCAGCAGGGTGGATTGCCTTTTGATTATCTAGACCCAGAAACAGACTGGGAAGCTAACAGGGAAGTTGGGGGGGGGGTGTCCCAGGGCAGGGAAGGCATGCCAGTGCTTTCTGGAGCTACGTAGATATTAGACTATCACAAGTTTTCATTCCTAAGAGGATGTATGCGACAGGTACTTGCGTGAGTGAAACTTCAAAAGTGTTTTATGGATTGAATTGTTAGCTCTCTTTACAAAATGTAAAGCTCAACTCACTTCCATCCATATGGAGAAATACCCATTGTCTAAGTTCACATTTCATAGTATGTGAAACACATAACCACATCTGAGTTCTAGAGGACTCTGGATCTCTGTTGGAGTGAGGGACTCCGCTGATTTTTGTCTCCTCAACAGACTTACCAAGACCTAACTTATGTACACCCAACAAGAGTTCCTTTATGAACTCTTCTGAATGCTCCTCACCTCAAATTCTGGACTGATTACTTCTTCAAAAGGAGCTAAGGCTACGCAGTTACTACCACAGGAGAAGCCCTGCTTCCCCAGCATGGGAGCTGACCCTTTTAGGCCAAAATAACTCTGTTTTGCCATTTTTCCGTTCCCTAAGCGAAGTTAGTGCGTGTTGCTGGGGTTGTGAGGGTGTGAGATTTGGCCAAAGCAAACCCGGGAGCGCCATCTGCAGGCCTTGAGAAGAAGGCATTGGCTTTTCAGGCAGGACCCCTGAGCCTCCTAGCCTCCTGCCCAAGGGAACCTAGTCCAAAGCAAGTGGGGGACATGGTTGGGGGGCAAATGGAGAGGTGGTTTATTTTTATTTATTTATTTATTTATTTTTACTTTCCAGCAGTTACTCTGCAATTGGATTAATCTAGTCGAGAATTTCCAGGAGACAGGCCCAGATCCCAACGGACCCAGCTCCCCAAGGACTGGAAAGCTCAGAATCCTGTGTAGCTGAGCCTGGCCTGAAACTCACCAAGAATGAGGACAGTTCTAGATGCCCAGTAGGAGTCAGTCTGAGACGGGCTGAGTCTAGAGGGTGCTTCCTCCAATCTTTCTACTGCCTAGGCTTTTTGGCCAAAGGGACAGGGTCACTGTCTGCACTCACTGCCCTTCCTCTGGGCTGCAGGAGCTGCAGACAACGCCAAGGAGTCTCGGGGTCCACCGGGCAAGAAAGCAGTGTCTCACAGCTTGAGCTTCCTGGAGCCGCCCTTTCTCAGACCCAGGGAAGCCTGGGAGGAGGGAGCGAAGGGGGGGGGGGAGTTAAAACATCAGCTGAAGTGCCAAGATGATTTATGAGACGAGGGAAAATATTTCATAAAGATCTCCCGGATATTCTGTACTTAACCAGTTAGGAGACAAAGGGCTTCTCTCGCCTAGTGCGTGCGAGAGGACCCCAGCGAACAAGGTAGCGAGTGCGGGCCGGGCTGCAGAGACTGGGCCAGCGGCTCCGGTAGGAGCCGGGCCAGGCCGGCGTGCTGCGCCAGCTGCGCTCGCTCGGGATCCGCAGAGCTAGCGGCGGGTGGCGCTCAGTCGCCTTCACTGCCTCCTCTTCTTCCCAGCCGGGGAGAGAGAACGCCGTGGTCCCGCCGTGGGCTTCTGCATCCTCTGTCGCTGCCGCGGACAAGCCGCTGCGCACCGTTTCCCGGCACAATCCCTTCCCTAGCTACCCGAGGGTCCGGGTACCAAGTTCCCTGGCTCTTCTGCCATCCGTTGGGTCCCACTAAGGCAGGTGGGTTCTAGCCAGAGGCCTCTAGCTTGATTCCAAACCAGGCGTCTGGACTGCCTAGACTCCGGGGAGGGGGTGCGCGCCACCGCGTGTGGGACGGGAGGGGACAAATTGCTGGGCACTTTGCCCCGGAATGAGAATCAGGCGTGCGTGGATGGGAAGGTACCACAGGAGGAAAAGGCGAAAGGGAAGGACCAGAGGGAAAGGGAGAGAGGAAGGAAGACACAGGGAAAAACGGAAGGGAACTCAGCGCAAGGGTAGCCGAGTTAGGACAGGGATGTAGAGTCGCGGGCGTCTGGGATCTGCGGGCATTGGCCGGTGGATGGCAGGGCTGGACGAGTTAGGACTGAGAGCCTGGCTTCGGAGCGCGGCGCGCTCGAAGGCCCTCTGTGGTTGCCTGAATATTCATTAGGCTGGCCGCTCTTTATCCTTATCTAAGGTTTATCTTCTTGGCGAGTTTCGTTTCTCAGTGTAGTTTTAATCCGGGGCTCCCATTCCTCCTCCCCCTGGCCCGCTCCTCACCCTCCCTCTTCCTTCGCCCGCTGCTCCCTCCCGTTTCCCCCTCCCCGGCCCTCCCCTCGCCGGCACCGGAGTGACAGGCGCGGGGCCCTCCTTGCCGAAGCTCGGGGCTCCGGCGCTGGCGAATCACAGAGTGGTGGAATCTATTGCCTTTGTCTGACAAGTCATCCATCTCCCGGCGCGGGGAGGAGGAGGGGGTCTGGAGGGGGCTTTGCAGCTTTTAGAGAGACACACACCGGGAGCCCAGGCTCCAGTCTCCGGCCGAGTCTTCTTGCAGCCGCAACCCACCTGGGGCCAGCCCAGCGCTGCGGGCGCCGCTCGGCTCCGAGGCTGCCTCCCTCCCTCCTGGCCCTTCGGCCGCCGCGGCGTGCGCCAGCCTTTTCCGGGGGCGGGGGCCGGCTCGCACGCTCCCCTCCCGCGGGCGCCCGCTTGGACATCCCGGGGATTGCTACTTCTCTGCCAACTTCGCCAACTCGCCGGCACTTGGAGCGGCCCGGCTCCCCTCCTGGCGCCCTCGGGCCGCCCCCGCCCTGAGCTCTTTTGGTTCAGAGCCTCTCGGACGACCGGGTTCCAGGGGAGCTGAGTGAGCCGTCTTCCCTACCCGGCCTCAGCCCTGGCCGCAGCTGGCGCGCGAGCCATGCGCCCCCAGTGCCCCTTGGTCCAGCCCGTCGCCCGGGGGCTGCTTTGCTGACTGCCCAGCCGCGTGCCCCAACGGTGGCAAGTTGCAGCCGCTGCGGTTGCAAACACCAGCGTGCCCGGAGGAGTCCCGGCGCGGAGCGCAGCGCGGCGCCCCCCGCCCTCGCT
Source organism: Uromys caudimaculatus (assembly GCA_028551405.1). Classification (NCBI taxonomy): domain Eukaryota; kingdom Metazoa; phylum Chordata; class Mammalia; order Rodentia; family Muridae; genus Uromys; species Uromys caudimaculatus. The sequence goes on along the minus strand of CM052703.1, from coordinate 15,539,519 downwards.
TGCCCCCCAACAGCCGGGCGCCCGCTCACTCTCCCTCCCCCACCGTCCCTTCCTTTTCTCCTCAAGTCCTGAAGTTGAGTTTGAGAGGCGACACGGCGGCGGCGGCCGCGCTCCTCCCGCTCCTCTGCCTCCCCATGGATATGCACTGCAAAGCAGACCCCTTCTCCGCGATGCACCGTGAGTACCGGCGCCCGGCTCCTGTCTCGGTTCCAACCCCATGTAGCCCCAGCGCGGTCCGGCCCCCTGCGTTCAGGTCTCACCCCAGAGACCACACTGGCTTTTTCCTGGTCCCTCCTTTCGTTCTGTCTGTTTCTCTTACCTAGTGTTCCTCACGCCTTCAGCCACTGTTCTGTTTTTTGCTACTCCCTGCTATGCTTCTGGTTCTCCCTGCCTTTCTACCTTCCCTAGTGTCTCACCTCCCTCGGCTCCTTCCACCTGCTCCTCCTTACCTCGCGGGATCCATAACCCTGGGCCCATGTTCCAGCCACCCATTCCCTAGTCAGCCTTTGCCCTGGTCTGAAGGACTAATTGGCAGCACAGTTTTCGGGCGCTTCTCTCTCTCTCTCTCTCTCTCTCTCTCTCTCTCTCTCTCTCTCTCTCTCTCTCCCCTCCCTCCCTCATCTCTACCTTCCTCAAACTTAGAGTTGTGGGTAATCAGGAGGAGGCTCCTAGCTTGGGCAGCCTGGGTGTCAGGACAATTGTGCCGAAGATCCTGGGGGTGTGACCCCCTTCTGAGCCTCAGCTCTTAGCATCTCTGATTCCCTCCAGCTTAGTTAAGGCTTCCTGGGGACGGCTTTCAAACATCCCATCCTTTCTCCCACCCTCACCTCTTCCCTCTCTGTCCCTTCCCTTTTAGCCAGAGTGCCAGGAGAAGGTGGTCACTTTTTTTGACTTTGCCCAGGGAGGTGATCGTTCTAAAAAACAAAGAGGAATTTTGAGAAGAAATCAAAGTCAGGGAAAGAGCTAGTAGTAGAGCCTTCCAAGCCGGCACCCGGATGCTCTGCATTCTACAGACTTCCTTGCCTGCCTCCACTCTCGGTCGAGGATCATGCAGCCAGCGCCCTGGCCAGGGGTTCAGCAAGAATGGAAAAACATAAGAGAGAAAGAACAAAAGAAAGACAAATGCCAAGGCTGAGGAGAAAGGAAAGAGAAATCAAACCAAGGGGGGGGGGGAATCAAGGAAAGAAAATTAAAAGGATGTTGGGGAGAGAAATAAGAAAATAGGAAAAAGAGAAATATCATAATGATATTTGAATGTATCTAATTCATATCAGGTCTTTAGCTCGGAAAACTATTTGTCAGGTATTTTCCCTTGCTTAAAAAGATAAATAATATTTCAAGTAGAAAAGCCCTCCCCATCTATAGATTAATAATTAAGGATAATTTGTAACTTTCCACAAGGTAACTTTTAGACCTAGCCTGATTTGTGCTTTAAAACGCGATCCAAGAAAAGGGGGATGTGTTTTGTTTGTTTCCTAAGCACATATTTAGCTTCACGGGACGATTAAAAAAGACAACCCTGGAATAAAATATAGTTCCCTAAATAATTTCTAGGTAAAGGAAACCCAAACGCTATACTTCGGGCCGCTGCGAATCTCTCAGCCGGCCGGGAAGCCTCGCTCTTTTTCCAAGGGAGTGAAACAGAGTCCACACGCCGGTTCGCCCAGGCGGTCGGTCTCTGCCTGGGCCCTGCTGCCGCTGCATCACTCGGTTTTTGTTTTGTTTTTGTTTTTTTTTTTTTTTTTTGGTTTTTTTTGTTTTTGTTTTTGTTTTGAGAATTGCTTCCTGGACCCGCCAGTCGGGTCCAGTGACAGGGAACCACTTCGAAATCCAAAGGGGAGCAAAGCGAGCAGAAGGTGGTCGAAGGAAGGGAGAGAGGCTCGGGCCAGCGAGGCGGCCGACTAACGAGCGAGAGCTCCAACCCGGGTCTGCGCCAGCGGCAGTTGCGCATTCTAGGCCCGGTTCCGCACAGATCCTCCGCAGCCCATCGGCCCTGAACTCCAGCGGTGCCCAGTTGCAATCCCCACCCCATAGATTGGGGAAGAGGGGCCGGGCCCAGAGCCCGGTGAGGCTGAATTATTCATCTTTAATCTGCCCGCAGCTGCCGCCTTTTCATACCGGTAACGCGAGTTCTCCCGGGGCCTAAATTATTGATGGTCCGGTTTTGTAGGGAACAGAGGGTGGGGGGAGAGGGACCAAAGATGGGGAGACCATGGGGATGGGGGTTGTAAGATAAGAGGTTCTGGCTTCCCGAAGCCACTCGATTAGAGGCCTCTGTCCAGGGGTTTCTCCCAAGCTTGTTTTGGTTTCCCTATAAAAAGATGGAAGAGATTTAAAGAGGGCATGAGATGTGCCCGCTTTCTCCGAAACTCGCTGGAGGCCATGGGGCAGTGGCTGCAGGTTGCAGACCTTGGCTGGCCTGGCTCTGCCTCTAGAAGTCTCTGCGGTTGGATTGCTGAGTAACTGCAGCTGCACGTTAATCGCTCTAGGTGCAGGCTTTCTAGTCTGCTTTAGGCAGTGGGAAATGGGGCACCTGGCAGCGGCCTTGAGCCTGACACCCGGTGGCCTTCTTGGCTTCCAGGTTGGGAGCCCTCGCCCAGTTGGCCGGGAAACCAGGGGCTCTGCTCTGGTCGCTGGAGCATCCGCCCTTGGAGTTGGGTTTCGTAGGCAGCTGCCGAGGTCTGAGAGAGGTCAGAGGGTCCCGAACTGACTTAGACTGGCAACGCGGAGGGCCGGAGTCCTAAGTCCGCAGGTGCAGTCCCTACCATGCCACCTTAGGGAGAGACTTCGGGGCTAGCCTTGTGCGGCGTGGTAGGCAAGCGAATCCCGGCAGCCGGCGTTTTTCAGCGGCTGCCGGAAAGAGCGAGGCTCTTCGCCGCCTCGCGGTCTCTGAGCGCAGCCGATCCCGAATCATCACCTCTTTTGCCTCTCCTTTTCCACCTGGATTTCTTTCCACCATAGACATTAGAGATGCAGAGGGGAAATAGTGTTCAAAACATACGGGAAAGAAAGAACTCCTGATAAAGACAAAATAAAAAAAAAAAAAAAAAACAGGGAAAGAGGAAACAGTAAGATTGCAAATAGAAATAGGTACAAGGGGAGAAGGAAGAGGTAGGCAGCGAAGGTGGAAGGGATGTGTTTGGCTTAGTCTCTCTTTATAATGAAGACTCCGCTGAGCTGAGAAGACCCCGGCCCTCCAAATCCATCTGGCTCCCAGCCCTTGTGAAACCTAAGCCGCGCCAATCCTGCGGCTCAGGCGGGTTCCTAGTCCGCAGCAGTGCTGTCCCCGGCCCGGTCCTTCCTCTCCCCACATCCTTCCTCTCATCCCCGCTGACATTATGTCCCCTTTGTCGTTTATTCCCCTCCATTTTTCGGCTCTGCTCTCTCTCTCCTGGCTTCTCTTCTCTTCCCTTACTTTCTCCTTTGCGGCTCACTGGTGTGGGAGGCGGGTTCTTCCCTAGCTCAGCTCCTGCGCTCTTATGGCTAGCGGGGTTCTGATATCGAATCCTCTATCCTGACCTCCCACCAAGCCATCTTTCTCCCCGAGTCCTGGGATATGCCCCTTAGCTTTGCCTGCTCCCTTCGCACGTGGCGGGCCTCGGACCCTGACTAATGGCCGGTCCCTGCTGTGTGTGGGGTGTTGTGTTTTTTTCTTGTCTCTCCCCAGCAGGGCACGGGGGTGTGAACCAGCTCGGGGGGGTGTTTGTGAACGGCCGGCCCCTACCCGACGTGGTGAGGCAGCGCATCGTGGAGCTGGCCCATCAGGGTGTGCGGCCCTGTGACATCTCCCGGCAGCTGCGGGTCAGCCATGGCTGTGTCAGCAAAATCCTGGGCAGGTGAGGGCCGGGTGCTGCCTCCCTTCCCAGCTGAGGTTTTAGTTAAAAGTCGAGGTGCCAGACAGGAAAGGAAGGGCAGGGCTTGAAGGATCTAAAGGGCTGGCTGCCCCTTTTGAGAAGGGCATTCAAGTGATAACTGGGACTTGGAGTGAAGGTGGAGGAGGGTCTGGTCAGCGTAACCCAGCTCCCCGGCCCTCCAAGAGAAGGCAGCTACATCCAGAAAAGGAGGGATTTTTCCTCAGCTAATCGATGTGGATGGGGTTGGAGGGAGAGGGTCCCAAGATGAGAAAAGGCAACGTTGGGAAGACTACAGGAGGGTCCAGGTTCCGTAGGAGCTCGGTGCTTCAGGTGCGATCAGCCCGCCCAGCATGGGCTCTTCTCTGCTTCCCAAGTGGAAGACCAGCCTTCCACTCCCGGGGGTGCCTGCTTTAGCTACTGTCCGTACACAGCCACTATGCCCATTTCCCACCCTAGTCAAGCACCTCCTGGAGTCTCTGCTCAGCTACACAGGGCCTTTTTCCCTTCACGCCGATGCCTAGGGAGGGAGAGCGGCTTAGCAGCTCTGGAGCTTGCAGCCCCCCTGCCCTTGCCACCACCGGCTTCTTGCTGACCCCGACGGCCTTCCTGGCCCAGGTACTACGAGACTGGCAGCATCAAGCCCGGAGTGATTGGTGGCTCCAAGCCCAAGGTGGCAACGCCCAAAGTGGTGGACAAGATTGCTGAATACAAGCGACAGAACCCGACTATGTTCGCCTGGGAGATCCGTGACAGGCTGCTAGCTGAGGGCATCTGCGACAATGACACGGTTCCCAGCGTCTCATCCATCAACAGGTGAGCAAAGCCCCCCATGGGCCTGGAGGGCAGGACTCCAGTTCCCTACTCCTGCCTGTTGGGTCATTTCCCAGTGCTTCTCTTGGCTCTTTGTTTATCCTCCACCCATCCTTTCCAGCTCCTAGCCTGAAGTCCTTTGGGCATTGTAAATAGACCTGGGAGGTAGAAATAGACAGACAAACAGACAGACTGACAGACAGCTCTGTCCAATTCGGAGCTGAGTTTTCCCTGCCAGGCTTCTCCCGCCGGTGTCCTGGAAATGAATCCAAGTGTTTGTGGTAATTAAGACTCCAAGATTACCCGCCTCGGGATCTAGAGACAATCACAGCCCATAGCAAAGTCTTTAAAATGACCACTGTCTATTCACCGCCTCCAAACAGACTTTTTCTTTCTAAAGTCATGTACCCTTCCCCAGGGGCAGCCAGAATCCTGGCTTCTTTCCCCTTTCAGCCAACTCCCACAAAGCTTGCTTCCCAGGAGCCCAGGTCTTGCTAGCCAGCTCCACACAAATTTCCGGCCCAGAAGCACTGGCATCCAGGTCTACAGAGCAGATGCCAGACACCAGCCAGGACTTGGCAGAGAGTAGAGGAGCTGGACCAAGGACCGGGATGCCAGGCAGGGAGTGAGAGCTGGGACCCTGTGGCTGACTCCTGGGAGATGCTCCCACCTCTAAGCTTGCCAATCTTGAAGCTAAAATCTTTTCCATAATGGTAGGTTCAGACACTGGAACCATGCAGGCTCTACTCAGCTCAACCTGCAGAACACTTAGGCTTCTAAATCTCCAGGACACTCCAGTATGGGGGCTGGGAAACCACATAGCCATGCTTTAGGCATATGCACCCCATCCAGTGTGTGCCAGGGTATCTCTCTGGGGAGACTCCAGAGTCCTCAGGCAACATTAAAGCCCACCAACCCAGACCAGCTTCCTAACTGTAGAACTGTGCAGCTTTGACAATTGTATGCGGGAGACCCTGGACTGCAAAAGTCACACTCCAGCCGCAGGCAGGTGTCCACTTCTCAGGTACCCCCAAATGAAGCGACAGCTAAGAGTTTCCCCCTCTGTTATTCTTTCTACTCTTCGTAGGCCCATTATCAGAACAACTAATAATTCAGATGGTGCCTCTCTCTGCCCTAGCATCACCTACCTTTTTTTAATCCTTTGCAAATGATATGGAATTAGCCCAAATCATCCTGAAAACAGCAGGTAAAATTAGCTGGTAGAATGTACCTTGGCTAAAGAAGATTCCCTCTGCCACACTCGTGCTGTAACGCGCTGCAAGGCGACCCCAGAAATTATCCCAGTGTGTGCCATCTGTATTAAAATGGTTATTCCGTTATGAACAGGGTAACATAATACTGATCAGCTAATTATACACCCTTCGAAACCCTCCAGCTTCCTGGGCCTGGCTCAGCCAGGTACTGGAAATGTGCGACTATTTGATATTACCTTTCCAAAAGAGCTGGAGACATTCACTGGATGGACTGAGAAATGAGTACTTTGCATTTCAAAGTCAAGAAGCTGGGGCACTTGGGTGTTGAGGCAGGTGTGACAGTTGATGGGGGGGGGGACAACACTTTTTTTTTCTTTTTCTCCTTTTTTTTTTTTTTTCTTTTTTCCCTGAGCCTCCCAATGACTTCACCTGTGGTCCTTGAAATGAGTTAGAGCTGAGTTCTTCAGAGGACACTAGCTAAGCCAAGAGTGACTGGGATGAAGAGTAATGTCACTGGGCTGGGTGGCGGTGTTCTGGGGACTATTTTGGAGATACACTTACTGTCTGTGATGGGAATTGCAAGCTTTGGGAGAGCCCAAGATAGACACAGTTTCAGGGTTTGCTTCTTTTGAGTGGGGTATGCTGGCAGCTCTGCCTGGCACCCTCCCTAGTCGTCCTCCCCAGCCCTCCTTGGCCCCAGCACACATCCATGAATGGCTGGGCTATTTTAAAAGCTGGTTTAGGTATCAATTTGAGGATGTTTCATCCTAACACAGAGCATGGAGGACAAGTGACTCTAACATCAAACTTCAGAGGTCTTAAGGTGTGCCTACCAAACCGGAAGAGAGTAGACAAGCTAGCTGCCAGAATTGGCTCAAGCCTAAGGGTTCTGACAGCCACAGAGGCTCTTGGGAACAGGATCCGATTACTGGAGGTACACACAGGCTTCCTTTGGGTGTGGAGATAGAGGCACTTCTGGGGAGGCATGACTGAAGGTAATCAAGCCTAGGAACAGGGAAGCCACCAGCAACATGGGCAGCCCTGACTGTGTGGTTAAACTCACTTTGTCAGTGGGACCTATCATTAATTTTGCTTTGGGAAGAATCTTCTTATGGTTGACACTTTGGGAAGATTGGTTGGGGCTTCCAAGTGTGTCACTGGGACACATTTGGACGTAAGTGTCATTATGGTGGGTGCTCTGCTCTGAAGGGGAAGGTTCTTCTGGAGCCATGTTTCATGCAAATTCGTGATAAAGGTGTGATGTCCCTGCTGGTGCTTGTTGTACCAGGAACTTGGGCCTTTCTGTTTTGAGAATTCTCACTCACTGCAAGAAGGACCTGGAGATTGATCTGTGTGTAGAGAATAATGTGCTCTGAGAAGTGGGGGTGCCTGAGTTCGGAGCTTTGGAGATGGTAGGGTGCCCATCTGTGTTGCTGTTATCATTGGTACAAATATATACGTATGTATGTATGTATGTATGTATGTATGTATGTATGTATGTATGTACGTACGTACGTATGTATGTATGTACGTATGTATGTATGTATGTACGTACGTACGTACGTATGTGGGTGTGTGTATGTATACATATATACACACCCTGAATAAGGATGCTCAGGAGTCAGCACTGGCAAGAAAGGAAGTCAACAACCTGCTCACCCACCTGAGCCAAAGGTTTTCATCTTCTCCTCCCCCAAACAGATGCTGTCGCCACACTTGAAATATGCTGTTATGGCTATAAACTAAATCGCTCTTCATGCTTTAAAAATGGTTTTGGTATTCTCTGATCCTGTCACGATAAAGCCTTGGCTGTCCAACCTGAGTTCTCCCCTGGCAAATCCTCATAGAAATGCCTCTCTGGGCCGAAGGTGTGGTAGGGAACCATCCACATCTGGAGACCGCTGGCTAAAGTCTTAGCTCTGAGCAGGTAATGGAATTTATTGAATCATTATAAATACTGGGCTACTTAGAGCTGCGTGCGGAGTTGCCAGCTCTTCAGCTTGGGTAGCATCTCTGTTGAGGACACTGTAAATAGGTAACTTCAGATTGAAACCTGGCCTGGGAAATGACCTAAGGGTAGGGTAGAGATGGGAGATCTGTGTCCTAAAAAGGAGGAAAGTGCCTCATCAGGTTAAGTTATTGACAAGGCAGGAAGGATTGTCCTGGTGATGTCATGGATCTTCAGATTGGAGTGTTGCCTTGGGCAGAGTGTGGAGTGTAGGCCTAAGGCTACATTCTCAGGGGTGATCTTGAGCCAGCTGATGAACTTCTTGAGGCTAGCCAATACTTTTGGGGGCCGGGGACTCTGTACTCTTAGATCTTTACAGTGGACCCTTGAGGCTTGCTAATCACCCACCACCCCAGTATTCTTTCTTAGCCTGTTTGCCTCAAAGTGAGTACATACATTCTTCCTTGCTGTGGCAGCACTGGCTTCAAGAAGGCTGCAGGCTCAGTGCTGTCTTAAGCAATGCCAGTTGGTGTCCCTCAGGTGTCCCCACTGAGTAATTCGAAGGTGTTTGTCATTGGTCTGGCGAGGAGTGGGCAGTGGTCTACCACTTGCCTTTCCAAGTAAGCTGATAGTTACTAACCATAGCCATGGGAATTCTGGAGACTCGTCCTAAACCAATGCATCTGTTTTTGCCTCTGGAACTCAGACCTAGATCACTTAGATTTAACTCTTGGACCAGGCTTGGCAAGGAAGCTGGAGCAGAGAGGTGGGGTTGCTTGTCACATCTCTAGATCTATGCATCAGTTTGGTTATCACCACTTTTGGTGTCAAGACAAGGAGCTAGGGTGGGTCAGTGAGTTAAGAAAAAGACTTTACCCCAAAGAGGAATGAGAAAGATCAGGGCAGAGAACATGTCTTGGGGCTCTAGGCCACAGGCAGGGCTTGCAAGAGTTTCTTCTCTGTGGTTTCTGTCTCAAAGCCATGCTTACCCATTTTTTTTCCTTGTGGGAGTCTCTGTTGTCCTGGTCCCCCATTCTTAGACAGACATGGGAAACAGGTGTGGTCGTCAATCTGTTTCTTGTGTTTTTAATGCTTCACAATTCATTTTTATGTGTGTGCATGTGTGCATCTCTCTTCTCTCTCTCTCTCTCTCTCTCTCTCTCTCTCTCTCTCTCTCTCTCTCTCTCTTTGTGTGTGTGTGTGTGTGTGTGTGTGTGTGTGTGTGTGTGTGTGTGTGTGTTGTTTGGGGCACACCTACCCCAGTGTTCATGTGCAGGTCAGAGGACAACTTGTGGAAGCTGGTTCTCCCCTACCATGTGGGATCTGGGGCTAGAACTTTGAAGGCTGTAATAGACTTCTGGGCCAGACTGTCTCCTGTTGGTTGGCTCGTGGGTATTCAGGCTACGGCATAGGTTTTCAGTGGTTGGCCGCTTTGAGTTCCTACCTCAGCTGGCAACATTTGAGAAGTGAAGATGAGGGGTTATCCTAAAAATAAAAACCCCAGGTTGGGTTTAGAAGGTGATGTAGAGAAGGAAAGAGAGGGGGAACCCCAAAATAAACAAATAAAGTCTCAACTGTTCTGAGAACTCAATAAAACAATCACATCAAATATGAAGAGGCATAAATCTTGTGTCTGCACAGGTAACCTACTCGATTGCTTTTATTATTGCTCAAGCTGACTCCATTTATTACCATCCACAGCCCGGGCAAAGGAGACTGCATGAGGGTGGTCTCTGGTGCAATCCTATACCCCGAGAGGCAACAATCAGCCCATACAGCCAGGGATTTCGATGGGAGCCAGGAAGGGCCCATCTGTCTGCATGAAACCAATCAATAACTCTGTAACCAGAGCCCTTGTCACAGGGAAATGGACAACACAACAGTTCAATAGAGGGGCCACAAGGGGAATTAGCCAAGTGGAGATGGTGCCAGGCAGGAGCAGCCAGTGTCTTGAGAAGGGAAGCAATGGCACCTGGAGGAGAGGCTGGGAAGGCAGGGGTGGCCGGGCTCTGCATGCTGATAGGCACAGGTGAGGGTCTGCTGTGCAGTCAACCTCGGGAGGAGAGGCAATGTTGGATGTTTGGAGTGGTGGGACGAGTGTCCTAGAGGGCAGCTGGGGAATGGGCTTGTGATGTTCATCTGGCGGTTCAATCGTCTGCACAATGGGATAACTTGAGGGTCAGAGCATTCTTTACTTTAGACAGAGAAGCAGCTCTAGGAAGCAGCACAGATGAGTCACTCTCCCCGAAGTGTGCATTCTGGAGAGGAGGTTCCCAGAGGGGATGGATGCCCTGCTTCTCAGTCTTCTCCGCAGGACTGATGAAGGAACATCTTCATCCAGGGGCCCGGTGTCTACTCCCAGCTTCCTCAGGTGCAGACCTGGTTATTCTGCAGGGTCTTAGAGCTCAGGGCTCCCCTGAACCCCTCCTCGATGCCTTACAGTTCTTCCGCTGAAAGGAGAATGTATACATTGAGAAGAAGCCACTTTCCATGTCCTTAAAAGAATCTAGTAGATGGGTCCCAACCAACCTGCCAATTTTCTAGATTCTTAATGTCTTTTTTACCTCCTGCCTGGTCAGACTGAGTGTCCAGAGCTCAGGTTCATGAGGTAAAGGCAGCTATGGCCAATGAACCACCCAGAGAACACAGAAGGGTTCCCGAAACCTGAAGACCAGTGTTTCCCAACCAGTACCAAGCAAGGGAAACAGTGGTTGGAGAGAAGTTATGTCTCCTGGAACTATTTGCCACTGGGCAGAGATGATTTTCTCTTGTTGGTCACATTTTCTGGATTCAGTTCTATCAAAGTGCAGTTAGAATTGTATGCACAATGGCATACAGGAGTAAAAGTTGTTATCTTCTGTGTAGGAGACTGTGTGTCTACGTCTGCCTGTATCTATTCTTAGGTACAGGGCTCTGAGGCCAAGAGAACAAAGAAAATGGTCCCCAGTATGGGTCCTGCCATTACAGTGCAAGGTTGGGCACCTTGTCCTTGGCTCGAGTGGTTAATCAACAAGTCAGTCATTTGGCTTGTTACCTGCAGTGGCAACAGTCATAGAGTTTGGCTAAAGATGATTGCATTTCACAATTTAGACGACCTGGGTCCAGGTTTTCCATTAAGTTTTGTTTGCATTACAATTCTCGATAAGTCCAGTTAATCCCAATGCAAAGGCCTGGGCTGCCGGGGTGCCACCTTTGCGATGTAGACTTCTGTGATCATATGTGCGTCCTTATTTTGAGCCCAAACCCTGTTGGCATGGCTAGCTAGGGACTAGTGATAACAGTAACCAAAACAATGTCCTTCCAGGTACATCCACTTCTCCAAAACTGTAATCCACACCAGGCATAGAGGTGAGTAGCTTAGATTCCAGGAGAGGCAGGCAGATCTCCATGAGTTCAAGGTCAGCCTGCTCTACAGAATGAGACCCTGTCTCAAGCAAGCAAGCAACCAAACAAAAACAAATACCAACAAACACTAACACACACACATTACCCCCCCACACAAACTACACACACCACACACCAAACACACATTACCCTACACACACACACACACACACACACACACACACACCACACATTCACATACACACACACCACACACCACACACACACACACACACACACACACACACACACACTACCTGACCCTGGAAACCACGGCTTATTTTCAAGCCATGGAAATATCAGGACCTCTTCGTGTGTTTCTTTTTAAAAAAGATTTATTCATTTGTGTGTGTGTGTGTGTGTGTGTGTGTGTGTGTGTGTGTGTGTGTGTACCTGAGTTCCAGAAGAGGGTATTCCATTACAGATGGTTGTGAGCCACCATGTGGTTGCTGGGGATGAACTTAGGACCTCTGGAAGAGCAGCCAGTGCTCTTAACCACTGAGCTGTCTCTCCAGTCCCTTCTTGTCTTTCTTGAGAGACAATGTGATGAGAAGATATTTGAAGAGAGAGAGAGAGAGAGAGAGAGAGAGAGAGAGAGAGAGAGAGAGAGATTGCGAATGAAATAGTCATCTAGTCCAGATGTGGGGTAAGGAAAGTAGAGCCCCAAGAGCAGTAACACAGGTAGCCACAAGGGTCACAGCCAGTGTTTCCAGGGAAACGGTCAGGAAAAGGTGTACAGGAGCTGCAGGCATGAGCCCAGCCTACAGGCATGGATTCAGAGATGGTTTTTGCACTCACCATTGTGTGAGTGAGTGTGTGTGCATGTGAGGTCTGAAGATAACTTTTGGGAGTTGATTCTATCCTTTTCATTCTACTCTCCCACCATTTTTGTGTATGATGTGTGTGTGTGTGTGTGTGTGCACATGCGAGCACATGTGCACCAGCACTCGGGCCAAAGGTTAATGTCAAGAAACAGCCTCCATAGCTTTCAACCTTATTCACTGACAAAAGGAATCTCAATCAAACCCAGAGCTTGCTGATATGACTAGTCTTGATAGCCAGCCTGCTGCGGGGATCCCATCTCTGCCTCCTGGGCTGGTATTGCCGATGGGCCATAGCTCCTGCTCAGCATCATGTGGGGTTTGGGAATCTGGACCTGAATCCTCTGGTCCGCATACTTGCACACCAAACTCTTTACCCACTGAGGCATCTCTCCAGCCTCTCCCCCGACCTTGTAGGTTCCAGAGATTGAACTCAGATTTTCAGGCTTGCATGGTGGGTCATCTTGCAGGACCCAAAAAGACAAATTTTAACAACTCTGTGCTAACCAAATAAAATGCACTGTGGATCTGATTCTATCTTGGGCAGCAGTTGGCAGCCTCTGGTCTGTGTAACTCTACACACTGATCTCTGGTCTAGGAAAGAGCCATGACCTCAAAGTAAGTGTGAGAGAGCCAACATTTCCCCTACACCTTAGTACAGAAGCTTTGGGACGTCCATGGGAGACGGTAGAGCTCTTTCTAGCTGGAGGAGGAGCGGGCAAGTCCTGGATGATGAAGCGGACAGCAGGTGTGAGAAGGGAAATAAGGAGCCATAATCGAAATAAGGGCATTTGGTCCCTGAAACATCTTAGATGTGGTTAGAGAAAGCCAGTGCCCAGGGTGGTTGGTTGTTTAGGCTAGTGGCTTTCTGAGAAGCCCAGAGCTGACAAAGAAGAGAAGGAGAGGCCATCTGGGGAGACGTTTCTAAGATAGGGTGGGGCAGAGGAGGTGACATTGCAGGCAAATTCTCAAGGTCAGAGTTTCCTGGTCCTTTCTAAGAGACAGCTATAGGGGCATGAATGTGGCTGTGACCACCTGCCTCTCAGCATTCTGCGTATCCTGGCAGTGGCTGTGGCTGCCATTGGCAAGCCCAAGAAAAGAGAGAGGGGCCAAGAAGAAGGCAGGGTAATCCCTGCTTTCTCGAGCTCCACAATGGAGTTATCTAGAACTTAGGGCCACATTGCCCCAGACTTCTTGCTATGCTTGCTTCTAGGCCGGCCTGACCATGGTGAGCTCCCTCTGCAATGGAGCAGAGAGAGCTAGGGGGACGTGCCAGGCCATTCCTGGCAAGATACGCAGCAGGGCAGCTGGCTGGAAAGCAAGTAGTGTTCACCTTGCAGGCACAGCAGAGAAATATGAGGAAGGGTGTAGGGACCTGGGAGAGAGAGAGCACAGGAAGGGTGTGACAGGTCCCAGAGCTCAAGCAAATGATGGCTAGTTAGTGCTGGGGATACCTTTCCTGGTTCTGGTGCCCCCTCTTGGTCCTGGAATCTTTGTGGGTTCAGATGTCCATCACTTTCAGGCAAGGGAAGGAGCTCAGGAGGGTTGCTAACAGTGTTGGGTCTGACGGATCGCTGAGATGCTCAGGCACAAGTACCTCATTCTGACCTTACGCTTGCCAGCCTTTGTCTGACTTCCACAGTTCCTTGTGCTGTCCTCAGAGAAGCTGATGGGCCTGCCCTGTGGGCCTCTGTGTGGCTTTGTTTTAGAGAATGTGTGGCTGGGAGGCTGGCCTAGCATTGCCATTGCCAGGATGTCTCAGAAGTCAAGTTTTGTCAAAGTGAGAGCTGATCATCTAGGTATTCAAAAAGCTTCTGGCTGACTGGCCTGTTTGATCCCAAAGTGAGAATCCCTGGCATCACTTGGATAGTCTGCTTGTTTGGGATGTTACTGAACGCTACCCAGAGAGCGTAGGGTCAAAAGGACAGTAGGTGTCCTAGTAGGTCAATAGCTAAGTGTCAGGTCAGGTCTACAAAAGGTTCTGACACAATTGGTAAGCACACCTGTCTCTGGGAGTATGGGCCCACGTGGGATCAGTGCACACTGGCTCTGTTGGAGGCAAGCATGTCACCTGTGTGTGGCATTAGATGAACTTGTGGCCACGGCGTTGGTTGTGTTTACCTGTAACCTCAGAGGCAGCGTGTGTAGAGATGAGACCAAAGGTCAGGATGGTTATCGGCTGTCATCTGTAGCGTGCACCCGCCAAGGCCCTCACCCTTCCCGGTCCTCTCTCCTCTGTGGGTTAGATGGATGGGTAGGTGAGGCCAATCTCTGTGACTGAAGAGTGAGGACTTGATTCTGATTGAAGAGTGAGGAGAAGCTGATAAGATAAGAGAGGCCGCCTTTCTTCCAGGGATCAACAGAGGTGTCATGTTCCCCACTCTTCTGCTTTTCTAAGAAGGGCAGGCTGACGTCCACTTACTGTGACTGTCTGACTTCTGGGAAAGCCAGGGGTGGCTCCTTCCACTGTGGTCCTGGGAGAGAAAGCCTGGCAAACTCCCAGATGAGAGAGAAAAGGCAGAGAAGGAAGACAGCAGGAGAGAGGGGAAGGCTGGATGCCTTGACACTGATTGGCCCTGGCCTAGTGTGGGGCCACAGAAAGAGTACGAAGAAGGGTAGCTGTGAGGCTTCCAGCCTTCTGGGCCTGTTGCTTGGTCTCCTGCAGAGGGCACAGCTCAGGCTCTAGTGCAGTCTCCTCTAGAAGCAGGAGTCACCCTCACTCTCTACCCACTATGCTCTGGCCTACCATGTAACATCTGCTTCTTCCTCCACTCCCGTTACCTCAGCTCCTGACCCAGGGAGATACTCTAGAAGGTCATGCAGGCTTCTTAAGTGATGACCTCTCAGGGTAGGTACAAAAAAGTTGAGAGAAACTCATTTCATGGCTAGTGGCTGCTTAGAAAAGGCGATTCCGGCATAGGAATGTGATAAATGTTAACTGAGCATTAATCGCATTAAAGAGGGCCCTATAAACTTTTCATTTCTAATTAAATTCATCCAGTGATGCTGCCCAAGCGAGTACTCTGGGCCTTTGTTTATGTGGAAAATTAAAATGCAAATACAATGGGATTTATTTCCAGGAGTGGAGCGATGGTCTGGCCCCTCTGGCTACAGGTCTCTAGGCCTGTCAGGCTAGGTAACTCTGCGGGTGCTGTCCACTGTGCAGCAAATTTTTGTTGTGAAGGGAAAGGCCAGAGTTCAAGGTCAAAGACAATTAGACATGAGGAGAAGCTACCAAAAGAATTAAAGACGAGAAAAGACAATAGACAACCCACTAATGTAGGAAAGCATTTTCTTGGTTTTCTAACCTTCCTACTGTAAGAATAGTTCCCCCAAACCAACCAGCAACC
Source organism: Uromys caudimaculatus (assembly GCA_028551405.1). Taxonomy (NCBI): domain Eukaryota; kingdom Metazoa; phylum Chordata; class Mammalia; order Rodentia; family Muridae; genus Uromys; species Uromys caudimaculatus. The sequence continues at coordinate 15,524,138 of CM052703.1, read as the reverse complement.
AAACGAACAAACCCTCGTTTGTGAGTAATGTCACCATAAGCCTCTTTTGCAATTGTGGTGAAAACAGTGCGGAGGGAGGATTTGGAGGCTGCTCCTAAAAGACTGTTCCTAAAAGAATTCAAGGATGTCAACAGCGAAGTGAGGCCTATAGTTCAGCTTTCTTCCCAGTGCCTGGAGGGCCAGCTACTGTCCACATCATGGTTTTGCTGGGTCCTTCCTGCCAATGCCAAGTGGCTCTGGCACAGGGTAGTGGAGCATGGAGGCACACACCGAGAAGGACATTGTGCATGCACGCCTGCACACATGCAGCCTCTTACACAGAAGAGAGAGCTGGTGGCTCGTAAGAACGAACAAATGGCCCCCACAATGAGCCTTTTAGTACCGTGGTCCTTTGATGGAAGCAGAAACCCTTAATGCTATTGAATGGAGCGCTGTGAGTTCCTGCTTACTAAAACATAAATTAAGTTGAGGGGAGAGAAAAACCTAGGTAAGAAAAATCATTTGGGTATATCAGTTAGAGACACTGAAAAATAGCTATGGTGCGGCGCCAGTAAGGAAGTTGTAAATACCATTAAAACTCAAGAGAGAAAGGAAACAGAGGTAGGAGGGACGAGAAAAGGCAGAGTGTTAAATCACAAATAGGGGCTCCCGTACAAAGTCACAAACCAGATTTATACCAAGCTTTGCAAAATCTACAGCCTGGACTGACAGTAGGTGGGGATCCTGGGTGCCTGAGTCCACAGGCCCAAGGCTCCTGACAGTGTAGAGAGAGGGTAGGCTGCTCACCGTGCTGGATTCTGGGATTGATCCATGCACTCCCTGTGCAGGGATCTGATTGGTATAGCTTTGCAGACAGTCAAGGATCCAGCCGCATGAGAGTCTTTAAAGGCCTTTAAGCACATGAGTCTCTTGTGAGCTGGATCCGAGTCCTAACGGTTCTCCAAGGTAGCAACCCGTTCCTGGAACACCGCCTGCTTGCCTGAACTTTGCAAACAACTGCTACTCCCGCCCTCGTCAGTCAGTTTTATTCTGGGTTATTCGTTTCTTCTTTAGTGTTCACTTGTATCTTGGGAATGCATGAGCACTTGCTGACAAGCAGGTTAATGACCATGGCAACGCCCAAACATCTGGAAGAAAATCAAAAAACTTTAGTCAATTGTCTATGTTAGTTGTCCATAGGATGCCAAAGACCTGGTGATTTAGCATGTCCACCTGGTTTTCTTGGGTTTCATTCAGGCACTGAACCAGCATACCCAGGAAATACCTATTTCAGAGGAAAATATTCGGGGAAGCATAGTGTGGTGGTTAGAAAGTATCTTGGATACACTGGGTTTGGTTTCTGATTTAAAGGGAGCCTGGGTCAGGCATAGGGGTGGCAGCAATTTGTGTCTGGATAAGCTCAGCCATTGGGTATACCGGAAGAGGCTTCATCCAAATAACCTTCGGCTGTCCGTTGGGCCTGGCTTCCTTTAGGGGATCTGCCATCTGAAAGGCCTTAACAGACATGACCAGTCAGTCACCCACCCTTCCAATCGCCCTTTCAGAAATGTCTTGCTATGCACCTCCTGTGTGCCAGGCAAGTCACATAAAGCTCCATGACACAAAGCAAGAGGGAAGCTCCAGGGAGAAATCGCCATATTTTGAGTCTGGCTAATCTCCTATCCTTTCTGTACCTCAGTTTCCCTAGTCATATAAGGTAGGGACAATCACTTAAATCTCTTACAGGCTCTCTCGAAGATTAAATGAACACACACACCACCACAATAAACCTACTTAGAATTGCAACTAGCCAATATTAAGGAATCAATAAATGTACTATTCTTATTGCAGTAGTAATAATCAAGTACGCATTTTTAGCTTTAGCCTTTGTCAACATGTGTGTCTTCTGGTGTGTATGTGTATAGCACTGAAGCATTTTAAGTAAGAAGGGTTGAAGGGTTGTCTCTCTTGGCTCACATCTGTAACCCTAGCATTCAGGAGGCTGAGGCAGTAGCATCTTGAAATTAAGGCCTGCTTAGAGTTTCATAGAGAAACCTTGTCTAAAAACAAACAAGGAAAGAAAAACAGAAAGAAAAGAAGAAAGCCTGGTTAAAGAGCCAGAAGGGTATTTATGAGCAGGGTTAGTATCTGGAGCACCTGTGAGGTTCATGGTATCCTGTGAACCCAGCTGAATTCTCGAAGTGAGCTGACTCTGTTTTCCAGCAGGGGGAGAAATCTCTGTGACTCAGTTCTCTGAGCACTGAATAGAGTTAGTCAAGGACTTACCCCTTTGATCACTTTGAGAGCCCAGCCTGTATACATGTGTGCATGTGTGTGTGCATGTTTGGACTCGTGTGCACAGCCATGCTCTCTTCCAGGATGAGCTGGCTGTTGTTTAAGGACTTGGAAGTTGGCATTTTCCAGGCTCCGTGGCATTTTCCCAAGTTATGCTTCTTTGCATTTGTAATTTTTGTTTTAAAGAGATAAATGAGACAGTGGTGGCGGAAGTCTTCAGGTGATAGTTTTGAAGGGTTTTCTGGTTCTTAAATGCCGTAATGGAGAGAGAAAAGTGAGGCAGCCAGGAAGAACAGGGGAAGAAAGGCAAGAGAATGGAGATAAGAATGAGAGAGAGGCAAAAGCGAACGGCTGAACTCAAACCATATCCACCAAGTGTGGTCCTTTGTAGCTGGGTGCTCCCAGGAGGGTGGGAATCCCATAACCGCTCCAGTTAGACCACCACCGAGGGAAAAGTATTATAAGAAAAGAACGTAGGAAGTCAAATTACATTGGGCTTTGTCTATTTTGTACCATGGTCCAAAGTAACTGGATAATGATATATTCCTCTGTTCATTCTGTGTCCAGCTAGAACAAGGTGAAAACCAAAGTTGTCCTAACTCAGGATGATGTGTCTCTCGTCTCTATGGGAAAACCCATGGAATGAGGCTGAGACCTGGTCTTGTGCTTTCCCCCTTTGGTTCAGGGACCTCTGTCAGTTCAGTGAACCCTGAAGAGCCACATTCAAGTGCCTACCCAGTTACTTCTCAAATATCTTAAGATCTCTTTTATTTTTAATTACATGTGTGTAAGTGGGTGTGGGTGTGTGCCTGTGTGTGCAGGTTCCCCTGTGGCTGGGGCTGTTGGATCCCCTAGAACTGCACTTACAAGTTGGCGTGAGCCACCAGACGTGGGTGCTGGGAATTAAACTCAGATCCTCTGCAAGGATCTGAATAGTACATGCTCTTAAATGCTTTGCCATCTCTCCAGCCTCTTTTTGGATATCCATCCGTCAAATTAGCTGTGAAAGGGCCATATTTTCTTTTAAATTATAAAAGTAACTCAGTGCTAGGGGGTTGAGCCTAGGGCTTTGTGCAAACTAGGCAGTTGCTTAACACTGAGTTATATCTCTAGCCCTAGGAAAAATTTAAAAGCAGCTAAGTTGGAATTGTGGGGGCTAAGTGACCCTCAGAGTGTTTTTTTTTTTTTTTTTTTTAAAAAGATTTATTTATTTATGTATGAGTACACCGTAGCTGTCTTTAGACATACCAGAAGAGGGCGTCAGATCCCATTACAGATGGTTGTGAGCCACCATGTGGTTGCTGGGAATTGAACTCAGGACCTCAGGAAGAGCAGTCAGTGCTCTTAACCGCTGAGCCATCTCTCCAGCCCCCCTCAGAGTGTTTTTAATTAACTGTGAACCTACACAAGGTTGTCATCTCCCTTTTTTCCTAGTCATTAGAACAGAGCCAGCTGTTGCCTTTATCAACCCCCAGCCCCTGCACTAGCCAAACAACCTGGGGGAAGGAGCCCCACCCTACCCTGCAGCCAGAGGAGTGGTACCCAACTGCAGTTTTTACACGTCTTTCCTTAAAACGCACAATACACCTCTTGATTGACCTTATGCTTTTATGTGCATTAGCATGCTTGCATACTTGTTTGTATTTGGCCAATCTCGTGACTGTTTCACCCAGCCAACGTTTATCGTCATCACTGTCACCGTCACCGTCACCATCATCACACTCATAGCTAACCAGTCCTTCAATAAGGCAGTTTAAGTAAGTTAACATATTAATTGATGTAAGCCTGCTGAACAACCCCACCATGCTTCGCAGCAGTGTTTATAGATGTGGTAACTGGAGTACAGAGAAGTAAAATAACTTGCTCAAGATCACAGACCAGGGTAGCAGACCTAGGATTTGAACCCACAGAGAAGTGGTCCTGAAACTCATGTATTTATTATCCACCACACCGCAGTTCTTATCTAGTTTGGATCAAAGACAATGCAGACCCGAGTGATCCCTTCTTGGTCTCATGCCCTGCTGCAATCTCATCTCTTTACTCAAGCTTAGAGCACACACCCTGTGTCCTGGTGGAAGGTCACACCTGTAATTGTAATCCTACTACTGGGCCACACCATCTGGAAACCAGTGGGGAAAAAGATGCCTTGGGACAGCACCACACTGGGGAGGAACAGGGGCTCTGGGAGATGGAGGTCGTGGCAGTGCCCCCACTGGGATGGGAGCTTTATCTACCCTCCCGATGCCCTGCTGGGACGTAGACTTTATGCAGGGATAGTGTTTAGCCTTGGGGCTTCACTCCCGGGATTAGGCAGATGTGGGGAGGGTAAGACCAAGACCTGAACCAGTGTGGTTAAGTCAGAACTCTCCCAGCCAAGAGGAGGCATGTACACTTTACCATCAAGAGGCTAGTTGTCGCGCAGTGGTGGCGCACGCCTTTAATCCCAGCACTTGGGAGGCAGAGGCAGGCGGATTTCTGAGTTCGAGGCCAGCCTGGTCTACAGAGTGAGTTCCAGGACAGCCAGGGCTACACAGAGAAACCCTGTCTCAAAAACAAACAAAAAACAAAACAAGAGGATAGTTGTCCTGCATCTCGAAAATTTTCTCTCTGGAAAGAAGCAGTACAAATGACCAGACCAGAGGAAGGTTAAAAAAAAAAAAAAAAAAGCAGAATTGTCCCTCTCACCCACAACTATAAGAAGGCCATTAAAGCAATTACCAAATCACACAACCACCACCCAGACCCAGCATCATTACTCAGCCCACGTCACCAAGGAGACACCCATTAACCTAATCTCTGAGACATACATTATGAATAAAGAGATGCAGATATGATCAATGAACACAATAATTCAAAGCAGAAACAGACACTGTCACCAAACAATACTCAAATTCCTCCAACCCAGTCTTACAGGAACAGCAGTCACCTCGATACAATACCACAAACGAAAACAAACCCGAGGCCAGTCGCTGGGACGCGTCCACACAATGTCACACACACTAACCCACACCACAATTCAAGCTCTCTGTCCCACAGGCCACCTGTACACAAAGGCTGGGATGAGGTGGCCCTTGGAGCAATGATAAACATTGGTAAGACTTACAAAGGTAGGGTCAGCATTGAAACGCCCAACCCTCAGCACACCCTGCAGAACACAGTCAGAGCTACAGTGTCCCCAAGCTCAGTACAGCTGCCAAGACGGAGCACCACCCCCTGTCTAGCAGGTGGACGTATCTAGACCATCACTTCTGATAAGGCCTCAAGGCTCTGGTTGCTACTAAAAGAGTAAACTGTCCCCAGAGCCTGCTTTCTGAGACAGGACAAATCAGCTCCATCCTGGCTGGGGTTTAATAAGACCTCGCTGTTATGGAAAATGACAGAGCTTCAGGGATGGAGGGGAAGGTAGGGGTTGGGGGAGCTCTCCAAGCTGGGTGCAGGAATTCCCCTCTGACTCCTACCTCTATGGCTGTTTTGAGCTGAAGCCCTCTCTTGCTGGGTGTTCACTGAGTATCGATTCAGTCTGCAAGCAATTTTAATATTTCTTCAGGGACTTGCCAGCAACAGCACAAGTCATTAATTCACCCTCCCAAATTGCTTATTCAATAGCAGGAACATGGCTCCTGAATAAAGTCCCAGAATTTATGTGACTTGCACGAGTCAGGAGGTCAAACAACTGTTATGGAGCGAAGTTAAAAATCCAAATAAAATATTGACACTTTTTTGGGGAGGGGAAGAGAGGGAGGCCAAGGTATTTAAAACAGGTTTTTGTTGCAATGCCTCCAGGATAAAGAATGGAAGGGAACTGAAGACAAGTTGGAGTTTATAAAATCAATGGAATTTATTGCACATCTACTTGGCATTTAATAATTCTCTCATTTCCACATCCCCCACCCCATTCCATTCTGGTCACAGACAGGGAGATACACAGGTATACAAATGCATTTATACACATCAATACTGCTGCACGGACCAATATGGAAACAGGATTGTGATGTGCGCGACGCAGGCACCCAGAAAAGGGAACATTGATGGGTTTCGCTGTAGCTGAATGTGCTTAACGGAAGCAGGCATAACTTGGCAGATATTCATGAAGTCACTTTTGATAAGTATATTCACGGTTATAAATCTCAGATCAATGCATTAGATATGAATATAAAGACGTGCTCATCACAGACTCTGTGAAACGTCTGTATGCAGGACCATTCTGGGATTGTGTACGCGATTTGCAAATGATGGTTTGTTTGTAACAGGGGCATGATGCTTATTAAATAAGTGTTGGTACATGCATGGGAGACGGAAGCATGTTTCAAGCCACAGTCACACACAACCTCTGCTAGTTGCCTACAGATGTTTGCTCAGTTGTCCAAATCATGTATGTGGAAAGACGAAGAAAATCATTCCTGCTCAAATAGCTAATAGACACAAAGCATTATTAATATAGAAATTTCCAGAGATCAGATTACGCAGCCCTCAGATATTAAAGTCACAGGCTTGGGTCCAAAGCAATCTGATACTAAGAATGTGACCTTGGGTGAGCTGCTTAGCCATGCTGTTGACTCTAAGGGAGAATAGAGAACACGCCTATTTGATAGAGCCGCGGTTAGGATTTGAGTGAGAAGTGTATTGTGTACCGTGTCTCTTTTATAGTGAATATAAAATAAATGATAGGGGCCTGCAAGGTGGTTCGGTGGGCGAAGGTACTTGCTGCCCTGGCTGATGGCCTGCGTTCAACCCCCAAACCCTAGTCAAAAAAAGAGACGCTGCTGTAAAGAGAAAACTCACTCTCTGATTTTCGCACTAGCCTTCCACACACGGATAAATAAAAGTAAAGACTTTTAAATAAATGAGAGCTATGACTTTCACTGCTATTCTACACAGTTCTTCTAGTGAGGTCTAGACTTAGATCTTGATTTGTTCTTGATAAGACTAACTTTTTCATCTGAGTCACAGCACACACACAAAAAAAGACTAACTTTTTCTAACAAGTGGCTAGCGGAGTGGACTCTAATGTGGGACATCCATGTTTAAATTTTGGCTCTGTTACAGAGTGTGACTTAGGCAAGTTAGCTAATATTTCTGAGCCCCAGTTTCCAGATTAAAGGATAGGGATAATAATCTTTGTTGGTACCTACAGGTATTTCATAGGTGCACAAAGACTAAAATTGATTTTCATTATTATTATTCTTAAGACAAGATTTCTCTACATAGTTCTGGCTGTCCTAGAGTTCACTAGGTAGACTAGGCTGGCTTTGAACTCACAGAAATTCGTCTGCCTCTGCCTCCTTAGTGCAGAGATTAAAGGCATGTACCACCATACTCTGCAAGAGTTAAATTTTAAATTCCACATAAAGTACTTCTGACAACGCCTGGTACATATAGAGCATATGTTAGCCCACAGTATCCCATAAAATTCTTCTGTTCCAATAATATTAATAATTTGATAGTTATTAAGTTGTTACATTATAGCTGGTCTTGTTTGTTGCTAAATGGTAAGAAAAAGAATTATGACAGTTGTCCTTGCTGAACTGAGTCCCTGGGAAAATTCAGTATAAACTGGGTAAACAAAGAAAGAGTTCAGCTCTGTGCTGGGCCCTGAGGGGACGAGCAGAACAGAGAAAGGTTGACTGGAAAGCTGTGGGGGCAGGAGGCAGGTGAGAAAGATTTTAAACCTAGGCTGTGAAACTCTGACTCTATCCATAACAGGAAGAAGGGGTTGGGTTTAGCCGCATCCTATTCTTTCAGGACAGAGACAGATGGATTATTTTTTTGAGTAGCTGAGGTGACAGGGCTAGAGGCAGTGAGGCCAGGCAGTCACCAGAAAGCCCAATGTCCCTGCAGGCTTTCTTCTGCTTACAGAGGGATGTCAGCATGCTTATTGAGAGTTAGGGAGGACAGACAGGAGCAGAGGAGGAGACTCACTATAGTAGTGAGCCTATAGCTGGACCGATTACCATTACATCAGGCACCATCCTCTTCCAGGCAGGACCATGGGGTGAACAGCTGGTAGACCCCAGCTTTAGCCGGAAGCCCTGACAGATGAGGGCAGGGCCAGTGACAGGAGGAGGTAGTCTGGTCACGCTCTGGCTTGGCATGCACTACAGACTGGTTTCCAAATGGTTAGTTAAACACATTGCCCCTTAATTTTTAAACCTATGCATATCTTGAAGTTAAATCAATCCATATGCTTACGGTTCATCACAGAAACCACCACTATTGCCCCCTTGGGCCAGCCCCATGGCCCATCTAACCTGGTAAATTGTGTCTGGCCTGGGCTCCCAGGGACACACACTGGAAGGGTTATTGCCCTCCACGCCAGTCTTAGAAGGCTGGTGCAGGAAATCACATCACATCTAGGAAACAGCTAGAAGTCGATCATCCTGGAAAGCATGAAAACTATTTTGAAATTTTGAAATGTTTTTATTTTTAACCCTGAGTTTAGTCTCTACAGAGAAAATGATAGTTTCTGGAATTTTGGTGGCTGCTGGTTGGAGTTGATTGGTGGGCAGTGTGTCCTGAAATATGAGTAGGGGGCCAACTTTATGCACTAGGACCTTTCCTGAGTCTCCTAACCCCAACTAGCAAGTGCTTCCCTCACACCCTGGCTTGGGCTCACCTTCTTAGACTGTAAAATTCAGAATTTTTAATTTACCAAGACCGAGAGACCAAGGGGTTTGTATTTTAGCCAACAACCCAGGGTATTCTGATGGTGTAGTTCCAGGGCCATCATTTGAGGGCACCCTTCTGCAAGACTTCTGAAGGGTCCTCGTTCTCAGAGCTTAGGCATAACTTCTTACTGAGCACGCCTATAGTCCACGCACTCAGGAAGTGGAGGCAGGAAGAAAAAGAATACAAGACAAGCCTGAGCTACACATAGACTGAGCTTAAGATATGAGCCTGGGGCCAGGTACAGTGGCACATGTCTTTAACACCAGCCCTTGGGAGGTGGAGGGAGGTGGATCTCTGAGTTCAAGGCCAGTGTGAGGTCTACAGAGTTAAGTTCCAGGACAGCTAGGGCTATACAGGGAAACCCTGTCTCAAAAAGCCAAAATGAAAAAAAAAAAAAAAAAAAAAAAAAAAGACGTGAGCCTGGACTATATGAACACCATGACTCTTTGTCTCAATATATGGATATATACGTATACATACATAAATAAATGTGTGTGTTTGCATATGTATATGTACCATCTAAGAGCTCTTGGCATTATGAAAGGGAAGACCTTTCATACCCTAGAACCTGTTCTAGCTGTGTCCTGTTCTGGCTGGAATGGAAAGGCTTGTTCTCAGCTATAAAGAATGGCCTGACTCACCTCACTGGTATTCTCATTGTTTAAACTAAAACCCACTGAGCAGGCCTGGGCAACACCTCTAAACTATACAAAGGCAGGAGAGCCTACAAAGGGAGCGTGTGTGTGGAGTGCCTCAAAGTGGCCACTGGGGAGGCCAGGGTCAGAATGTCTTGGGGTCCTTGTGTAAGGAGAAAGTAAATCTCAGCCTCCGATCTATACGAAGGGGCTCCTCAGTTCCATTAGGCCTCTGAGGTAAGCACCCTGTCAGGAGAGGCAGCAGCTTCCTCGGTGATCTATGACGTCTCACTTGAGGGTCTGCTAGGAAGAGTCCCCGGCTGGTTCACCTCAGGGATGAGCTGGGGATACTTGCCCAGCCCGGGCACTGCTCAAGAGTGGAGATGAAGCCACGACCTGCATTTGTTGGAAAAACTATCCTTTGCTGAAGCAAATATAGTTTTGGTTTTTAGAATGATCCAGCTTATGACAGCCAGGCAGCTTAAAGTCACTGGCAGAGACCCCACCTTCTTATTGGTTATCTGACTCAGTGGGCGTTCAGCATAGCTAGTCTTGAAACATTCTCATCCTGCTTTCCAAGTCGCAAACTGGGAATTAAGTATGTTCTGTAGACTCTGGGGTGGAGCAGTCTACACTGGTTTATATACGTACATAGGGTGCATATGTCAATACTTGACATTTTACTAGTAAGGGTCTTTGAGCAAAGCAATGATATGACCAGACTTGGGGGCAGCCTGCTGTTCCTTGAGGTTAGGAGGACAGTCAGCTCCAAGCCAATGAGCAAGATACCATGAGGACATTCTTGGAGATCCAGTTTCTACATATCCTCAGCAGCTGGCTCCAACAGACGTCATTGCTCCTACATTCTGGGGAGGAATAGTGAGTTTCAGGGGAGCCTCTTAACCTTTGTTTCTAAGAACAGACTATCAGGATATAGAAGCTCGAGAGTCAGTGCTTTTGAAAGTCTCTCTAGCAGCAGAACTGAGTAGTTGACGGTCTGGGCCCTGGGATTTGTCTACTTGAATTCAAATCCCTGATATGCCATATATGACTAGATGACCTCTGACCATCTGCAAGATGGGTTCCTGGGGGGGGGGGGGGCGCAAACAAAATGTTTGAAGTACTCAGAACATTGCCTCTCACACAGGAAAGATACAGTTCACTTCAGTTCACAGTGCTTTTTATCACTAGAGCCTCGTCTGAGGAAACATCTCTCTTGGTAATCCTGACCAGCCTAGGCCTTCCTCCTTCCAAGGTGAACTGTCTGAGGTCATCTCAATGCTAATAGGACTGCTTCTTGTTTCCACCTGAGGGGAAGTTTTTGCACACCATTTATTACCATATAATATAATGCAATATAGTATCATACATAACATAACATGATGTGATGGGTAGGCTAACTTGGAAACCCCGAGGCAGACCGTGGATGGATGGATAGATGAATAGATACATTTGTACTAAGTATACATACATTATATCATTCTATTGATTTGTAAAAAGTTCCCGGTCTGCCTGGCTGTAATGAGATTTTTGAACTTTGCGTGGCGATCAATGAGAGGAATATTATTGGCCTAGAGAATTGATATACCTGCTCTCAGTGGCTTGTTCTGCTCCCAGGCCAAGCCGGCCCCCCAGGTGTACGATTCCAGCAGACACTTAACCTTTTTTACAGTGTCATCAGGCTAAAAGGAATCTAATAGTGACACAGGACTTGTGCTCAGCACTCTGCCACTATTGCTTTCCTGTCACAAATAATTTATAGCCTTCTATTTCCATCCCTGAGCCCTGCACCCCAGCCCTACCTCCCACTTCCCCCCAGCTCCCAGGAATCGATAAACTCACACAGCCATAGTGGGACTTGAGGGTGCAAGGAGACGGACAGATGGACAGAGAGAGAGAGAAAGAGGGGCAGAGTAAGACAGAGATGAAGAGACAGAGAAGAAAACCAGAGGAAACAATGGGAGACAGAGGAGAAGGAGGCAGAAGGGTCAGGTACAGTTCCCAGTAGAAGGCTGAGCCATCTCTGCCAATTTAAGTGGCTTGCTGGGATACTCACAGGGACCTTTGCCTCACAGAACCCCCTGAGGCTGCTCTGATCACACAGTGGGAGGAAGTGGAGGTCTCCTGGGAATTTAACCAAAGAGGAAGTGACCTTACCACCTGCTTCATCCCCCATTGCTCCAAAGCCCTCCCACCACACCTGCCACCACCAGAATCCTCTGTGGTCCTTCCCAAAGCATGCAGGTAGAACTTGGTCCAGTCCCCAGTCTGTCTTCCCGGAAGTCTTTCTAACTGCAACCTCCGTGACCCCTGCTGGTGTTCTTCCCTATCCTCTCGCTTGGTTTCTTCCCAGGCAGTACCTTCATGGATCCAGTTGGGGCATACTGAGAAGGGAGGCCTCCTGCCTGTACCTGGCTCAGCCTTTAAATTGAAAGCAGCTGGGCATAGAGGTGACCCACAGGGATGATAGCACAAGTGTGAACATCATTATTCCAGCTAGCGTTCACCGAGCCAAACATCATACTAATCACTTTATGTGAATTATCCTTCTTAATCCTCACCAGGGCCATAGGAAGTACACAGCAGTGCTGCCTCATTTTACAGATAAAGGAATAAGAAATGTCCAAGGACATCCCAGGAAAAAGGAAACAGAGCTGGGATCCTGACTCAGGTGACCGAGCCTGGAGCTTTGTCCCAAATCCCCTCACTAGACCAGGTGTGGGTGCACAGACCTAAACTGCTGTCACTCAGCACCTGGGAGGCAGGAGGCTCAACTCTGAGGTATTTCTGGGTTATATAGGTGAAGCCCTATTTCAAAACAACAAACAAAATCAGAACAAATCAGGGTATAGAGAGATGGCTCAATGGTTAAGAGCATTGGATGCTTGTGTAAAGAACCCAGATTTGCTTCCTAGCACTCGCATGGTGGCTCGCAGCTGTCTGGACCTCCAGTGTTCTCTTCTGTCCTTCATGGGTGCCATTCTAGCACATAGTACACATCCCCACGTGCAGGCAGATACTCATGCACATAAAAGAAAACGAGTAAATCTTAAAAACAAAAACAACCTGAATTCCCTTAGCTGTACAAAGCACCCTGGGGAGACACCAAGATCCCAGGAGTCCATGTTTGGGAATAGAGTAAAGCACTGAGCAGGGTGAGTTCTCACTGACACAGAGGAGGAGAGAGCATCCTGCATTGGAAAGCCTGCTTGGGCAGGAAGGGGGAGTCTTCCACGTTGGGGTGAGCACAGAATGTAGGCAGAATATAGACGACCATAGGGTTTTCACAATCCTGATTCCTAAATTCCCCATGATCATCTCTGGGACCTGGCAGGTGCCCACTGCCTGGGGTCATGGATGGACACGAAAGCCTTAATAACTCATAGCAGACACCCTGCCCAACTTCTCTCCCATGCACCACCAAGCTGCTGTCAGGGCATAGCGATTTTCCATCACTAGCTGCCTCAGCTAAATCTGTATCAGTGCCTCAGGGGTCAGAGGCTCTGGTAATAAAGACAGGAACTCCACCAGCCAGTCCTGTTATCTGTGTCCCCCAGCCCCAGCCCCAGCCCGGGAACTCCTTAGACCAGAACCTGTCAGCCTTTAGAGCAGAGCCACTGCAGGTCCACCAGACCCTGGAAGCTTGTGTAGAAACAGCTGTTTGGCGTCCTTCTAGTCTTCCTTGAAGGTGAGACCATATTGCTCCCAGCTGCTGTGGTCTTTCCCATGCTGATCTCCTCCTTCTGACTCTGAGACTGCAAAGCTGTGAAGGCTTCTTTCTGAAGGTCCACTTGTGTCAGGCTAACTCTGTCCTGGTCCTCTACTCCAGTTCCCCATTATTCTTCCCTGCTCTGCATCTTCTGTGGTCTTCCTGGCAACCTCACTCTCTTCTCTGGTACTCTCTTTCCTGCCCTGAATCATCCTTCCTACATCGGTGGTTGCTGGGTCACCCTCTGACTTCCACACCACAGTCATCCTTTAGAGCCCCACCCCTTCCTCCCTGCGCCCTTCTGTCAGGATCCTGTTCCAGCTGCCTGGCTCAGACGCTTCTCCTCAAAGTCACTAATGGTCACCCTGATCTCCAAATATATGTCTCTTCTTCCCAGACCCCTGCACTTTTTGATGTCACCATTGGCTCTGTAGATTAAATCTTAACATGTCTTCCTCGGTCCACTTAGGTCAGGCCACCCTGATCAACACTGGTTCTACCTGTGGCCACTACTACAGCCTTACATACTGTCCGATGGTCCTTTACTAATAAACTCCTTCCTGATTGGCCAGCTACACCTGGCCTTGCCACACACCCAGAGCCACTTTCCTCCTAAGCCACACACCTTCCTGCATCCCTGTACTCCACAACACATACCACTGAGCCTCCAGTGACACAGGAGTGTTAGGGCCATGGCTGACTCTGGTTAGTTACTGAATCCCGGCTACTCTTCCTTGCTTCTCTGCCTTTACACTCTTGAAGATGCTACGCTTTCGTGAGACCGGCTGGTTATTACTTTATGCCCACCCATTACCTTCCTGGGATCAACCACTTTGGCCATGTCTCCTCTAGTTTGAGCATTGCTCATGGCTTCAGACCTCTGAGGACTGATTCTTACATGATGAGGAAAGGTGACAAAGTAGCAGAAGACACAAGTTTCAGGAACTGAATTGGGATGCCACACTAACTGGTAGTGTGGTCCTAAGGAAGCCTTAATCATTAATCTTTGTCTGATCTGGTTTTCAATCTGCAAAATGAAGATGATAGCATTTATTTCGGAAGTTTTGAGAATTAACAGAAGTAAATACGAGTCATATGGGTATAATAGCAATGTGCAGACAGGCGGATTTCTGAGTTCGAGGCCAGCCTGGTCTACAGAGTGAGTTCCAGGACAGCCAGGGCTATACAGAGAAACCCTGTCTCGAAAAACCAAAAAAAAAAAAAGCAATGTGCAATGTAGTGGAAACTAGCTGTTTGCTCCACCTGATGCAAGCAAGCTACTTCCTCTCCTCCTGAGCACACCTCCACCACTTCTGGCTCTGGGTCTAGGCACCAACCCTGCCTTGTGTTCCCCCTCGGCTTCCCTACTGATCTCCCACCCCTCTCCAGCACCTGTGTACAATGCACCCCTCTATTATCTTGTTCATCTTAGAATCGTGTTAACTTTTTTCCCGAGACCGTGGAGATGCTGTGTGCCTGTGAGCCCTTTATTCTTAACTCGGAAAAAGGAAGCACAAAGACACAAAGTGACTAATGTGAAGCCATGTGGCTTCTTAATGACAGGAACCAGCACTGTCCCCGTTGTACAACCTGGTATACTTTCTACTACCTTCTGCGCCCCCACCCCCACCCCTGCATTCAGCTCAGCTTTGCTTTGGGTCAATGCTAGGCTCCATCTCCTCAATCACTTCTTCCTCCAGTTCCCTACCTTCAGGGATGGGTTCTTCCTCGGATACTGGCTGCCTCACTGCCCTGGGATACCTGGCATTCTTTAAATATAAATCCCTGCTCCCAACTTTCAGGCATTGGAAGACTATGCCTATATAAGTCCCTATTTATGTGCCTAGAACCAATCAGTAAGAGTGAAAGCCAAGTGACTCTCAGCCTGCAGTCTCTCTGGATGGTAGATGTGAACTTAGGGTTCTGTAGGGAAGAGCAAACTGAGTTGACAGGGTGGGAGGCTTGGAGTTGTAGAGAAAAGCATTCCCCAGGCCCTGGGCTTGGTCTCTTGCATTATGGGGCTCTATGCTTTTCTGGACTCTTGCAGGGCGGGTTTATTCTTCCTGGGAAGGTTTGATTTGTTCCTTTATTTCCTGGGGGTGTAAGAGGATGCTCCTTAACTAGTCCCATAAAGAAGTCAAGTAAGACCCGTAGGAAAGAAAAGGGAGCCATAAGCCAGTCAGATGAGAAGGTTGTGTGGGACCTCGTGCCTGGCAAAGGGTCTAGGTGCTGTTTGTTGTGGGGTCATCTGTGGCTCGCTCCCTGCCTTTCTGCCTTTTCTCCTTACTGCAATATGTGAGGAAGCTCCTTCCCTGGGCTCTGCAGGATTGTGATATGGTCCTGGTTGGAAAGCTGGCTAAAAAGACCTCCAGACCCGGAGGTTTCTGGTACTAGGGGTATATAGTGTGACTGAGGAAGGATGGCGGACCGCTAATCCAGGTACTTCCTCCTAGCCCCATGCTCCCAGAAATAAGACTCAGATTCAAAACATACTTACAAAGACCTTGGCCATATAGTCAGGCTCTTCTCTGACTAGATCATAACTTAAAATATCTCATTTATTTTAACCTACATTCTGCCATGCAGCTGATTACCTGTGCTCAGGTACCATGTGCCTGGCTCTATCTCAGAATTCTTTCTGCTTCCCGGATGTACCTCCTTCTACTCTACCCTTTCTTATAGACCATGGGCTTTTTAAATCGACAGGTTATGTATCTGTACAGTATACAAGATATTCTTTCTGCATGCACCCCTCAGAAATGGAAAAGAGGCTGTTCTCCATTTGGTTGTGCCCTAATCCTTGTTGCCCAAACTCAAGCTGCAGTTTAGTTTGGAGCTCAGGGCACCAGAGAGTGCAGACCACCCCTGCCCAGAGCTGGGCTACGTGGATTGCAGAGCAGACAGGAGGGAAGCCTCATGTCTTACATCAGTGGTGAGGGCGGGAAGTCAGGGCAGGTGAGTAAGGACAGGACTGTGCTGGGCAGGGTCCCTCTGCCAGGCAGGAGAAGCCCGGGCCTAGCATGCGGCATGTGACCTGTGACAATGTTGTACTTTTGCAGGATCATCCGGACCAAAGTTCAGCAGCCCTTCCACCCAACGCCGGATGGGGCAGGGACAGGAGTGACTGCCCCTGGCCATACCATCGGTAAGAGGGCTCAGAGAAGAGGGAAATCAACAGCCCAGCCCTGGGAACTGTCTAGTGCTGGGAGATCGGGGCTGTCCATGGTCCACACTCTCCTTTCCCTCCTAGGGTCTCTCTGGTGGTGTTAGTTCAGTGCCTCCCACACAGGGCCTCTTCAGTCTGTGTCTTCCCCTCTCCTTTTCCCCCTCCCCCTTTCCCCCTCCCCCCTTTCCCCCTCCCCTTTCCCCCTCCTTCTTTCCCCTCCCATCCTGCCTCCCACCCACTGCTATCCACCAGCCTCTGTCTGATTCCATTTCCCTGTGTATCCTTCCTTGAGTCCTATACTCTTTTATGTTTACTTTTTTACTTCATCTTTTTAAAAAACATCTTTGGGGGGGGGTGGGCTGGAGAGGTGGCTCAGCAGTTAAGAACATGTATTGGTCCTATAGAGGACTTAAGTTTGATTCCCAGGACCCACACCAGGCAAGTCTCATAACCACCTATAACTGCGGTTCCAGAGGATCTGATACTGCTCAGACCTCTTCAGGCATGCACACACGCATGCACATGTACACATAGGTTTTAAAAGGAGATCTTTTAAAAACAATTGTTTCGGAGGAAGGGATGGAACCCATAACCTTATGTGTGGTAGGCAAACACTTTTCCCCAGTTATACGCCTAGCCTTTGATCTTTCTCTCCTCTTCCCAGCTCTCCCTTCCTTCCCAGTCTTCTTCCCTCCCCTCATGAGTGTGGCTGTGATCTGTCTGTCTGTCTGTCTGTCTCTCTCCATCCTTCCTTCTGGCCTCTTTTCTTTTGACCTGTTTCCTCTTATCTCTGTCTCTGCCTCATGTTCTCTGTTGCTCTTTGCCTCTTTGGACCTCTTAGCCCTCCACAGGATCTCAGAGATACAGCCCAGGCCTGCCAGAACTCCCACTGCAATCTTAACTAGAGTACAAACACAACACACATACCCACACAGAGAGAGGAGGGAGAGGGAGAGGGACACACATACACAGAGGGGGGGAGGGAGAGAGGGGGAAGAAGGAGAGGGACACACACATACACACACACACACACACACACACACACATACACACACACACACACACATACACACACACACTGACTTCTCCTTGGTCTCCCTCCCTCCTGACCAGCAGGAGATAGCACTAGCTGGTCCAGCACTGCTGGGGTCATGAGCCATGTTTCCCCAGGCCTGGATTAGAGTGCTGGAGGAAGGGTTGCCCTCAGATATACCTGAGCTCATCATAGCATAGTGAACTGGTTTGCCAGTCAGTTCCCAAGACAGAACTAGGAACGTCCCCAGTGCTTTCAAGACCAGTAGCAGCTGGGAGAGAGAGCTGCTTCCAGAGAACATGGAGAGCAGCTTGAGTCTTCCCAAGTGTAAGAGTAAGATCTTAGGGAGCCCTAGACTCTAGATCAGGGCTAGGAGAGACTCCACCCAGGAGACTGAGAAGCAGTGAGCTGGGGTTTGTTTCAAAGAATTTGCTGAGCCTTTGGGTTAGGTGGGATTGGAAGAGAGTGGCCCCAGAGGGCCAAGTTGGATCTGTGCTATCCAGGTCACTGAACCGCTTTCCAGACAGATAATCTTGGCAGTCTCTGGGTCTATACTACATCCATCTGAGGGGAGGGGGCTTGAGGGACCAGTAGATGCCATAGATGGCAGAGGAAGCCTGGGTTGACCAGTTACCACTTTCCTCAGGCTGGGCTAACAGCCTGCAATGCCTGTCTGTGGGAGTGATTCCTCCCTCAAGCCTCAGAGGAAGGAAGAGAATACGAACTCCTTGTCCTTCCTTCTGCCTTCTGTTCTTGTCTGTCCCTGCCTGGAGCTTCAAGCTCAACTGCTATCTGATAGTATCTCCTCCTTCTTCCTGTCCAGTTCCCAGTACGGCCTCCCCTCCTGTTTCCAGCGCCTCTAATGACCCAGTGGGATCCTACTCCATCAATGGGATCCTGGGGATTCCTCGCTCCAACGGTGAGAAGAGGAAACGCGAGGAAGGTAGGAGGGGTGAGCTCTGACTCCCCCTTTGCATGCTTTGTCCTTGGACTCTGAGCTCCGGTTTCTGCGGGCCTCGCAGCTGCTCTGCTGTGAGATCAGTTTTAGCATGGGAGCCTAGGTACCCCCACTGCCCTGCTGGCTCCCGGAGAGGGGGAGGGAGGCTGCTGGTGGGGACACCAGCTTCACCATCTGCTCAGCCCCGATGGTCTCACCTTCTGCTGGGACTCACCCCAGCTGTCCCTGTGGGATGCCAGGAGGAGTGGCATCAACTGTTTACCTTGAGAAGGTTGTAGAGGTTGAGGAGACAGCTGGTATCTGACCCAGGGATGAAAGGCCAGCCTACTTTGGCCTTACTTGATCTCGGTTAGAAGGTAGCAGCTGATACAGACATGGACGACCCTGTCCTTTCTCTGTAATACATGGACATTGCTGCCACTGAAGTCACTTGAGGAGCGGGACATGGGGCCTTGAGATGCTCTTTGTCATGAGAGTGGGCACTATTCTGACTCCACATCTCCTACCTCTCCATGGGCCCTCAAGGGACAGCCAGTACCTTTGGTAGCATAGACCCAGGAATGAGGAATTAAGAGGGGGGCACAGGACAAAAGAAAATTAGAGGAGTGACTGGTAGGCGTACGCATGGGACAAGGTACTTTTCAGAAACTGCGGCTCTAGTGGCGCATCGTGACCAGCTAGTTTTCTTCTGGTGTGTGAGGCCTGGGCACCGAGATGAATACATACCAATACCCCAGGCCCGCTTCCGGCTCCAAGTCTCTCATGCTTTCAGCTAGGGAAGTAGTAACTTCCGGTCTTCGCAGGGTGTATAGGATTCTAAAGATAGTCTCCATAAAATAGAACCTAACAAAGATGAACATTAAGTGGCCATGTGTTCCATTAGCTCAAGGTAGTCACAATTTCTGCCTATTGTCCCTGCAACTGAGCTGGGCAGTGTCTCCTTCCCCCCTCCTCAGAAATGTTACGGTTGGACAATAGATTCTGTGGTCATCCCAAGCACAGACAAGTTCTTTTTGAGGGGTTAAGGATCAGCGTCAGAGACAAAGCTGACACTCCTTAAGCTGCAGTCTGGATTCTCCAGACCCAGGCAAAGGGAAGACAGCATATGAGCCCTGGCCTCCAGCAGAAAGGACAGAGTGCAGGAGAGACCTAGTCCTGGCAAGACAGTGATGACCTGGCACTGGCCTCCTGCCAGAAGCCCTAATGGTCTCGTTTCACAGGGAAACAGCTTGTCTGGCTCTATTTCTCCTTCTTCCAAAATATCCAAACCCATTTGGCTGCCACGGCCTTTGCCACTCACTAAATTTCATTGTGGTTGTTTTGGCGGCAGCCCCTGATGGGCAGGGGAGGCTCCCGGAGAAGCCCTAAGCCCCACTTCTCCCTGGAGCTTCTGATGTGCAGACCTCAGCCAAGCTTCCTGGCACCCTGAGTGCCTTGGTAGAGTCGGCCTCAAACCCTAAGGGTTTCTCTTTAGCCACCTGCCTCGTTTAGAGTGTGAGATGTCCAGGGGGACCGGAAGGCCACAGGAACACTTCTGTGTTCTCCCTCATTGGACTGAGGCTAACATTCTGTGTGCCTTCTGTTGCCTGAGCTTTCATGGGTGGTGAAGGAAGGCTGGGGATCCCCAGGGCTGGGCCAGCCAGCAAGGTCAGGAACAGGATGTTCTCCCCTCTTCTTGCTTACATCCATTGTCTTTAGTCCATTCAACTCAATGACCCTTTCTGCCTGTCAGTTAGGAGAATAGCTTGGTACAGAGGATCCCCGAGCCAAACAAGATATGATTCATGTCCTTAGGAAGCTTATACTCTAGGACATATGTTAAACATTGTATCCAGGGAGTAGAAAGGCCATCCGGTATGGTATAGTGGAGACCTGCCTGGCCATCTCTTTATGGGGGGGAAAGAGGCAGAGAGGAAGCTCACTGCCAGGAAGGACTGATCTTTGAGCACCGGGGCTGAGGAGGCTGTTAAAGACAAAGTTAGCCTGAAGTTCTGAGACATCAAGCCTATGAACAGCAAGGGCAGGGTGGCCTCGCAAAGATGTGCTGAGTGAGCAGAAGGGAGCGCTGAGAAGCAACCCCAAGTAGACAGAGTCACGGGAAGTGGCCAAGACTGTGCTATGCAAGAGGGCGGGCTCTTCTGTATCCCTACGTGTGTATCTGGGCAGGAAGAGATAGAAGCAGGGTTGGCTCTAGGCCTTCATCAGTGTGGCAGCACAGGAAGCAGCTGCAGTCTTCAGGTAAGGGATAGTGAGGGCCTCAGAAGCTCATCTGCTGGGCCTAACCAGGTTACAAGAAGTATCAGGACTCCACCATTTTCCCCCTGGGGATTTTCTTGCCCCGTCTCTACTTTTTTTTTTTTTTTTTTTTTTTTTTTTTAAACCAACCCCAGGCCAGATGGAACTATCCTATCCTCAGATGCTGGACCTGGGAGGGATGCCAGTTTTCCCTTGCCACCATCCCATTCTTGACCCATGGAACCCAGACGGGAAGGGGACCCATGGAAAGGAGACTACAAAGGGAGAGCTATAGGACTCCTCCCTTCCCCCACTCCAGAGTCTTCCAAGCAGCAGGGCCCAGTTTGCATTAGGGAGCAGCTCAGATGATTAAGAATGGGGAGATAATTATGTGTCAAGATGATGTAGCCCAACTCTGCAGTCAGGCCAAGGTAGCAAAGCAGCTGGCAGGCCGGTCCCTTGTCGTTGCTGCAGGAGGCGCCTCGGACGCAGCCTGTACAGACACCCAGGTGTGTCCTTCAACTCTCGGGCCAGGACTTTTGGGTACAATGGAAATTGATCTGAGGGACTGCAGGGTGTTGGGATGAGACCAGGGACGTATATCCAGGGACTAGACCCCAGAGGGACTATGGGATTAGGTACGTTTTCTCTGGGATAGTCCTAAATGTACCAGCTGTGTTGGCCCTCCTTTGACCTGAGGTGTGGTGACATCTCCCTAGAAGTATCATATCTTGAGGCGAGCTGGGTGTCCCTCTGCCCTTCCACCTCATATTGTGGTCCGTTCTTTAGCTCTCATCACATCGCAGCAATGGGTCCCAGGAAGGACTATGACTGCAGTGTGTCGCAGGCATTAGTGAAGGCCTTCTCAGCAATAATTACTGGTATTCATGATGGTAACACCCAGCACGTTGCTGGCATTGGCCCTTCGAATGTGGACAGTATCACTGGTATCAGTGCCATTCACGTCCATGGGGTACTCATCAAGGCCAATGGCTCTGACTCAAGGTTGGGTTGGGACTCCCAACCCCCGGCCTGTGGGAATGTGCAAAAGCCCAGGCTTTACATGAAGAAATATGGCACTCAAGGAGGTTGGAACCTCCTCCTAGGAATCCAGGACCCCAGTCAGAAAGACCAGGGAGAGATAAAGAAATTATTCATGAGGCACATGGGATACAGAGTCTCTCAACCCAAGGAGGAGAAATCCTCATCAATATCTTGGAAACCTTCATTTCCAACCTACAGTTATGGACAGGTATATTAAAGCTTGATTCTCTGCGAATCTAAGAAACACAATTCCATGAATGTTATATACCTTGACTCCTGTGGCTGGAAAACAGAGTCGTAGCAACCTATCTATAATCAGACTGAGACACTAAACCGAGGCTGGGGGTGTTAAGTGCTTGCCTAGCAGGCATAAGGTCCTAGGTTTGATCCCTAGCTGGAAAGAAACAAAACAAAACCAACCACAGAAACCCCAGGTCTTTTACCTGCCCCCCTCCCCCCCTGCTTTCAGCCACAGCCTAATGTGTTGCTGTCCACTGGCGGTGGTGGTAAAGCACAGAGCTTTTATAACTTGTCCAAAAAGCCAGGTGAAGTCATATGGTGAGAGTCTGCTGATCGGGGG
>CM052703.1:15466135-15501738 GCA_028551405.1 Uromys caudimaculatus | reverse complement strand
ACACCGATTATTTCTTTAGTTAGTGTCCTCCTAGAAGTCCCTAAGCGCTCAGGGTGTGCTTGGAGCACATAAGCGGACCTGTTTAGGGGCCTGGACTGAGACAAAAGGAAGGCCTGCCAGGGCCAAAGCCTCACACAGCTCTGGCTTAACTGTGTACACTGGCTTTGAATCCCAGAGCTACTCAGCTGGGTGACCTTGGGGAAGTCACTTTATTGTCCCATCTCCCCTGTCAAATGGGGTAATAACAACCCTCACTTCTCATGGAGAGGTTTCTAGAACAGTATGTGTGTAGAGTGGAGGTTCTCAACCTGTGGGCCATGACCTCTTGGGGGAGGGTCAAACAACCCTTCCACAGGGATTGCCTAAGACCTTTGGAGAACAGATTTTTTATATTCGTTATAATTCATAACAGTACCAAAGTTAGTTATGGAGTAGCAACAAAAATTATTTCATGGTTGGGGGTCACCCCCACATGAAGAACTATATGAAAGGGTCTCCTCAGCATCGGGATGGTTGAGAACCACTGGCCTAAAGTGTTAAACCAGTTGAATCCTAGAAGATGGATCACTGTATAGCTACGTTAAAAGAAAAAATAGTCTCCTTGGCAGGTGAAGATTTCACGAGGAAACTAAGTTGTGAAAGAATGAAGTCTATTTGGGCCTAGACCCCCTAACCATAGTGGGGCACCTTGTAACTCTGGAGCGAGCTCATCTGCAAGGGACTGGTAGCTGGCTTCACCCGTACAGCTGAGATAACCTTTGTCCACCTGGTCACTTGTTGCTCGGTGGTTATCCAGTGGGCCACTTGTCATTTTTTTAAAAGTGTCAACCAGAGTTTTCTATGGATGTAACTATATAAGTCCCCTTCTTTTTCTAATATAAGGCCCCGACTCCCTTCGTCTTCCTGTGCACATTTTTGCTTCTACATGCAAGTTTTTTTATTTGCCTTGGAGAATGTGTGCTTGTTTTCTGAACTATATATTATTTTTCTGTGGTTTAGGCAAGTGTATGTGTGTACACTATTGCTCTGAGATCTTTGGGAGTAAGGAATGTCAAATGCTGAGAACACATGCAATTTTCTAGGTAATGTGCATATCTGGGCAGAGTACTGTAAGGCTATGTACACTTTGGCACCAGGAACCGGGGAGTTCTAAGCTAGACCTAGACATGTTGAGTGTCCATGCTCCTAAGCATGGGCCTGCATCCAGTTCAGCCCCAAGATCCCTGGTATCATCCTACATCTGGCAAGTCAGTAGGCTATCCCAAGCCCACTCCTAGGATGGAGTGGCTGGGCCCCAAGACTGGGGATACTGAGGCAGAAGTACTTCCCACTCAGGCTGTGTGTGATTTGTAGCTCAGAACTTTTTGTATCTCTTTGAAGAGGGGCCTGGTCTCCCAGTTTGGGGGTCTGGCCTCCGATCTGCCTGCCTGTCCTTCGGGATGTCTCAGTGTTTGTCTGTCTCTTATTTACTCCAGTCGAGGTATACACTGATCCTGCCCACATTAGAGGAGGTGGAGGTTTGCATCTGGTCTGGACTTTAAGAGGTATGAGGGCTAGAGGGAGCACGGTGTGGGGGTCAAGGGGAATAGCTTGGGTGGGGTTGGCTAGAGAACATCAGAGAATGGGTCTAAGGGCAGACAGTCAACTGGAGGCAGAGGCACAGGCCTTCACCGGGAGCCCTAGAAGCTAACAGTCTCTGCGCCTGGATCACTTCTGCCATGGGCCACCGCAGAGGTTTGGGGCTGAGGCCTGGTGGCCCAGAGGGTCAGCTGCTCAGTGGATGGGGGCAGTTTTTCTAGCCCTTGGAAAAACAAAGAGTAGATCGGGTAGTAAAACAAAAGCAAAGGAGACCTGGAAGCACCTGACAGCCCTAATTCATCACGGCCCAAGTTTTTTCCTGTGTTCCCATTATATTTGTTTGTAAAAGTGGAAATCAATTTTGAAGGTAATTTTCTGGAAAGAATGGAAGGGAGGTGGGAGGGCCGGATAAGGCAGAGATGGTAAAAGGAAAAATTTAGGCCAGGCACAGCCCAGGGGCAGCTCTTGGCAAGGTGAAAGAAAATTGCATATTCAATCTCCATCCATGAATCTCCCTCACTGCTACCCGCCTCCTGCTTGAAAACAATGAAGGCTTTTCCCAGCGCTGGGCAGGGCCTCGGTATCAGCCTCACTTTAACTTCAGGGTCATTAATTCCCTGATTATTGAAGGAGAAGAGAGGGTTGCAGCATCGTCAATTCCAAAGGCACCCCCCATGTGATCAGACGCTGGCTGGGGTGGGTGGGGGGCAGCAGGGTGAGGTGAGGTGCTTCAGAAGGGGGCGGGGAGAGAGGAAATGGGGGAGCCACCTGGACTGGGGGGCAGGAAGCCGGGAGGGTAGACGAGGCAGTCATTACTGCATACCTCTGTTGTGTTGTTATTGCAAATTAAAAGTAGCATGTTCCACTCCACAGCTATCTTTGGGGAGGGAGGGGCGCTGAGGGAGGTGGGGGATCTTATCATTGCTTCTTCAGCAGACCAGCGGTGGTGTCACCGTGTGAGGTGACATTTGAATTTACAATTCCGCTGAGAAAAGCCATTAATTCACAAATTAACATTTCTCCCTCTCCCTCTCTCTTTAACACTCTCTCCCTCTCTCACATGGATGTGCAAGCAATTGAAAAGACAAAGGAAATAGCCTTAAGGAAGAGACTTTACGGCTAGTCTGTCTGTGCTGAGATTGCTCCCCCTGCTTCCAGATAGATAAACCAATTACCTGAGCAGCTCGGCTCCTGGCTGCCCCATGATCGCCTCCTTTTGTAGGCTGCCTCCATGACTGGCTTACACTCGTGTATCTCATTAATGGAAACCAGGCGTGCCCTGGTCACCAAGCTCTTCCCAGCTGTCCTTTGGAGGAAGCGTGGGAAGAGAACCAGTGGCAGAGGAGACAGACAAGGGGGATTCTGGGGAAGCCGACAGGAAGCTGTCCTAGCCTTGGATCTCTGGTACAGCTTGCTATGGCTGCAGGTTAGGGGTGAGCGTGCAGGTGCACACTGTTGGAAAGGCAGGCTTGCTCTGACCGGGGAGGGGTGTGGGCTGGCATTGAGAGACAGAGACTGTAAACTGAGTCAGACTCTTGCAGAGGCCTTTGGTCTCGGTGCAAGGGGCTGGTGGACCCAGGGAGGGATCTGAGCTTGTCCTGCATGGGAGAGCCACAGGGAAGTTTTGCTGACTACATGCTATTTCAGTGGGACAGGATACAGCCTGAAGGAGCTGGGAGAAATACTGAGGAGGGTCAGAAGACACAATTAGGTCACACATGTTGGGCCAACAAAGTGAGATTGTACTGATTCCTTCATATAAGCTGAGCGCCTGGGTACAATTGTGCCCACCTGGTGCCTACCTTACACACATACACATGCACGTGCTTATACACACACACTCATACTCACACACACACATACACACACATGGGGAAGGTAAAAGTGAGAGTGAGCTAGAGAGAGAGGGTCTGATTAATTTCTTAGAGAATACAACAGTCCTCTCTTACCCCTAGGGAAGTCGCTCCAAGATCCCTAGTGGACACTGGAAGTCGCAGAGAGCTCTGTACTTCCAATTCTATCTGTCCATGCTTTGTTCTTCCCCATGCATACAGACGAAAGTTTAATGTATAGATTAGACACAGTAAGAGATCAACAACAACAATACTAAAATAGAACGACCATCGTGAGGTTGGAACCGTGAAAGTTAATCCGATAACCGAGGCAGTTACTGAGTGACCAACGGGCACGTCACAGATACACTGAGCACAGGAATGATTCACACACTGGGTGGGACCGAGCGGGCCACTCAGGATTTAATCTCATGACTCAGAAAGATACACAATCAAAAACCTGGGAATTGTTCATTTCTGGAATTTTCCACTTAACATTCTTAAACCCCGGAATAGGGAGAAACTGAGGCTCTTTGTGGATTACTCTGGGGTGTTATGGCTTCACATATGCTGTGTACAACCTGTCACAGACTGATTCAGTGCAACAGGTCCCTTGGAAATCCAGAAAACAAAGCCGAATCATGAGGACCCCTTTCTGGACAAATACTGGGGTTGGACTCCATTAATAACACTCAGTTCACATTCATTTCTAGCAAGGACTCCAGACCTGGCTACTATCCAGTTCAAGAAAGAGTTTGGGTCAAAGGTCACTAAGACTCCAGAGAGAAAAACTCATTTATGAACACTCACTCTTGGTTCTGACTTTACCTTCTCGGTAGCCAAGGGAATGTGACTGACCATACCTACAGCAGGTTCTTTCTTACCTCAGATCACATATTTTAGCTGAACTCTCTGGATAACCTTGGCCACAAGCCTGTGACTCTTCAGAAACAAACATAGGTTGTATAGATGTTTTTGCTAAGCCTTTGCCCGTGGGCTCTGTGCAGAAGTGACGTGTTTATCTGTAGGGAGGTACCAAGTTTAGCCATGGCTGTGCGGGACTGTCAGGTGCAGATTTGTAGATTTAAACGTTAGAGACGAAAGCCAAACTGTTAGGTTTGTTCTCCAGCTAGTTCATGCTGTTGTGGCTCAAGATGGAGCTGCTTAAAGTATTCTGAGGTTTACCACAACCGATGCATTTTCTATCCATTGACAGAAAGTCGGAACAGAGAGGTCTGCTACCCCAGCAGAAAAGGCACTGGTGTGCTGCACAGGGCGCTGTTGTGTCTCTGCTCCTGAACACTTAGTGTAGGCCGCCCATTCTCTGCAAAGGCCAATGGGCTCTCGCTCTCTGCGCCTTCCCTGTGTTTTGGCCCTCACTGAGAACCTGTTCTATCAGAGTGGCTTCTGTCCCTCATCTACCCCTAGGCAACTGGCCTCCAGCCCTGTATGTTGATGTGGTTCCCCCTCCCATTCCCAGCAAGGGCAGCAAGCAAGAGATCCATTGCCTCAGCTCTGCTGTATCCCTCACCCCCACCTCCATCCCCACCCCTCTAACAGACTCTGAACATAGGAGGGAGGAGCCAGGCTCAGGGCTTTCTCTGGGCCCTACTGCTTGTGGGCTCACCTTCCTGGGTGCCCTATTTTCTGTAGACCATTGGACAATGGGGAAAGACAGGCATTTGGGAAGTTGAGAAACCCAGGATGCCTGCAGCCTCCTAGACTTTGAGACCAGGGGGCAACCCTTCCCCAACCTGCCTTCCTCAGAACTCTGGTGGTTTTGGAGCTGTCCAGGACCCTCATTTTCTGGCCCACAGCGGTGGAAAGGCCAGACAGGCTGGGAGACGGTGGGGCCTGGCGCAGGAGCTAGGAGTCAGTCATGAGCCTCAGAGCCTAGTTACAGCAGAGCCAGTAATTCAAACCATCCTGACCCTTCAATGAACCCAAACCTGCTGACCTTGACAGCACCAGACAAGAGGCCTCGCAAACCTCAACTTGCTGCCGGCCAGCCTTCGTTCCCTCCCTTCCTAGCAGCCCTGTGGCCTGGCTTCCAGGTGGCTCCTCATTTGGCCATCTTTATGAAATGTCAGCATACCCTCCCTCCCCGAAGCAGGCCAGCTTCAAAGGACCCTTTGTGCGCATCCCCACTGGAGACAGGGTGTGGGCATTCCCTGGAGCCTGCGGAGAACCCCTGGCTGTGGCCTTCTCCCATGACTGAATGAGCAGAACGTGTATCCCTTCCCTTCTGCTCAGTACATGTGTATATGTGTGTCCACGTGTGTATGTGTGTTTGTATGTATGTGTGTATATGTGTGTTTGTGTATGCACCCATGCATGCATGTGTTAGGGTGCATAGAGGGGCAGAGGAAATGATAGAGACAGAGAGGATGGTAGAGGAAAGAGAAGCCAGAGGAAAGCAAGCCCAGGAACCTGCATTAAAGCAAATGCAGTTTATGAAGTTTACGCATTCCTCCTCGGGAGAGCTGGATTCCATCCAACAGCCTCTCCAAGTCCACCAAGCAGGTCCAGAAGACCAAAGTGTGGGCAGGAGAATGAGTGAGCCAGCAACAGAGGGAGAAGTGCTCTCACACACAGATGTGATCACATGCACACACACAAGAGCACACACACAAGAGCACGCACACATGAGCACATATATACACAAGCACACACACATGAGCACATACACACACAAGCACATATACACACAAGCACACACACATGAGCACATATACACACAAGCACACATGTGAGCACACACATGTGTGCATACACACACAAGAGCACACACGCATGAGCACATACACACACAAGCACACACGTGAGCACACACACGAGAGTGCACACACGCATGAGCACATACACACACACACACCCATCCATGACTACAGACTGGGAGAGCCTGGGAAGCTGGGACAGAGGGATGCAGATGGTGTACTTGGGAAGAGTGACTCCAGGAGTCTTCTCTCCTTCTCTTTCCATCCCACCTGCCATCCCCCCCCCGCCCCGGGGCAGTGTGGCCAGCACAGACACTTGGCTGTGTGGGTACTGGGAGGCATGGCTGTGTGGTAAACTGAACCAGACAATATGGACCACCTGGAACAGCCAGCTTGCGGGAGCCAGTACGGCATACCGTGGCTGGTCTTGGGCAGTGGGGATGAGGACTTGACCACCAAAGGGACCCAGAATGTGGTACCGCTAGGTTCCTTGAAATTTTCCTCTTCTGATGCTGGCTAATGTCCATGTGGGCTCCCTGAGGACTGAGGACAGCTAATGTAGTCTCTTAGGGAAGATGGTTTGAGACCTTTGTCTTTCCTCTGAGAATGCAAAGGAAATAAATGACTATCAAGGAGGGCCATGAGAGACCTCAGAGGGACTTAAGAGTGTCTGCCTTTCCGGACCTGTCTGTGCACAGCGCAGGGCTCGTGGGCATTAGGAACAGGTGAGTGGGCCAGAGCCCACAGCTTTGGGTTTTTATATAATAATAGTTTTTGTTTTTATTATCAAACATTAGCTACAGATAATAGTGGGCTTCATTATGGCATCTCATACACGTATGTTTTTATTATATCCATCCCATAATGTTTTCTTATCCTTCTTACTTCTACGAATCTGCTCTTCCCAACCAATCCCTTTCATCTTCTACTGTAATGGTGGGTTTTTTGTGATGTGTGTGTGTGTGTGTGTGTGTGTGTGTGTGTGTGTGTGTGTGTCCTACTGAGTTTAAGCAGGACCCTTAACTTTTGAGAACAGGGACTATGGGGAGAAAGTGGCTGAGAGAAAGAGTGCCTTCACTCTTACCTGCAGATGAGACATCAGCACACACACACACACACACACACACACACACACACACACATGTGTGCACGTGCACGCACATACACACACATGCATGCACATGCATATGCACACGTGCATACCCACAGATGTACACACACATGCACACACACATACACCCTGAGTTGTGTTCAAGTTCTACTAGAAGCTGGGACAGAGGAGAATGACAGAGTTCACAAAGACACAGAAGGGAGAGAAGAAGGGATGGACGAGAGAGGGGGAGGGTGGGTTGATTATGGAGGATACCAAAGCATCCAGGATATGCCAGGCACAGAACGAGGCACCGTCCGTCCAGGGATGGCCTTGGCCCTTGCTGTCCACTGCTCTTTCCTGCGCCCTCCCCCCTCAGCCCTCCCCTCTTCCCTCCACACATCTTTATTGGTTCTGGTAATAGCCTTGATTTGCATGTCAGGCAAAGCCTTGCTACACACACAAAAAGAAAACCCCAACCGTGGCGGTGTGGCAGTGTCAGCTCTCGCTGTTGTTCGACAGTGTAAAATTAAATTAATAAAGCCCCCAACACAGGAAAACATAACAGGAAATTAATGGCCTTTACTGTCGCTCTGATGCAGTCATTTGCAACCCTGCTTTCCGCACCAAAGACTTCATAAATGCAAGCAGTTTCTCTAAACAAGCATACTTAGGGCGGCCTGCTATGTAATTTTTCGCCTAGCTTGTATCCTTAGAGCTCCCCTTCCTCTTAGCTCAGAGAGCTTTCTAACTGGTTGTGGCCCAACTGCAGCCCACTGAGGGTTGTTCCGGACAGAAGGTCCCAGCCCCTTCCGGAGAGGTAGAAGGATTGCTGGGGTTCCAAGAGAGGAAGTGCTCTCTCCATGAGCCCCTCTTGCCCACTGGCTTGAGGGTAAGCACCCCAAGGCTCCTTCCTCTGGTGGATCTGTCTACCCCCTCACCTCTGCATGTGCCTGCCCTTCCTTCCGCCTCTGGCTTCTATCTTCCTCTCCTCTGTCTCTATTCCCTGACATCTCAACTTCTTCACACAGGTGGCAGACTTTGGGGCTGGCTCTGCCATAGCGGTGGCCTGTAGGTTTTCCTGGGGTGGAAAAGAAAGCCCGCTTACAGTTCAAAATGGGCAAAGGTGTTCTGGGGCTCTAGGCTTCCCTGTTCTTAAAGGTTGGATGTTAACCCTGAGGGTTCTAAATGGCTGTTTCCAGGGACAGCTCCCGCGTGGATGGAGGCCAGGGACTAGGTGACTGACAAGGCAGAAGCCCAGATTCGTGAGAGGTTGTTGGTCTTGCCTAACTTCACCCTCCCTGCACCTCTGCCCACTGAGATACAGCCCGTGCATGGACATGGGTGTAGCTGAGCAGTGCCTCTGTTCACAGCTATGCTTTTCTCTACTTCGAGGACAGGAGTCCACCCCCTGCCTTATTGGTAGGACGTTTAGATATTTACCTTCTCTCTCACAATCTTAGTTTCTTCTTTGCTAAACTATTTAGAGTTCATGACATACCAGTAGAATAGTGGATGGTGATAAAAAAGACCTCCATCTGATATCTTTTTCCCTCCCTCTCTCCCTCCTTCCCTCCCTCCCTCCCTCTTTTCCTCAGTCATTCCTCTCCTCTTTACTGAGCTCTCAGCAAACTCTAGGCTGAACCCCGGGTGGATTTCAACTTTCCTCACAATTAAATTCTTACCTCTGAGGGAGTTCCCTGACCACCCTGGCCACCTATCTCTGAATTCATGAACGCTGAGTCCCAGAGACAGTCCAGCCAAGGCCAAGTACTTAATGTGGAACCACTGGCCCTCTCCCGCCTGGAGACTCCACACCCATAACGTCGCCTAAGATTACATTCGATTTTTTAGCAGGCGTGTCAGACTCAAGCTCATGGTCAACGAAACCTCAAGATCTTTTTTACATCAATTGCTACCCAGCCAGGGCCGCCCATTCTGTACTCTCGTAATTGATTTTTTTTTTTTTTTTAACCTAAGCATAGGCGTTCCATTTATCCCCGTTGCTCTTCCATCTTGTTGGTTCAGGTTCTTAACTCTACCTGATGTCTTCTCTGACATCATCCAAGTAGTCTTGTTCCCCTCCTCTTCCTCCTCCTCTCCCTCCTCTTTCTTCTGCTCCTCCCTCCTCTTTTTTGTTGTTGTTTTCCTTTCAAATAAAGAAAATCATGTGGCAAAAGAGTGACGACCTATTCCCGGTTGTAGTACGCACGTGCTTCAGGTACCATTGACTCAACGGTCGGTCATCAACAATTTCACCCTCCTCTGCCCGGTCTGTACAGCTCTGAAAGAGGAGGGCAGGTCCTTGTCAAATGCTAACATTAACTATATCCACGTGATTTTCTTAACAAATCAGATAAGGAAGAAATATCAGTTTAAGCACTGACTACTGCTGTGTAAAGCACACACGACCGACGTACAAAGGTAACCAGAGCAGCTCTGGTTCAGAAGGCTTAGCATCTCCCTGAGAGGCAGATGTGCAAAAGCAGGTGTGCCTCCCACCACACAAGCAGAATGTGGCTGATGCTGTAATCACACCAGAAAAGCTATGAAGAATGTTTTAAAAGATAAAACAAAACAGAGTTGTATCTTCCAGCCAGGGCAATTGGGCAAGCCATCATAGCGGGGCGGGCACTTAATCTAAGCATCGATATCAAGTTTAATGTGCCACAGCTGACTCTCGGTGAGCGCATTCAGGTTCCAGGGTATCACAGTTTCTTCTCTAGTCCCTGTACATTGGTAATGAGATCATTCCTTTCAGAAAGTATCCAAAGCCTGAGACTGTTGAATGCATTGCAAAGTCTTCTGAAACCCCACCTTCCGGGCTCAAGGACTCAGCAATAGCTGATTTAGGATCCTGGGTTCCTCTCACAGTCCTGAGGTGTAACAGGGACCCCAAAAAGTTAGCTCATGGGAGACAGATAGCTCAGGGCTACTGGCTAGACCCTCCCTGGGGACTGTTTCCTTTTCCTACAAGACAAAGACAAGCTAGGAGTCTTTCCTCTCTCCTCTCCTCTCCCCTCCTCTCCTCTCCTCTCCTCTCCTCTCCTCTCCTCTCCTCTCCTCTCCTCTCCTCTCCTCTCCTCCCCTCCCCTCTTCTCCTCTCTTCTACCCTTTCATGACTATCTCTTTCCCCAAGGTTTAAGCTAAACATGCTTCCCTTTGCCCGTTTGCTTTGTCTCAGCTCCTATGGGTCTTTGTCTTCCTGGCTGGCTTTGCTCTCTCCTCTCTCTCCCTGGTTACGGTCCCTCCTTCCATCTGTTTTGTGCCCTTTATGGAGGGCAGGTGCTTTTGCCTGACCATAAGCGCAATACGTTTATTGTAAAATATTTGGACAAGCCAGTGTTTCTAAAAACAAATCCATAACCTCCTCATGGAGTGATAACCAGTGTTGAAATCCGGCATATTTTGGATCCTTTTCCTCCTATGTGCATGCAACTTTAGATATGTAATTCTTAATTAAAGTCGGAGTGCTCCTATGCGCACAGCTCTGTGCCTTGCTAGTCTTACTTAACAGTAGATAGTGGTATTTTCACATGTCATTACATATTCCTTGAAAACGTGATTTTTTTAATGGCTGCATAATCTTCCACTGTTCGGTGTACATGTCCTTTTAAATTCTGGGCTCATCACATTTTAAGGCTTAGCCGTGTGCAGCAACGGTGATTTCCTTAAATGCCCTCCTCGGTCCACCCTCCCTCCCTCTCTCCCAGGCCCTCTGCTGCCTCCGGTTGACTGTTTAAGCTTACGGAGGCAGAATTCATCTTTCAGAGCATCTGTCTTCTGTGGAATTATGTCTTCTTTTAGAATCTCTTGACATGGAGTCTCCTGGTGTTCTTCCCTCTTGTGGGGTCCCCCAGTGTCCCCTTCCTGTGCCAGCCTTAGACAGGGTGGGTTTCTCCCAGACCCCCATCTCTTCCCTTTAGTCCATCTTTCTTTCTTGACTGGAGTCGAGGAGGCACCCCTGGTAGGGACAGGACAGTGACCGTTTCTGTCATGCAGAAACACTGCCTACCCATTCTGGGCTGTGTTTTGTTCTGTTCTGATTTTAAATCTTTAAGAGGGAATCAGCCCAAACCACCTTCCCGACACTCTTTGCGGCCCCTGTACTTGCTTCTTCTTCCTTCCAAAAGGTAAAGTATGGCGGAGAGGCACGTTCAGGATTCAACCATCTTTGTTTTTAGAATTGTATTCAACGAATCAGTCAACATTTGAGATCACAAGTATCAGGCCCTATACTAGGTTTACAAAGATGAGAAAGTGGGGCCTCTGCCTTCAGAGACAGCTCAGTAAAGAAATCGAGTGGGTTTTTGTTTTGTTTTTTTTTAACCTTTAAAGAAATTTCAGTAGAGAAAGGCAATGTGACTGAGTTTACTTTGGACTCTGACACTTATCGGCCACGGTAAGCAGTTCGAGGGAGTCACCTGCCTTTGAGAGCCTTCTGTCTCCCCAGGTTATGGGCCCAGTTTCTAGAAACAACACACTGTGATCTGCTCTGCCTTCTCTGTCACTCATTAGCTGCCTCTAAATGACCTTGGGAAAGTCCCTTAGCCTCCGAACTTCCGTTTCCTCACCTATGACACAGGTATAATAATAGAAGCTCCCTGGTAAATTATTCTTACAAAAATTAACTGTGTTACCATTGTAAAAATTCTTACACAAGTGCCTATTTTACACCCAGTGCTTAATAAATTCCAGTTGTTACTGCTCTAGAATTAAATCTGTGTGGACATATTACATGTAGAATTTGGTATCATAACAGAATCTGGCTCCATTTATTACTTTTTTAAAGATTTATTTTATGTATATGAGTGCATTGTCTGTCTTCAGACACACCAGAAGAGGGCATCGGATCTCATTACAGATGGTTATGAGCCACCATATGGTTGCTGGGAATTGAACCCAGGACCTCTGGAAGAGCAGTCAGTGCTCTTAACCGCTGAGCCATCTCTCCAGCCCCCCACTTATTATTATTTTTATGGCAGGGATTCGGATGGAGAGCACTGGAATACTGAGGAAAAAAAAGCCACCATTGCAGAGGGAGGGTCCCCTGCCCTCCTACCTCCTATCTGTATCTGAGGAAATTCAATCCAGAAAAGCTCACAGGACTTGTCCAAGGTCACACAGAAAGTGAACCAAACAACAACAAAAATAACAACAACAAGCCAAGATTCTGCCCTGGGGATTTTTAGGGTCCCTAACATAATGTCCCCAGAAGTAAGTAGGCGTGGGTGGGCATCGCAAGCCTAAAGCCAGGTGTACTATCAGCCATCCCAGCCTCTTACCCTAGGATGAACCCAGGCACTGTTTAGAAGCCACCTGTAGCATGTGGGGTTTGCCAGTGCTAGTATGCTGGGCAGACCTAACATTGCCTATAGCCCAAGCTTTGGGCCAGACTTCCAGGAGATTCTTTTGTTGTTGTTTTGTTTCGTGTCTGAGACACGGTCTCCCTATGTTATCTCTGGCTGTCCGGGGACTCTCTCCGTGGACCAAGCTGAGCTTAAACACACAGAGATCTGCCTGCCTCTGCCTCCCAAGGGCTGGACTGAAAGATGTGCACCACCACACCCAGCTTTCCAAGGGCTTCTTCATGACTGCCAGGCTTGATCTGGTGCTCATGGCGACCAGACTCCAAGGCTGTCATTTGTCATGGTGAGAAGCAGTGGGGTGCCACATCCTATCTCCTGTTCGGGTCACTACCACAGTGTCCCCTTTTCTACCCCCTCTCCGCCTTCCCTTTTTCTTGCTCCAGGCTGCCTGCCTCCTCTTCTCCCCTTTCCCACGTCCTTCCTTTCCTCATGCCCCTTCCTCTTGTTGTCTTTTCCCCTTCAACCTCCTGTGTCCCTCATCCCTCTGCCCTTTGCTCTTCTCCAAATACACAAGGCACCCCAGTTCCGGGGAGCCTTCCCATGCCCTCTTCTGCTATCCGATGGGAGGCCCCGAATGGCAACCCCAACCTCATCCAGGCCCTGCTGTGGGGGGTGGGGCTGGGGCTGCACAGGCGGACTGCCCTGAATGACAAGAGGGGATATTGATCGCGTTCTGAACTCAGCCCAGCAGATAGAAGGTAATTAATGACTCCATTTGCCTCAGTACCGGGGAGAACAATTGAGTTTGCAACAGCAGCAACTGGCAGATGGGGAGACTGGGGGGCAAGCTGGGAGGTGAGCCCTCTGCAGGAAGGAATGGGGAGATGAGGAGGAGGATCAAACATAGTGCTCCTTCCCCAACCTCTGTTAGAATTTCCTCCACACTCTTTACTCTTCCTCCCTCCTAGACAAATTCTTGAGGTCATTCTTCCAATGGCAGCTAAAGTTTGGTTTTCGCCCGGGGACTGCTTCTTGCCAGCCCTGGGATCTTGTGTGTATTTTGAACTTTTCCAGAGCTGTTTCCTTGTTAGTAAAGTTGTATGGACAGGACCTCCTCTCAGGTGCTCTGTGGGGGGCTAGAGGCAGGGTGTGGCAAGTGAGGATGGCTGTGGTGAGAATGGCCAGAAGGCTTGGCTTACTCGGAAGGGAACATTCTGGCTTCAGATCCAGGCTCCCTGCTTACCAGCTGTATGATGTTAGACAAACCAACTTGCTGTCTGAGACTTATTTCTTTATCTGAAAAACGATGATGATGATGAAGATGATGAAGATGATGGTGATGATGCTGATAGCAAGAACGTAGTAAAGTTGCACAGATTTAATAAGCGTAAGTGAAAGCATACTGTTGGCTTCCCATGACCAGTGCACCTTTGTGTTTGGGCTTAGAAAACTAAGGCTCAGTGCTAGCATGCTTGCCTAGCCTACGCGAGGCCCTGAGTTTGAGCATCACCAATAGAAGGAAAAATATTTGATACTGAAGTTGATATAGTTTTATCTGATGTTAAAAACAATTTCCTGGAAGTTGGAGAGATGGCTCACTGGTTAAGAGCATGTACTCTTCTTATAGAGGACCAGAGTTCAATTCCCAGCACCCAAACTAAGCCTCTCACAACTGCCTGTAACTCTAGCTTCAGGGAGATCCAATGCCTACATCCACACACACATACTCTCACACAGAAAAAGAAAAAAAGGAAAAATAAAACAAAACCACACACATACATAGCATTACAAATAAAAATGATTTTGAAAACTCATTTTAGCCTGCTCCCAAAACCTACCTTTTTTTTTTTTTGATGAGTGCATAGCCCCATCTATCTCTTCTTGGTGACTTTCCCACTCACCTCATTGCTGAGACCTCATTGGGAAGTGCCATTTGTGATTGGCCAGACTGAGGGTTGTGGCCTGGGGTCGGGTATGGGGGGCAGGGGCTGCTCCAGCAACAGATGGGGTGGACAGTGTTGAGGAACTAAGGTTTTCAGGAGGTGGTCAGATGGAACAGTAAGACACTTTCCTTCTTTCTTTCCTTTTTGACATACTGTGTGTGGATGCGTGCACATACATGTGTGTGTGAGTGTGTGAGTGTGTGTATGAGAGTGTGTGTGTATGTGTGAGTGTGTGTGTGTGTGAGAGTGTGTGTGTGTGCGTGTGAGTGTGTATGTGTGAGTGTGTGTATGTGTGAGTGTGTGCGTATGAGTGTGTGTGTGAGTGTGTGAGTGTGAGTGTGTGTGAGTGTGGGCGTATGAGTATGTGTGTGTATGTGTGAGTGTGTGTATGTGTGGTGTGTGTATGTGTGAAATTGAACCCAGATCCTTGAGTACCTGCTCTACCACTAAGCTCCCCTGCTAGTCCTGAGATATTTTAAATATTCTAGAAGTAATACCCGCCCTAGACAACATAGGAAAACATAGATAGAAGGAAGGTGAATTTGCCTA
Organism: Uromys caudimaculatus; assembly: GCA_028551405.1. NCBI lineage: Eukaryota > Metazoa > Chordata > Mammalia > Rodentia > Muridae > Uromys > Uromys caudimaculatus. Next base: position 15,486,720 of record CM052703.1, on the reverse strand, counting down.
TGATCAGGAAATAGCCACTGCGACCATGTTGGGGACAGCATTTCCAGTAAAGATGATCTTTTTACGTTCATGATTGTCGTTCTCTACATGGAGGCTGTAGAGCTGAGTGGGTGTAGTTGTCAATCACTTTAGCTTAGAGCTGAACTGTTTGCTGAGTAACTCTCTTGTGCTGGGCCCCCTGGTAAACTTGCCCTGGAATTGGCCTCTTGCCTTTATGTAATTCGTGCTTCAGTGACTCTCAACCTTAGTTTTCTGGGAAGTTGAAGGGGGTTACAGTTCCTACCAATGTTGGAGAGTTGTTTGGAGGGTCAAATAACTCAAGATCTGTGAAGACTTTGTGTCAGGGGTTCAATAAATAAGGAGTCAGAGAAGATAACATGGGCTTAATTAATTCATCTATAGCTTGTCTGTGCTCCATAAAGGACTTGGGGTGAACACATCCGAGCTGAGAAGCATCACACTGCAGTAGAAAGAACAGCTAGAATAGACACGGGCCTAAAAGTTCTACTGCCCAGCTATGAGAACTGGCCTCTTTCCTCACCCAACTGGGTTCTACAACTATAACACGACAAATTTAGTGCCCTGATCATCTGGGCAGTCTGTGCTTAGTCAGCACACACCACAGGGGCTAGCCTCACTCTAGGGAAAACGCCAGCGGAGAACTGGAGATGCACCGAATAGGGCCAAGTTGTTTTCAGCTGGGCCCTGACTTTTGTACCTAGGCTACAGAAGAAAGTAACTCGAGAGGCAAGCTCTCATGTCAGACCTGGACTCAAATCCTGACCGTCATCTACTAGAAGTGTGTTCTTTAACAAGCCACTTAATGTCCTTTGTCTTGGTGTCTTTACATGTAAAATGAGTACCACGGTATTTATTTCACTGTGTTGTTGGAAGGATCATTAAATGAGCTCTGAAGTACAGACGCATCGCTGTTTGCTTTTTAGCTCTTTTGAGACAGGGTCTCCCTAGACAGCCCCTGCTAGCTTGGCACTCACAATATCCCCTGCTTTGCCCTCCTAAATTCTGAGCTTCCGGCATGTATCCCTATGTACAGCCTTAGAATTCTTTTTGTGACTTTGTTTGTTTGCTTGTTTTATGGTATTGAAGATTGGACCCAAATATACTATGTAAATGCTCCCACTGGGCCACACCCTCAGTCTAAGGGGCTCTTGATTGTTGTATGGTGCTAGGGTGTTTGGCAGGGGCCAGAGGAAAGCAGGATTGGATCCACCATCGGTAGTGACTATTAGCCCAGTACATGGTCTTTTCATAGCACCGAGAGAGACTAATAAGCCTATAGCAACCATAGTTGCCAATCTTTACAAGTCTGGCCTAAGAGTTGAAGAGTATTGTTAGGGATTGTTCCAAAAAGTTTAGAATATACAGACACTATACTCCATCCAGCCTTCATGGCACAGGGACTTCGAATGTAGTCTCTGAGCCCTGACCTGAGGCAGCTTCTGCCACCTGCTTTGGGTGGCACCTCTGATTCCAGGGCTAAGTACCCCCTGAACCGGGAACAGTGTTTTCTGTTAGCTTGAAGCACTGTACTGTGTGGGTGGTGTTGCCGAGGTAGGAAGAGTTTTCAGAGAATTTGAGTTGATGCTGCCAAAGTCTAACAGGCCATTGGACTGACCAGAAATGACAGGAATGACCAGAAATGACTTGTGTTGGACCAATCAGGTTTTGGCCAGTCTAGAAAATTCATACTGAATACCCCCCGGGAGAGTCTCATCCACTGGTTCGGTCAGCTAGTCACTTATTTACTGAGTACCTGCTATGTATCATGCCTAGCATAGACTTACAGACATGCATCAGCCATGGTTCCTGTACACAGGGGCTCAGAACCCGGCTTCTTGGGTGGGGAATGGTCCTTGCAATTGATGCTACCTCGCTACTCTCACATGGTCCTTCCCCCTCCCTCGGAAACCTAGGCCAGGACTCAATTTTGCCTTTGCCAGTAGTTTTTGCAGCTTTGCCAGATAACCCTTCACACTGTGGCTGGTCCTTGCCCTGGCCTCTTCTCCAGACTGCCTAAGTTTGTTTGTTTGTTTGTTTTCTGTCACCTCTGGGAGAGTGCTCCGTGTGGCGAGCACTGCCAACCACTTCGCTTTACTCCCCTCTCCTACACTCTTCTTCCACGGTTTCTCTTTCTCCTTCTACTCTCTTCTTTTCCTCCTCCTTCCTAGCCTTCTGGCTCACCTTCTGCTAGCTCCAGGTTGCTCCATAGCTGAACACCCAGCCATGACTCCAGGTTCCATCCTTCTGACAAGCGTCCCCACCCTGGCTAGCCAGCTGCTGGTACGGAAGGTTTCTTCCTTTTCCCTCTCCCTCTACCTGCCCTTCTTCTGCTTCTCAGCTTTCTTCTTCCAGAAGCATCTCCCTCCTCCTCGAACCTTCCTGGACCCTCCCACTTCCTCTCCTCGTTTCCGCCTGCCCTCTCTGTCTTAGCTCCTCCCCCTTCCCGAAGGAAGGGTACCATCCCTGACACAGAGCATAGAGCAGACCTGTGGCTAGGTTGGGCATCAGGGTGTGTCTCCTTGCCTCCCCACCAGTAGTGGTGCTCTCTACCTTCTCTCTGCCCTGCCCTGTAGTTCACTTACCGCCACCATCACCCCCACCGCCACCACCACCATCCCGCTCGGTGCTCCTGCCATGATTCCCTCCACCTTGCTTCTTCACTGCTTGTCAAAACCCCACCTTTCTTCCCACTTGGGACTGCCCTCGGGACTTCTCCCGCCTGAGGTCAGTGTTCTCTGCAAGCTTGGCGGCCCTGTGCCGCTGACACTTTCTAACTACGGGTCCCTCCCCCCCACACACACCCTCCTCCTCTTCCTCCGACTCCACCTCCCAGGGCCACCTCTTCCAGCAGAGGGCTTGCTTCCTTTTTCCTTCCCTTCCAGCCCTCCCCGGCTTTCCACTGCTGCCTCTGTAACCTGTCTTACCACCAGGGCCTGTGTGAACAGAAAAAATAAATAAATAAAAAGGTCAGGGAGTGGAGGGAGCAGCAATAACCCCTAAAACAGTACTATCAGTGGAACATGATTGATCAATTGAATTCCATAGCGGCTGAAAAATGCGGGATTAAGTAGTGTATTATACGCACAATGAGTTGAGGCATGGTGTTCATTTCAAGTTCATTTCGCCGGCCTCTGCCACCAGATCAGGCAATCAATAGGGGCAGCAGATATCATATATCACCTCTCTGCGGCCGGGAGAGAGCACCATAATCTCTCGCAAATTTAGAGTGACAGATTTGTCAAGATCTGAAGGGCCCCTGAATAAATGAAGGCAAAGAGACTCCTCCAGCCAGTGACCTGAGGACAAAGCTTTAGTTCAGCTCACACACACACACACACACACACACACACACACACACACACATACACAGTCACAGGGTGAGGCGAGCCACACACAGACATGTACACAAATCCACACACACAGAGGCATGAAAAGCATCTGGCCACACATGTGTGCTCACACACCCACATTTGAATGCATGCTCACAGACAGATGTGCCTTCTAATCCTTAGGACCCATTCAGTAAGAGCAATAGATACAAAGACCCTTGATTCTACCCTCCCTCAGCCCTAGCAGCAGCGCATTCCCCCAGAAGGTGGAAGGTTTCGAGCAGAGACAGTTAGGCACAATGGGACAGGCAGAAGGTGACAGGCCACGGAGGTGTACATCCTGGAACGAGGAGGGCTCATGGGAGAAAGGGACCATGGGTTCACAGTCCTCACGTGCCCATGTTCTTTTAAAAAAGATTCTTACTGTCCCTTAAACTCATCCAGATCCTTTTTTATCCAGGTGTTTATGACTTACACATGCACATGCTCACACAATGGGGAAAATAAGTGTACTGTATTCCAGTTCCCCCTGGAGGGCCGCTAATGGTTCCAGAACCATGCAGAAAAAATGCAGCTACCAGACTGGGTAGTTCTGTCCATAGGAGCATAAGAACGTCATCACCTCAGGCTGGTCTTAGTCTGCCCCCCCCCCATACTCTCCTTGCTCCTGAACGGGATGGTGGGAAGACAGGAGGTCCTTTGGAAAGCAGTGACTTTTGCTCCTTCTGGGAGGCCAGCGAGGGAGGACGGCTGTAGATTGAGGTTGATCAATATGTAATACTTTCTATGGTCTCCCAAATGATACTGTACGGTGTTACTGTATATAATGCAATATTGATTATATCATAGCATATAATCACCTATAAACTGATATATATAACTGTCCCAGAGGAGCACCCTGGGGCCTAGAGCACGGGGCTGGCCCCAGGCTCAAGGCTCCCTAGCTTGTTGTGGGCTGAAGGAAGCTATGAAATAGCAGGCTGGGGCTAGGGCTGGGGCTGGGGCTGGGGCTGGGCCTGGGCCTGGGCCTGGGCCTGGGCCTGGGGCTAGGGCTGGGGCTGGGGCTGGAGCTGGAGGGCCAGCAGAGTTGCTAAGTGAGGGTCCGAAGAGGCTATATAGTATAGGCTCTTTGTCCTCAGAATGCTCTAAAAGCTCCAAGTGACCAAACACTGGAGGGCAGGGACAGAGGAAACAGAGACAAACAAGGTAACAAGTGGCCGAAGTGGAGATTTGGAGACCGGACTGCCTTCTGGCAGGAAGCAGGTTCTAGTGTTGACCAGCCATTTCTCCATGGAGCAAGTCTTAACTCCTGGTAGAAACCTAATGGAAGAACTAGGTGTTCCAGGAGCTGGCTCCTATTGAGTCTGAGTCTGAGCCTGAGCCTTCCAGGGAAGAAAGATGGCCGGGTCATAGCCGCCTGGATGCTTTCTGGAGTCTGACCATGTGGATGCCCAAGCAGCCCCTATGACTGACTCCTCTTTCCCCCTGCTCTGCCCAATCAGAGTGCCTCAGCTTCGCTCTGGGCCCCTCCTCCCCAGCAGTAGTCAATGACTTTACCCAGACTCCGTGTTATACTTAGCTTAGAGATTCGCGATTTTCAATCCTTGGAATCTGTGGAACTGAAATTTATCTGAACCCAGTTCAATTCTCCACAGTAACGCATGTCTAAGAGCCCAGCCCCTCACCTAGTATGACTCAGGCTGGGGGATGGAGGAGGTCCTGGGAAAAGAAAGCCTTGGAGACGATCTCATGGGACCTTCTGCCTCCATTTCTGCCTAGTCCTTCTGCCTACCCTGCTACGACCTCCCTTCTTTCTCTCTCCCCAGTTCTTTCAGAGTTCTGGCTTCCCCACACTGTCTCTGAGGAAGGGCCAGCCCCTAGGCCTTTAGGCCTAGGCCTCTAGCCCCCTCTAGCTTGTAAATTGGAAGAAAGAGACCCTAGCAGGGGCACAGGGGCACAGGGGCCAGAGCCAAGTACCCAACTCTTTGCCCACTACATCCTTCCTTATTTCTGTGGGCCTGGTGCTCGTGACCTAAGTGTTTGTGTGTTTCCCAGATGTGTCTGAGGGCTCTGTCCCTAATGGAGACTCCCAGAGTGGTGTGGACAGTTTGCGGAAGCACCTGCGAGCCGACACTTTCACCCAGCAGCAGCTGGAAGCTTTGGATCGAGTCTTTGAGCGTCCTTCCTATCCCGATGTTTTCCAAGCATCAGAGCACATCAAATCAGAACAGGTGAGAGGGGAACTTCCTGTTCACCCAGAACAGACAGGAACTGGGCAGAGCGGGGCCCTCCCATGTCAGACGACCAACACTGTGTGTGTTCATACAGCCAGCATGTGAGCACCACGTGAACATGACTGCACAGACAGATGTTAAAGCAGAGTTAAGAAAAAGAATTTCAGTACACAGTCATTAAAAATGATGAGATATGGAAGAAAGTATAAATGTTGTCCCTATTCAGAGTTTCTGATTCCTTATGAAGAGCACTGTGTCATCCTCAGTCCCCCACCCCCAACCCAGCTCTGACATTCTCTTACCCTAGTATGGGATAGTCAGAAATATCCTTTTGCTATGACCCTTGCCCTGCCCCCACCAGGTCCTACAGAAAGTCTGTGAAAAATCCTCTTGCCCCATGTCAGGAAGAAAGCCCACCCCCGCCTGCCTCCTTGACCCTGATACATCCATCTAATGTGAACCCAGGCTGGCTGACAGCTGTCTCAGCCACCCACGAGTCTCACAGACACAGAAAAGCACAGAGCACACAACATAGGCCGAAACGTGCACTACATCAGCAAAAGACACAACTCAGACACATATCCTTAAAGCCTTCACATCTCAGGGTTAGCAAGATGGTTCGGTGGGTGATGGTGCTTGCCACCTGACACTGCGAGCCCAACAGCCTGAGTTTGGTCCTCAAACCCATGTAATAGTCGAGGGGGGGGGAGAACTGACTCCACAGAGTTGTCCTGTGATTTGCACACCCTACACCCCACACAATAATAAGCTTTTTATATTAAATATTAAAGAAAGACTTCCCATTTCCCACCATCGTTCACCTGTTCTTCCCACCCCACACAGTATACATTATGTAGCCCAACGGTTCTGCAGGGCCCGTAAATGCACACGATTCCCAGGCTGGGTGCTCAGTAACTCTGGAGCACATGCTTCTATCCAGATATCAATGGAGCCCCCAACCAGCCTACAAATATGGCCTAGGTCAGGCCTCCAAATGCAGTACAATAAGCCTGCTGTGCGTACACTCACTCACACTGTACACACACACACACACACACACACACACACACACACCCTTCACCTCAGGCTCCACACAGCGTAGTTACACTCTAAGACTTCAACAGCCCCTAGCCTCTCGCCTTTCTCCCCGCCCGTCCTTTTATCCCATAAGCTGTTTGTCTTCATAAAACAAAAATCAAAAGTCTTTTTAAGGTGCCCTGAGCCATAAACCAACAAAGGAGGAGCTGGCCAAGGCGGGCGGCTCAGTGCACCCTCCCCAAGTCCCTGGCTGTATTACAATGAATAACCTTTATTTACTTTCATTAGACTATTAAACACCAGCACAGTCATTTTTCCCCCTGAAACTCGGAGCAGGGCCCATAAAGCAAATCCGAAGCCTAATTGAGTTCATTTTAATTTCTCTCCGATCACAGCGAATTACTCTGGTGATAAATCAGGGGGCAGCTTCACCCCCAGTAGAAGGCCTAATTTGCAGCTAATTACAAAACTGATTTCTACAGGAAGATCAATACGAGAAGGAATTGGAAATGACGAGGCAATCCCGTCCAGCCAAGGAGGGGAGGGGGTCCTCTGGGGGGGCCAGGAAGCGGAAGGGAAAAAAACGGGCCCGAAAGAGCAGAAAATCAGTTTTAATTTAACGTAATATTAATCAGAGCAACTTTTCCTGCTTTGTGCAGGCTCCTGGTCTGCCCGGCTCCAGGGTCTGGCTTGGTGGTGGTTGCAATAAAAAAGGCAATTACCCAAGTGTTTCAGGCAGGACACCCTTTCAGAGTCAATGGCTGGCCACCTCCTACCCTTCTGTTAGCCATGTGGACTCTCCCCCTCCCCAATTTCATACCCCAGTGCACAGGCAGAGAGCAAGGGGCCCATGGGGCTGTCTTTGTTTGTTTTTTAAAAAGGGCGCCCATACCCCATCAGCCAACCCAGCAGTGCCAGGCTGGAGGCCCCACTAAGTCCTTCCCCCAACTACTACCTCAGCCATGTGTCATCTCTGCCCTGCCATACCTCCTACTCAGAGGAACTTGAGCATCTCATACTTTTCAGCAAGGGGCTCCCCATTGCTGTACTCCCTCCTGGAGTGTCTTAGGCAAAAGATGAGGGTGATGCTTTAGGGATGCTGGGTAGTCCACCCCCAGTGTGTAGACGGCATCTCCACTCCCATGTCAGGTCCACCCCCACTCTCACCAAACTCTCCCTCCCCACCCAGCCATCTCCTTCCACCCCATCTGGGAGGGCTCCGGGGTCCTCCCCTCCACCTGCACACTGCATCTTGCCATGTATACCCATCAATAGAGAGCTGTCACTTTTCTCTCTCCTCCCAGGGGAATGAATACTCTCTCCCAGCCCTGACCCCTGGGCTTGATGAAGTCAAGTCCAGTCTATCTGCATCCACCAACCCTGAGCTGGGCAGCAATGTGTCAGGCACACAGACGTACCCCGTTGTGACCGGTAAGGTGGCTTCCAGGAGGGTGGGGTCACTGCTTTCAGTGGGGTGCCTCAGTCTATGCCATCTGGGCTCCGATGTGACAAGTGGGCCCCCTGCCATGGTATCTGCAGAGTGAGAGAGAGAAAGAGAGAGAGAGTCTTCCTGAACAGATGTGCGCCGATGTAGGGATAGAAACATTGTGGTCAGCATTCTGGGCTTCAGCCTGAAAATGTGGGGGCTAGGAGTCAGCTGCTGGCTCTCTCTGTCCTTGCCTCCTTTCCTCTCTCTCCCCAGTTGTCTGGTTTAGACATGTGTAGATGAATGTTAAGGCAAATAGGCCACTGGGAAAAGTGGCTGAGAGGTTCTGGGTCTCTAGCCGTCACACTCCTCTGTCCCCAAGAGCGCTGCAGAGTTTGCTTTCCTCTCTCCAGGCAGCTTGTATAGCTGTGGCCTGGGGCCTGAGGGTGTAGCAAGAGTCCTGCAGAGTGGAACACAGTTATACCAGTAGCCTTTAGAGGAAGCCAATGAGAGGAAGTTGGATTCCAAGGCCTGGGGAGGTCAAATTCGGGGGAGAGGCACCCTGGCCAAACCTTCCAAGGATGAGAGCTCCGGAGGTACCTGGAGTGGCTACACAGAGATCTAACAGACAAACGTGTCTGAATGTAGAGCTTCCTTTGCCGACTTCAGAAGGTCCCTGGCACAGTGGAAGGGTTTCCGGGCCAGCAAAGTGTTTTAGTAAGAGAGACACACATTGAGGTGTTATTAAAATTCACCTAATTATTCTGGAGGCACTAAAGCCAATGTGCCATTCCTACCTTGGGAGACAGGATGACTGAGAAGGGTCTCAGTGGGGACTGGGAGACACTGAGGCGTTACCAGAGAGTGTGCTGAGACCGCCTAGGGACAGGACAGCAAGGCTGTAGGTAGCCAGCATCACAGCCAGTGGCAAAGACAGAGAACAGGCTATAGGAGGGCTCTGTGATTTGTCATGGTGGTGACTTGGTAACTTTGTGCAGGTAGGAGCACAGCTCTGGCTGAGGTGGACTCAAAGTAATCACCCAAACTTCAGAAGGCTCCCAAGAACCCTACCTTTGCCATGCTCTCCTGAAGTGATATCTTGGTACAGCTATGTCCAGCAAAAACAGAGTCATAGTCTTTAGCTAGGAATCTGAAGAGTGACTAGGCTTTTGGAGAGTGAAGTCCTTAGTGAGGCCGGCTGAGTCAGTTCACAGGTTAGACCAGTGAATGGCTCTCAACCCTCCCTTTAGGACAGTTCCTCCTGTTGTGGTGACCCCCCCCTCCAACCATAAACTTATATTTGTTGCTACTTCACAACTGTAATTTTGCTACTGTTATGAATTGTAATGTAAATATTCGATATCTGATATATGACCCTCAAGGGGTCACGACCCACAGGTTGAGAACCACTGTTGTAGATCAACAGGCCCTGAGTGTGAGCTTTCCAAAGCCCCATATAGTTGCTCTCTGATATCTTCCAACCCAAGCCAGGCCAGCTTTCTGGTGCAGTGAATACTTCTCAAAAGTGGTGAAACAGCAAGGACTTTTCCCAGTAGTCAGTGCCGCAGTCCAGAAGGTAGGAACTTCCTGGGGATGGACACATGACTCTTCCGGGCAGGACTCCTGCTGCAGGGGACACTGGGGGCTAATGTGGAAAAGTGCCTCCACCTTGAGCAGCCCCCATCAGTCTCCCCCCCCATGGCCCTGGAACGGTCCCAACTCAGCCTGGGAACATCTCCGGCTGATCCATCTGGATCCAAGTGTGAGAAAAGTTCATTTCAGACCCAGCTTGACATTCCCAGGTGGCAAGTTAGCAGTAACATCTCAATCTGTATGCGACATTTCAATCAAGCGAGGAGTAACAAAAGCAGAGCCATTAACATCCGGAGCTGTTCACCAGTGGTAATGACGGGGAAACTCCGCTCAGAAACTGGAAATTACCAAAAAAGAGAGAAGTGTGGAGGTGGGTGGGGGAGGGGAGGGGGCGGCTGGGGGCAGGGAATGATTTTTTTGCCACACTTAGACCAAGATCCAGTGTTTGGATTAATAGTGCCATTATTCGAGAAAGGGCTGCAGATTATGCTCATTCTTAAAATGGTTTTTTCCTGGCAATTAAACGACTGCAGCTATTGATCTTTGTTGATTTTATGTCCTCCTAATTTGCATAATCTATTAAAGATGAATGATTCATGATGTGTTTATTGAGGGGACAAACAGAGTTTGCTGGAGGTACTGTCAAGGTGAGAAACAGGTATTGCCCAGAGACTTCATGGGCTGTTTTGGGAACAGGTTTAGTATAGTGGCTTTTGGGCCAGGACAAGATAGGTAGCATTAAGCTGTATCTCAAGGACAGGCAGCACAAATGAACTTTGAGTGAATTCTTCTAGAGAGACGTTGACATCTGTGAGAACGGGGCTCTAAGCAGGCTGAGGAGGTGAGAGACTCTTGGTGTATTTGCAGAAATTCTTCCCAAAGATCCGACCCCATACAGTCTCACTCTGTAGGTCAGACTGGCCACTCACAGCTATCCAACTACCCCACAAACTCCCAAGTGCTTCAGTTAAGAGGAGTGAACCGCTGTACCCCGCTCACAAGCGTTCTTTAAAAGCTTATGCCATTTGAGACTAGTAAGGCCTTTGACAGAGGAAGAAAAAGGTATTTAGGTGAGTGAAGGCTCATGGGTACTAAATCAGGGAGCTACAAGGCTGTAGTGTGCTGAGAGCCTTGGATGTGCCAAAGCATTCCACAAGTCCTCAGGTACCCAGCTCACCCTCCTCCCTAAAAGCCAAACCCCAAAGAATGGGTCTTAAGGAAGCTGGCTGGGAAAGCCTTCACCCAACCTCAGAAGCCAGACCTTATTGATATTCCTGCCGTCTCCTGGCACTAGAGGCTGATTTCAAACTTCACCAGCCACTTGATACAGCTGTTCCACAAGGTCAGGACTGAGAGGAGACAGGAGCCTGAACTGTTGTGTGGAAAGAGAGTGGAAGCCAGTGGGCCAGGACACAGCTAATCACTTCGCAGGCAAGGGTGGCTGCCACAAGCTAGGACTCAGCCCGATAGCATCCCCACCCAGCTTCCAGCAGGGAACCAAGGCAAGACACCGATTTCTCAGGGTAGTGTTTGGAAGTTCGGCTGAGATTTTAATTTCACTGCATCACAACTCAGCAAGCTGCCAAGTCAAGCTGGTTATTTAAATTTATCACCCACTCTCCCCTCTGCTGCTGGGTTGCTCTAGCTCGGCTGCATCTCTTTGCTCCAGCCCACTGCTCTAGGCTGCCGGTCTGGAACAGAGCCGACTCTCAACTAAGTGATAAAGAAAATGGGACCCGCTAGTTGGGAAAATGGGCCGGGGGCACTCTGGCCTCGGGCTTCCTTAGGGTGGTTACTTGGAGCTGCTTTCAACCACCCTTCATATCTTCTTCAAAGAACCCCACAGGGAACTGGCCTTAAGCCCTAAGTGTTCCACAGACCCTCTGGTCTGGGACTCTACAGAGAGGCCTCTGCTACAGCAGCATGCTGTATCATTCACTTCTTAAGTTTCCCAACACCGATAGCAACAAGAGCTCTGCTTCCCCATGGCTTGCTCTCTAGCCTTGGCCCGGGCCAGCAGCCTGAAAATTATGTTAATTTGGAAGGAAGAGATGAAAACAAGGTCTGGATCCCCAAGACACTGGGGGTGTTTTGGGCCGTTTGAAGGTGCCTTGGCTTGGGCAAAGTCTGTTCAACAGCAGACAGCGAGTTTCTTTCCAGAAGCCATGAGCTGAGTTGGTGCTAAAGGGAGTTGGTACTCACAAAGCTTCTGTAGAAGCTAAGGAACACACGTGTCCCCAGAGCAGCTGCATAGAGCGGACTTCACTGGCCTCTAGTGGGCATCACTACCAGGCACTGGGCAAGCCTTGCGCAAATGCAATTCTTGGAGGTATGAGAGGAATGATACTGGTCCTCAGAAACAAGGGACTACGCTTAGCACAACAGAGCTGAGTAAAATATAACCTCAGAGCAGTTAATAGGCAGCCACACCTCACTCTGGAGCCAGAGTCAGAGCAGGAAGTGAGACACCGTGAGTTTCACACAGAAGTAAACTTTAGTGTAGGAATGTTGAGGCGTAATGCACGCAGACAGGGCATGTGATCTTGGACCCCAGAAAATAGAAGCAGGACAGGGACAAAACTGTCCAGGAACTGGAGAGTCACAGGCTCTCCCCCACGGCTCAGGGAAATAAAGGACAGGGGCACATGTCATCGTGAGAAATGGAGACATGAAAGCCCAGATGTAAGTTGGGCAGTGGTGGCACACGCCTTTAATCCCAGCACTTGGGAGGCAGAGGCAGGTGGATTTCTGAGTTCAAGGCCAGCCTGGTCTACAGAGTGAGTTCCAGGACAGCCAGGGCTACACAGAGAAACCCTGTTTTGGAAAAAAAAGAAAAAGAAAAAGAAAAAAAAAAAAAAAGAAAGTCCAGATGTAGATCTAAGTTCAAGTTCATGTCATAAGTAGTTGCAGGAACCTCAAGCCAGGAAGGTGCCCAGAATTTTCTGCAGGGCAGTAGTTTACTCTGGTGCCAGTAGGAACCATGTGGAACCTTCTCTGTAATGACATCTTATGATTCAAGATGCAAAGGACTCCCATTGAGAAAAACAAACAGCCACCCTAGAAGATGAACTCTCTTTAAAAACTTTCCACACTCCATGTGACGCTGAGCCATGTGAGGGGGTGTTAGCAGAATTAGCATCCTCAAGAACTAGCTAGCATGGTATATCCCAAAGTGAAGATCAATTAAAGAAAAGATCCAACAGAAAGACTAGTTTTTATTTTAAACCAGATCTGGACCCAGGAGTCCTTCCCCCACTGCTGAGCCAACTGTCAGATAATGGAGACCCAAAAGGTCAGTGGATGGAAGGGAGGAGGGGGGAGTTTATTCCTAGCTTATCCAGATTCAGGGCCTTCTCGGTAGAGACTCTTACTTTTATTTTGAGTAATACTGAATATGAGAGATTTTTATGATCAGGACAGTGCCCTCCTCCACTGTGTGTGCCTATGTATGTTGCAAGGGAAGCTTTGAAGAAGCTACAACTCAGGTCCAGGAAAGATCTGTGGGTGGTACCCAAGAGGGGAGTGCCCAATTCAGACAGAGGAGGTAGAAACTGTCAACTTTGAACAGCAAAGGGGAGGTTGGAGACCCCAGGTTCAGCGCTAAAGAGCAGGGGTGACCCTAGAACCCTGGGGACCAGAGGAAGCAATGCTGGTACAAACTCAGATGCAGCTCAGCAGCTTGCACAGTTGCCTGCATATCCAATAGACAGCAAGGTGACCCTCTGGCAGATAGAGTTGTGGACCCTGGGAAACCTCCTTCTCTTACCCAAAGAGTCCTGAGCACCTCCAGGGACCTCCTCTTTCCTGTAGTTAACAATCCCTTCCAATGCAACTGCATTTCCCCCATAAAATAAACACATAGCCCTTGGCCAACCCCTTAGGGGTAGGAGAAGGCAATAAAAGCTCTGAAATGTTTCTGAAAGAGGCTGGAGTCTCCTACTCCTGTCTATTGGCTCAAAGCCCCTGATTAGCTGGAGGAATTTAGAGCACAGACATCAGAGTTTCTCTCCAACCTTGAAAGAAGACAGTGAGGCCAACTCCGGACAAGTGGCAAGTAGGAGAGCCCACTCCCATGGCCACCAAGGGAGAGCCAAGGGGCTCTCTTCTACATCTCTGTTTAGGCTGAGAAGGCCCAAGGCATAGAGGTGAGGCCTCCTTTAGCTGTCTCTGAGGCCTCAGGCTATATCCCTAAGGACCCCCAGCCCCAGACCTCACTATGATTTAATTACAGAGGCATTTCCATAGCAATGAGACATTGACAGATAGACAGTGCCCTGGGCCAGCAGCTTAGGGAGGCACTGGATAGGACTCTTCCTTTCCTTTTCTTTATCTATTCTGCATTTTGAGGAGAAAGATGTTAAAAAGAAGAGATATTAACCCACTCTGGGGCTGAGGGCAGGCCAGCTTAGAGTAGAATCAAAGACAAATTGTAACATAGACCCATGTCTGTTCCTACCAGCCGTCCTGGAAATGGTGGGCTAGCCTCCCCAGGGGTGAGCCTGGACATAGTCCGACAGTGGGGCCACACAGGGAGTCATGGGGAGATGACAAGGTTTGGGGACTCTTAGCAAGCACGTTCTTTGGCCTTCTAAACTGAGCCCGAATTTGGAGGCTTCTCCACTCCTCTTTATCTCTTCTATCCATAAAACAAAGCCAAGATGATGAGTATGTCAACACTTTCCTTCTTCTGATACTCTCCCTGACTCGCTTAGCGATAAGGGAGACAGGCCCGTCGGAATGGGAATCAAACAGTTTCACAAAGCTATGGTTTTTAAGTGCATACAGTACCCTATCCAGGTTAAGGAGGGCTGCCTGGGCAAACTCTCTGTTTTCACACTGAGAGAGGTAGGAAAAAACCTTTCACGATGCTACCAGATGTCATTTAGAGATGCTTAGGGTAGCCCAAAGAGGGGCCCCTCAACACTTAGCTTGTTTACTCTGCTCTTTGGCACGTCCTAAGAAGAGACTGCCTAAGGAAAACACGGCTAACACAACCTTTCCCGAATGACCAGAACTGTGAACAGTGGAGCTCTAAGGAATGTCATAGGCATGGCTCAGAAATGTCTTAGCGGCCTTAAAGCCACCAAGACGAGACTTGAAACCTGTTTCTCAAAGAACTAGATACCTACAAGATGACAGGAAGGCCCTCCTTAGCTGTCGCCTCAGGACAAATAAGCCAATGCTTTTTTGACCCAAGCTTTGCACCACCGCTACTATCATTTCTGGGAGGGCTTTGCTGCTTTCAGCTTGGAATCCTCCGCTCTCCTCCCCAGTGGCGGCCGGGCTGCCTGGCAGAGGAGAAAATCCAGTGCTGTACTCCCAAAGCAGGCTAATGCTCCAGCAGCTTAAGCAGTCGTTTTTCCTTGGGATTAGGGTTTCACTTACACAGAGCGCCTGAAAAACGCTGTGCTTTCAGGATTAGAGCTGACAATTCAGTGCTCTCCCGGAACAAAATAAAGCCAGAGAAGACCTAGGAGACCCAGAGTGTCAGGAGACTGTGCAAACAGGCTTACCCTCTGCCACCCAGCATGAGGGTCTCTCATGCAGTAGGCTAGTGAGTCCCTGACCCAACCTCCTGAGTACCAGCCAGCCCCTGCTCAGCTCTGCTCTTCATTTGGAGTCAGAGAAAACAGTACCAGGAAGCAAGCTGAGAAGAGTACTGGAGATTTCTCTTCCAGAGTCTTGGTTTCTACCTCTGTAAATGAGCCAGGTTTCCTTTTGGCCCTTCAAGTGTGTGGTTCTCAACAGTCTTCTCTCAGGCTGAGACTGCAGTTCATCATGGCCCAGCTGGGTTAGAGGAAACCCCTCTTGTAGGTCCCTGTGCTGCAGTACACAGCCCGATAAGGGCCTTGTGTGAGGGGAGGAGGTGGAAACAGCCTGACTAGTTGTGTCCAGATGTTTGTGGTCAAGGTGCAGATCTCACTGAGCCAATGCAGTGAAATCTCTGCCTAGGACAACCTGGGACGAAGGTCCAGCTGTCAGTGGACAGCCACTTAGCTACAACAGTCACCCTGAACTGTGAGCACAGCCCCCTCTGCTGGAGCCTGGAGTAGGTGAGCCTAGGACTGAGCAGAGACCCAAAACAGGGGCCTAGGTGGGGTTCTCCCACAGGCACAGAGATTTGTTCTAGAAGGCAAAATTTGGGAGAGTCTGAGAATCTCAGAAATAAAACCCCAAATGAAATAGAAAAACCATTCTCCTGTCTCTTGAAAGCAGATTCAAAGATCACTGCTTTAATGTATTACATACAACTTGCAAATGCAAGAGAGAAAATATATTTAGGCAGCAATTAAAAAGTTGGTGACTATATTCTTGTGTGTATTATAAATGCTTGTGTCACATGTAAGCACAGACCTCCAGCCTTGAAGGCCTCATTTTCTGAGAGGCAGACAAACTTGAGGAGAGGATAGTAAAACAAGAGTTATGTTTTCTGGCCTTAGGGCCCTCCACGGTGTCAAATGGAGAGCAAAAATGCTTATTTTCAGAGAAAGGTGCCAAGAAAAAGCATCTCTAAACTCTGTGGCTATAACTTCTGCCATATAAATCTGTGTCTAATAAGCCTATTGCAAAAGCCATAACTAGCAGCAGTGTCTGCTTCCTGGCAGCTTCCTTCTTCCTATTCCCTTGGTCTTCTCAATGCTGACACTGGCCTGGTCTTGAGAGAAGTCTGATGTCTCACACTTTGCTGTTTCTTTCTTTTAAAAAAATATTTCTATTATTTCAATTATGTATATGTATGTATGTATGTGGGGTACGAGGTACATGCACATGAATGCAAGTGACCACAAAGGTCGGGCTGTGTGTTCCTTCTGGAGCTCGGATTACAGGCAGTTGTAAGCTTCCTGATATGGGTGAAAATCATGATATGCTCTTAACTAGGGAGCCATCTCTCCAGCCCGTTTTGCTGTTTTGTGTATAGTTTTATTAGTTATTTGAGTCGTTGCAAACAGATCAGCTTATTATACCAAAGAAGAGAGGTTTTCTTGTTTGTTGTTTGTTTGTTTTATAAGCATAAGTTATTCACTTTGGAGTGATCAATACTTTTGAGAATACAATTTTTTATAATTATTTTTATATTATATGTATTAGTGTTTTGTCTGCATATATGTCTGTATGAGGGTGTCAGATCTTGGGGTTATAGACAGTTATGAGCTGCCATGTGGGTGCTGGGAATTGAATCTGGGTCCTTTGCAAGAGCAGTCAATGCTCTTAACCACTGTACCAACTCTCTAGCTCTGAAAACACAATTTTTAAAATATACCTTCTACCCAGAAAGAGGTGTACATAATAACACTAATGCAAAGCTTCCTATGGATCTCTTGAAATATATTTGTGGTGCCTTCTCAAACCAGTGAACCCCAATCTCAAATCCCCCACTGCACAAAAATGAAGCAAGCTAAGACACACAAGAAACAGTCTTAAGCCTGGCATGGTGGCACATATCTTTAATTCCAGCACTGGAAGGCAGAAGCAGGCAGATCTCTGAGATCGAGGCCAGCCTGATCTACAGAGCAAGCTCCAGGACAGCCAGGAATACACAGAGAAACCCTGTCTCAAAAAAAGAAAACAGCAACAGAAACAGATAGCCCAAGATGTTCTCTGACAGGACAGATTGTTTAGCATGACCCCAGGTTACTTTCTCAGACCAAATACTCTCTGTTTTTAGGTCTGTCATATTTGGAAATATCATTCCGGTATTGATTTCCTGGTCTATCACTGCTGTAGTTCAGGCTCCTCTGTGGATGAACTATGAAACCCTGACCATAATCCTTAGCTCCTCTGTGTTTCAGTTTCTCATCTGAAAAAATCAGGAATTAAAAATAGGTCAACTGATAGAACTGGTAAAAGAAGTAAGGGGGGTAACACAGTAAGATCCTGAAGGCAGTGCCTAGCACACGACGTTGTTCAGTGCATTCTAGAGAGACCAGGAGCAGAGAGACTGCTGACCCAATACCCCAGCAAAGTGGCACACGTGATCTGATGACTCAAAATTTCTAACTTCTCCTTAAAGTCTGGCGCTTTGCTTCTGTACGTACTTGGAAGAGAGGCTGCACTTAGAATCCTCCAAAACAGTTGATTTGCTCTGGCCCATTTGCTAAGGAATGCCTGACGAAAGTGCACTGTCTGATTCAGAGGGAGAGACTGCTGCAGAAATTGGCTTTAGAGTCTTCAGGGACTCCTGCAGTTGAACTGTGAAGACATCCTTACCAAGTGCAGTCCTTCCAACACTTCTGGGTACTTTAAGACCCTCCACTATGCCTGCTTCTCAGGGATGCTTGTTGTGTTAGAACACTCTCAAAGGAGCCGAAGACGCCACCCCATAGAGTTTTACTACAGACCTTCCACAAACCTGTTCATTCCTGTGTCCCTTTCCTTTCCTGCCTTGTCTTTACAGCAATGTGGTGGTTAGAGGCTTTGCTTGCTGGGAAACTTTTTTACCTTCTCGTTGGCTCTTTTGGGGGAGTATCTGGGTCCATGTTGTCATTAAAGGCAGTGTGGCATAGACATGGCTTCTAATGTTGGTGCTATCGTTTACTGGCCGTGTAATCACAGGAGAGTCATTATGCCTCTGCGTCTCCATCTTTCTACCTTTAAAACGAGGGCGTGGTCCTCCCAAAGACTCATCTTTGAAAGCTTTGCAACCTCAGAAAGCAAGTAGGCAGCATGAAATGCCCACTTTCTCATAGTAACATTGAGTTTTTGTCCGTTTTGATTCCTGGTACTATTTTTATGTTCCTGGCATTGTCAGTGAGTGAAGCAAATGTTTTACTGCTTCCTGTCTTCCATGGGATGGCACATATTTTATAACTGATGTACTCTGCCGTGAAGTGGCTTTTCCCCTGTTTCTGTGATTCTGCTTGTCTGCGTAAAAGAGATGGCCTAGCCATCTTACAGTTTCAGAGTCCCCTCAACCCTCCCCCCCATCTCTCTGTAGCACTGCAGTACCCAGTGCTCTGTCAAATCTCCCATTTCCCATTGCTATTCCCCCACTGAAGGAGGCTTGCTTGAAGAACGCTGCTAGGCAAATGGTATGATAGCCTCAGTAATTTGAAAACTTCCTGCATTGTATGCTATTCATTATTGACAACGGTGTTCCAGGAGAATATATGACTCTAGCAAGACTTTGGTCAATTTTTCCCTGCTCTTCAGGTGTCAGCTGTGTACTAATGAAGTCATTGAGCATGCTTTGTATGCAGTGGCTCGCACCTTGTTGACTCAGAGGTCCTGAACAGGTACTTCTTTGTGGTGACACTGTTACAGGACAAACCACACATGTATGGTAAACACTAGACATTTCAAATGCTTTTTTTTTTTCTCACCATGAGCCTATTCCCTGACATTTTTCAAACCGCTACCTGCAGATACAGATTTTTTTTTTAAAGTAGAATTTGAAAATGTGCCTTCCAATCACCTGTTCTGAGAGTGGCTTTCAGCAGCCAAAGCCTTCTGCCTGCTGAAAGTTGAACATACCATTTTGCAGGAGAGATAGCTGTGGGAATAAACTTTGCAAGAGAATCGCCTCCAAGTTAGCTGGGACACAGCTTCTGAACCACCCGTCCTTTCTTTGTCGCTTCTAAATGTAGCTAGGCACTTTTGTTTTGTTTGTTTGTGAATACCTTCCATTATAGGGAATTTGTGTTAAACCAGCTATCTAGGATGAGGAGAGGTGACAGTGAAGATCAAGTTCAAATGCATTCTATTTTTCTGTTATTAACAAAGAGACATGATGCCCAACATGAAAAAAAAATAGAGATCAGAGGAAAAAAGTAAAAAAGGAGAGGAGAGGTGTACTCTGATTCCTGGCTGCTTTGTAAATGGTAAGATCACAGGGCCCGGAGGAATTGAGTTCTGCGTCTCTCTAGCTTCAAAACATCCACATCTCCCATAATCCTCTTCTCTTCTAGGTCTTCTTTGACCAATAAATGCCATATTGTTCATCTCTTTTAAGGAACTAATAGGTATTTCCTCTCTATGTGCACTTTGGGTCCTCTCCACTAAGAGATGGTCAGGAGAGGTGTACTTTTTTTAAATAGGCAATAGAAGTCAATAAAAAGAAAGCTACAACAAAGCAAACACAAGCAAGTGGCACACACATCTGCACTTGTAAGTCTGAGGCAGGGGGATCACAAGTCTGAGGCAAGCCTGGGGTGGGTATAAGACTGTCTCAAAACAAAGCAGCATATAGCAAACAGAAAGCAAGTGCAGATTCTTCTACTGCCTGGGATTTGGAAGTGACCTCCTCTTTGCTAGTTCTCCTCTGTCTAGTAAGTTTCAGGAAACATAAGGTATTAACCACATCCACAGGTAAAAAAGGAAATCATTCTGTCCCGTGATAAGATGAGTCCCCAGAGATGAACCTATCACTGAAAATATTTGTATGTAAAAATTCTATACTCGTTTCTATTTATCTTTTAGTTTCTTAAACTTTTATTTATTTTTATGTGTATGAGTGACTTGCCTGCATGTGTGTCTGTGCACCACATGCCTGGTGGCCAGAAAGGACAGAAGAGGGTATCAGATCCCCTGGAACTGGAGTTACAGACCATTGACAGTTGCCATGTGGCTGCTGGGAATCAAACCAGGGTCCTCTGGAGAGCAGCCAGTGCTCTTAACCATGGAGCCAACTCTCAGCCCCGTTTCAATTGATTTTTTAAGAAAAAGATTCAAGCACATTTTGTTCTAGCTTTGCTTCTCTGCAGTAGATCAACACATATCAAACAGTTAGGAAGCCATTACAATCCATCAGGAATTGGCTGTGCATGCAATGGGGTGTGTGGGGTGGAGGGTAAGAATTGATCAACAAGCCGGGCAGTGGTGGTGCACGCCTTTAATCCCAGCACTTGGGAGGCAGAGGCAGGTGGATTTCTGAGTTCGAGGCCAGCCTGGTCTACAGAGTGAGTTCCAAGACAGCCAGGACTACACAGAGAAACCCTGTCTCAAAAA
>CM052703.1:15452533-15466035 GCA_028551405.1 Uromys caudimaculatus | reverse complement strand
GGGGGCACTGAGCATCTGCAGGGTTTCCATCCAAACCGCAGCCTACAGGGGATCAATGGCAGTATTCACAAGGAGGTGGTCCTGTGAAAGCAATGTTTCCAAAGGGCTAGTGGCCATGTTTTAGATTGCTAAGAGGGAAGAATGTGGAGGCAGGAATACAAGCAAAGAAAAACCACTGGAGCAAGCCAAAGGCCAGTACTCTGACAGAGAAATAGAAATGAGCATAAGAAGTGGGGGCTGGAGAGATGGCTCATGGTTAAGAGCACTGACTGCTCTTCCAGAGGTCCTGAGTTCAAATCGCAGCAACCACATGGTGGCTCACAACCATCTGTAATGAGATCCGATGCCCTCTTCTGGTGTGTCTGAAGACAGCTACAGTGGACTTATAATAAATAAATAAATCTTAAAAAAAAAAAAAAAGAAAGAAAAAGAAAGAAATGAACATAAGAGAGGTGGCTGAGGAGAGTTGACCGCATATCAAAAGAGACAGGGGAGCCAGGCTGTGTCTAGGGCTCTGAAGTTCTAGGTATATCTTCAAAAGGGCTGGGCCTCTGATGGAGGAGCAGAAGGATCTGAACTTTATTCCTATGAGGTGACAGTGGGTCAGCTACTGAGGATGCTCGGGCAGTGGCCAGAAATGGGAAAGCCTGAGCTGTCCCTCTGTACTCTTAGAGTAGGATGAATCTCTTGGGTGTGTCGAGATGGGGATGAGAAAGCACATGAGTCTGAGGAGTGAAGTAGGTGATGTCTTCACATGGACAGTGGTGAGGAAAGATGCTATGGAATAGCTAGGAAAAGTCCCACAGACCTGACCATGCCTGGGACCCAACTCAGGGGGAAGAGTGAACTAGGGAGGTGTACAAAGTGCTAGGACATCCTCCAGCCACACCTTGCCTTCTTGGGGTCAGATGGAGGCAGAAGGAGCAGAATGACTGTCTGGTGAGGAGGACAGGCAGATCCGCAGCAGATACGTGGGTCCCAGAAGAGGGTCGACTCTAGTGTGTGGGTGTGTGGGAAGTAGGGGGGAGCAAACACTGCCATGAAGCTTGGTGTATGCTGGGAGGTGTCCCCTTCACAGAAATGGAGGGGCAGATAAGGAAGAGAAGCCAGTCACGTGCAGCTATGTTCTAGAAGAAATCTCTTGGGGTGGAAGTATCTCTCTAATATCGGCTTGCTTTGCCTCCCCTCCCTGCTCCTGGCAAGGAAAGCCCTGCCTCCCACTCTCTAGGCTCTGTAGAATAGAGGTCTAGTCTCCAGGGAGGCAGAACAAATTTTGCTCATTGGAACTTCATCCAATCTGCTCGTCCTCAAAGTTCTTGGTTCACTTCAGAGATGGCTTTCTATTATTTAAATGCTACAATCATAGCCAAATAGCCCGCTGGTTGGTGCCCTGTCCCCTAGACCTAACAGTTCCACTCAGAATAAAGAATCAACCCTAGTAGAAGGTGGTAGTGGGGCGTCTTCAAAGCTTGAAGGAAAGACAGGGGTTAGGGAAGAGGAGAGGAGAGCAGACAGGATAATAGAGGTCCAGTAGAGCAACCGTAGCTGAGCATCTATGGAGAAAGAGTAAAACCGGCATCTCCACCCATCTCCATCTGGGTTGAGGCTTTCAGAGATACAAACAAGGGCACACACACACACACACACACACACACACACACACACACACACTTAGACATTTGGATTCATATCCATATCCAGGCCCAATTGCCCGGGTGCACATCTCCTTCCTTTCTGAGAATGTCCTCTCCCTCGAGCTTCCCAGGGCGAGTTGAGGCAGGCCCCTCTCTCCCAGGCCTCACTCCTTCCCCTTTGTGTTTTTCCAGGTCGTGATATGGCGAGCACCACTCTACCTGGTTACCCCCCTCATGTGCCCCCCACTGGCCAGGGAAGCTACCCTACCTCCACCCTGGCAGGAATGGTGCCTGGTAGGTGACAATGCTGTAGATGTATCATCTGGGTGGGGGTAACTAAATTGTGGGAGAGCTGCTAAAGGGCTGTAGTCTGTGGCTGGGAGTGGGGGGAGAACCAACAAGCCATCCTGCAAACCATTGTCCTTCTATGGCCACAACTGACCCTTTAGAAGCAATGCAAGGAGGAAACTTATAGAAATGTCTGCTTGTCAACACGACTTTAGATTATAGCCCCTCCTCAGCACCCATTCATCTAAGCCTATGCCCCAGTACCCCAGCCTAACTCAGCTAGCTGACACTGCTCCGAAGAGCCTGCCCTGGTTTCCATGGAAACTTGGAACCAAGGACCATTTTCAGGGGCATGGCAGTCATTCAGACAAAGCCATGCTGGTCCACCCCAAAGTCAGGGGAGGAGACCACTGTGGAGAACCAATCCCAATCTAGAGAGAGAAGGAAGCTTAGTCTTAAAGTGGAGTGGAGGACAGGAGGGAACCAAAGAGAGATTAACTTCAGAGAAAAAATAGCTACAACTCTACACTTCTTTAGAGGACCCAGGTCCTCTGTGCTCTTCTGGGTCTCTAGTGTACCCTTTTGCTGAGAGGCATTGAACTTGGGTGTGGAGTTAAGGAGGCAGAGGCTGTACTCACAGCCTGGTGGCTGTCCTCTCCACCCTTTACCCCAAATGGGAGTGACTTAAAGTCAGAGAGTTGAAGTTCTTATCTGCAGAAACACCAAAATCTCTCACCTTAAGGTGGCCAAGACTCTCCCAACCTGCGGCCCACTGCCTCTGGAGACCTTTTGTGTGCCCTGCTCCTGAAATTCAACCCTCACTGGTAGGGGGAGAGAGGACAGAGAGGGCGATTGGCAGAGCCCTGAGTAAGCAGACATGGGGCTGAGAAACTAGGAAGCCCACTGCAGCGCGTTAGAGAACAGGGCTGGCTAGAGAGGCTGGAGGTGCAGATGAAGGGATTGGGGCTCACCCCTGGGAGAAGGCAAGTAGAAGTGTTGGTGGGGAAGAAAGGAATGGCTTTGGAGGAAGATCCTAGCAGTGAGCAGGTGGAGGCTGGAGGAGGTCTTAGGGGTGGGGGAGGAAAGAGTGGGGAAGTGGGGGCGGGGAGCCTACAGGGAGGTGGGGATGAGGGGAGCCGCAGAGAGCTCATGGTGGCAAGGGGGGAGTCGTTAAACAGAATCTAGTGCTGATGAGGAAATTACACTTGTTTCATTAGCGATGGGGAAGGAGATAGCTCAGTTCCTCTTGGTCACAGTTGAGCTCAGAAGCTCATTATCCTGCTGCACGCATGCTTTCCCTCCTCGTCAATAAACAGGCTTTCCAGTGGCTGCATCCCCCACCCCCACCCAGTTCCTTCTTGGAGTGGGGCCCCTTCTCCTCTACTTAACCCGCGGTTAGGGATCACTGTAAACAGTCTGGGGTCATCACACAGGAGAAAGGGCAAGGGGGAACCCATAGGACTGGCCTTTCTCCTCCTGGAGGGAGGGAGGCAGCTCCCGAAGGCTCCCAACCCACTGTGCCCTCCGCTACTCACTGTTCCTAGGCCTGCGGGCAGTCCAGTGGATTCGGGCGGTAGTTTCCTTCCGCAGATGTGAGGCTCTTGTACTGAACCTCAGGAGGGAAAAGTGGGAGGGGTTATTTCCCAGGAGAGCACGACCACTACCACCTGCCTAGCTTTGGCACAGCTCTGAGATGCCATTCTTAGGGCTTTCTGGGACAAAGTGTCCCAAGGGCCTTCTTTCTCCACCTTCCCCCTCTTTCATGCTGTGGAGTCCCTAAAGCAAGTGCCCACTGTAAAAGCTCTCAGCTCCCAAGTTACTTAAGTGGAAGCAGCCAGACCAAGGCTAAACCCTTCATGGGCAGCGATCAGTGACTCGCAGGGGAGCCCAGGCACAAACCTGCCCACAGATTCCCTCCATGCCTAGGTGTGCAGGGATCGGGGTACTTCTTGTCTATGGTGGCTGTCCCCATGCAGAGTGGGGAGCATGTGGATTACCCGGCCTCTGACCTGCTCCCAGGGGCCCTTTCCTTGCTCGAAACACCCAAGACTGGGACTAGTGAGGACAGGACAGAAGAGGCCAACTGGACACGTTGAACGCCTCTAATTCCAGTTCCCCGCCCTCTCACAGGGAGCGAGTTCTCAGGCAACCCATACAGCCATCCCCAGTACACCGCCTACAATGAGGCTTGGAGATTCAGCAACCCCGCCTTACTAAGTGAGTACGCCACCTGGCAGGCCGGCGGCTCCCAAGATCGCCTGCCCGCTCGCCAGCTCGGGCGCGCAGGCTGCTTCGGGACACGGATCCCACTCAGGACCACCCCAATTCTGGGTACCCGGATGGGCCAGGGAGACAGGCTCATTAGAGCAGCGCTGGGTCCTGGGAATCCCTCCAGGACGCCGGCGCCTCCAGCCTCTTTCCTCCCCCGCCTCTCGGTCACTGGAAGGCTCTTAGCCAACAGTGGCCGTCGGACCCCTTGGCGGATCCGCAGCCGGGTGTCACATGTCATGTCCCTCTCTTGCCCTGTGGATGCAGCACTCCTCCTGGGCATCTGGCCTCGGGGCCGAGCCACAGTCCTCCAGGCCTGATCCCGCTGGACCCGGGGAGGGCTTTTCTTTGCTTTTCTTTCCTTTTTTGTTCTCCTGTTTGTCCTCTCACCCAGCCCATTCTTCTCCTGTGTTAACTTCCAGGTTCCCCTTATTATTATAGTGCCGCCCCCCGGGGCTCCGCCCCTGCCGCTGCTGCCGCTGCCTATGACCGCCACTAGTTACCGCGGGGACCACATCAAGCTTCAGGCAGACAGCTTCGGCCTCCACATCGTCCCCGTCTGACCGCCCACCCCAGAGGGAGGGAGGACCGAAGCGACGCGCTGCCTCTCGGCCACCGTCCCTGTCCCACCCCCCACCTCGAGACATCCCCCACCCCCGCAGCCCTTCACGTCACCCTGTCGATGGCCAGACAGGACAGGTGGAGCCGCCGGTGGGACTCTCAGGCCCCAGCCCCGCCCGTCGCCCCTCCCCGCCTGCCTGGACCGCGGGGCCGCTTGGAAGCCCGCCCGCCTCTGGCCCGCGCGCCGGACACGTTTCTGTGACACACAATCAGCGTGGCCCACCCGGGGGCAGCCCACTTCGGACGCCCGGGAGCCGGGAGGCTTCGCTGGAGAAGATGAGCAAGGGAAGCTAAGGAAAGGACTTTGTGCTGAAGGAGGAGCCGCCAGCGAGACCCTGGGGGGAAATCCTGCCCCACCTCCCTGTGCCTGCGGGGCTGACCCCGCCTTCTGTCTGCGCCCGGCCCCAGACGGTGGCACTGGGACGCAAGGGTCGGACTCGAGGGACAGCGTTTGGGGCGACAGCATTTTCCAAAGCTGGTACCCAAGGCGAGCAGACGCCAACTGAGCTCATCCACCTGAACTGCCTAGTTCCCCAGGGCCTGGGATCTCCTCCGCAGTGACTCTACTCTCGGCCCCGCCTTGCCCCTACGTCAGCGCCTCTTCCACCTGCTGGCCTCTCACTTTTCCCTCCTGCGCTTCCTTGGCTCATCCCACGACACCTTGTGTTTGGTCCCAAACACGCAGCCACGTCGGGGCCACCGCGGGAACCGTGTCCTCAGGCTGCGACTGCGAGCATTGATCTTTCCCATCAGTAACGTGCTGCCCTCCACTCTCCATCCCAAACTCCCAACCTGTGGGCGCAAGGAGCCTGGAGGGAACTGACGACCGAGATAAAAACCCAGGGCTGCCCGCCCCATTCCCCCATCCATCCCCAGCCTTCCCTTGGGCAGGAGCTGAACAGAGCCGGAAAAAAAAAAAAAGTCTATGCTTATTTAATATGATGGTCTTTGCAAAAATGAACAAAACAAAAACCCAACAGGCTGCTTTGTAGAAAGACGGTGTGTGCTGTGGAGGCGAACCTCTCTCTGTACATATCCCCCTCCCTCTCCGCCCCGCCCCGCCGGGTACCGTAGAGTCCCTGTCCTCCCCCACCACCCTGCCTGTAGATAAACACCCTGTCCGTGCTGTGAGAGTCGCCGCTCGCTGGGGGGGCGAGGCGGGACACAGCTACATGCCCACTAAAGCACAGCACGTTCTGGGGGAGGGGGCATTTTTTACGTTACAAAAAAAACTTATGAAAGAAATCTCTATGCAAAATGACGAACATGGTCCCGTGGACACCTCTCGCCTGTTTTGTTGGCTGTTTCTCTGTAATTCCGTGTTTTCGCGCTCACCGCCCTGCATCTCTCCCACTTCATCTGCCTTTTCTCTGCTGCTCTCGACCCTTCTGTGTCTCTTTCTCTGCTTCACTTGTCTCTGTCTCCGTCCCTTCTGCCCCAGGCCTCCAAGGCTACATCAAAGGTGGCAGAGCCAACCTTCGGGGCTTGGCCCCTTGTGGCCATGCCCCACGTGCCCGACCAGGCCGCCCTGCCCCGCCCCACCCTGTAGTTGCTCTCTCTCGGTAGCGGCGATGCTCCCTGCATGTCTCCTCAACCGTGGATC
Organism: Uromys caudimaculatus; assembly: GCA_028551405.1. Taxonomy (NCBI): domain Eukaryota; kingdom Metazoa; phylum Chordata; class Mammalia; order Rodentia; family Muridae; genus Uromys; species Uromys caudimaculatus. Next base: position 15,459,621 of record CM052703.1, on the reverse strand, counting down.
GTGACGACTCGAAATAACAGAAACAAAGTAAATAAAAGTGAAAAAAATAAGTAAATAAATAAATAAATAAATAAATAAAAATCCTTGAACAAATCCGAAAAGGCTTGGAGTCCTAGCCCAGATTGCGCTTCCCTTCGAGCCTTTTTTATTTGAAAAGGAAAGCGAGAAAAGAGAACAGTCTAAGGGAACTGCCGGCGCCCGACCGGGCTCCAGTGGCTGCGAGCCGGATGGCGAGGGCAGAGAGGTCCCAGCTTCGAGGCCCAGCCTGACCCCAGTCTTGTGTGGAGCTGGCCGCGCTCCAGGAGTGCGGAATCCAGGATAAGGCTTAGCCTTCCACAAGTTCCGGGCTCCTCCGCCACTTTCAACGTGTCGGTTCGTTTTGATTATTTTTCCTTTTTATCTTTCTTTCCTTCGCTCTCTCTCTTTCTTTTTTTTGTGCACATGATAAATAATAATAATAAATAATAATAATAATAATAAAATTTTGTATGTCACTCCCCATGGCTCCAGGTTTGTCTCTCCCTGCCTCTGGGATAGGCCTGTCCTCGCACTGGTAGACCCTTGATAATTCTGTCAAGGATCCAGCTCCATTTCCAAGGCGACCTCCTCTAAATTCTTGGCCTAAACTCCCCTGGACTAGAGCTGAACTCTAACAAGGGCCTGGAGAAGACTGTCTCTCAGCGCTACCCCTCCCCCACACGCCCAGGCCTTGGGCCAAAAAGTTTTGGCTTTCTGGAACTTCAGAGTAACTTTCACACTGCCCTTCTCTACCAAGCAGCCTTGCCTTTACGGCTAGTGTCCTGCGACCACACCTAGGGGTGCAGGTTCTCAGAATGAGCAAAGTCTGGGGCCCTCTCTTCATGAGTGGTGGTTGTCGGAGGTCCTGTCTTCTCTTGGTTCCCAAAATAGGTTCAGCTGCTCATTGACACAGTCGTAAATGTGTCTTGTGTCCCCTAAGAGACCACAGAGGTTCTTTTTCAGCGTTTATTTCTAGACCCTAAGAGCCAGCTCGTGGGACCTTGTGGACCACCAAGATGTTGCCTGGTGACCTCTCAAGCAGCTGCTGAGACTAGGGTCTCAGGTCTAGGGTCTGGGTGTACTCAGAGAGGAAAAGCAGTTTAGGTGCCCCAGGGAAAGGAGGAATGTGAGTGGGTGGGTCAGTTGATTCCTGCATATAAATGGATTTTTGTTCTTTTGTGTGGGCATCTGCGTTCTAGAGGGGTTCTGGCATCAAAGAAGGAAATGTGTTGTTTATCTTTTTAAACACCTGGTATTTGAGCTCAGGTGAAAATGAAGGATCTATATCTGTCCTTGTTTCTGTTCATGCTTAGAAAAATGATTTCTTGATTGTCCATGATTGTCGTACTCTACTGGAGAAATTTAGAAATGTCCCCTGTTCATCTCTTCAGCATCCTGTAGACTCTGACTCAGTCTTCCTTGCCAACACAGCCTTGATGTCCCAGCTTTCATCCGCCCTCTGCCCTGAGACACTTTCCTGCTCAACTCTAGGAAGTTTTTGTAGCTAATCTTCCTTCTCAGCCACTGCTAATCTGAAAGGCTCTAACCTTCCAGGATCTGATGTAAAGCTGTAAGCAGGATCTGGAAGCAGACTGAAGAGTCACACACACACACACACCCTGGCTGGGGCAGTCCCTTTCAGATACCTCTCCTCCCCAGCATGCCTTGCACCAGAGCAGTTTATCCACCTCCATGTCCCCCTAGGCTTATCCATATCATGCCACCAGGGGGATACACAGCAAACCATCAACCTCTACTCTCTCCCTCCTCACCTGTATCCCCATTCTCCTTCCCAGGAACTAGCAATCCTACCTTACCCAGCCTGGTGCTTAAAAAAAAAAAGTCCTTCAAACTCTTTGGCTGTACTAACACATATCTGTAAAAGAATTCTGGAAGTTCACTCCAATCTAAGCATGTCTATTTATTTACACTTCCCATAAAGGTACTAGTGCGTTCTGAATGAAAATGGAAGAGATTTTGAGCCCTTTAGAAGATATGTACTCTGCATTATAGTGCCCACTCAGAGCTTCCAAACACTCAGCACAGAACTCCTGCTGATCGTCTGATGCTCAGCGAGGGAATCCCTGAAGCTGACAGGACACTGGGCCGGACCAAGGCTCAGTGGGTTTATCAGGATGCTGCCCTAGCCAGACATACAGGCACCTGGCCTTGAATACCTGCTTTTGCCAATGAACATCAAACTGAAAGCCAGAGACATTTTTCGTGACCACCCTCAGAGACTCTTGTCTTCTTATTTACTTCTGGTCTCCCTCCCACTGACATAGACAGTGGAGGTCACACTGTTTACAGCGGCTGTTTCCAGGGAGAACTTTCCTTCCTAGAATATTGGTTTCGTCTTGAAATCAGCCTGAAAGCCTCCAAACATGCTCTGGAGTCTCTACCAGCTGCTTAGTCTAAGCACAACCCTTTCACCCATCCAAACACCAAAGGGATCTGTTCTCCATCTTCCATTTGCTCTCCCTAGAATTCTGTCTGCTAGCGCTGTCCCATCTCATTGGCATAGATTCCCAAGTGAGGTAACCAAATACAACAGTTTAATAGAGAGAAAAAAAAGTGCCCCAAGCTAGGCAAACAGATGGGGGACACGGGCATGAAAGGATCCGAGAGTAGCTAAAGTATCAGGAAAGAGAATGTCAGATGAAGCTTAAAAGTAGTTTAGTTGGTACCCAGGACACTGGTGACAATGTCAAAATGGCACCTGCCATTTAAAGAAAGCTGAGTCACCCACAGTTACATCCTGCCCATGTACACAGCATATCGGACTAAGTCAAAACCCAGCCATCTTTCTTACTTTCTCACGAAGCAGAGGTAGGCAGTATGGAGAAAATAAGACTTTCCCAGGAGAGGCAAAGCCCCATGAAGGCCCAGAGAGGATCCCCTGATTTTCAATGGATCAATAAAGCTATATCCATTCTATAAGGTGCTCAAGGTGAAAGCCCAAATCGTCCCAGACCCCAATCTTTTTCATCCCACATTCCTTTGATCCATTAGCAAAATCAGTCTCCATTAAAAATAGGCCCAGAGCCCAGGGGTGGTGGTGCACACCTTTAATCCCAGCACTTGGGAGGTAGAGGTTCCCAGTCAGAACTACAGGACAAGTTCCAGGACAGCCAGAGCTCCACAGTGAGACCCTGTCTTGGGAAAAAAAAAAAGGCGCAGAATATGTCCATTTCCTACTCTCTGCTCTGTATCACACTGTCCAAGCCACCAGAACTTGCAAAGAAATAAAAGAAGGAAGGAAGGAAGGAAGGACGGAAGGAAGGAAGGAAGGAAGGAAGGAAGGAAGGAAGGAAGGAAGGAAGGAAGAAGCCCTAGTTGGTCTTCCTGCTTCCATGGTCGCCTCCCAGTGGCAGCCAGTGACCCTCCCATCTGCACTCAGACAGTGACTTTGCTCTCTCAAACTCCTCAGAGGGTTCTCTGCCCCGCTCAGAGTGAATCCTGACTGAGCTCCAGGCTCTCCATTCTCCAGGTGTTCACCAATGCTCCACCCTCATGGCCACCAAGGGTCCCCTCCTATTACAGCCTTCTCGGCTCACTGTTCTCTCTGCTGGCCTCTGGGCTAGGCTTCAGTCATACCAAACATATACCTCCTGTCTGCCAAAGACACACTTGGTTGCCCAGAAAATTCTTTCCCTGGATAAGCCCATGGTTGTCTCTCTCATTTCCTAATGTTTTCTACCCCAGTGTTACCCATCAGAGAGGCTTCCTAACCACCTTAAAAAAATAAAGCAGCACACAGAGACTGGGGATGTAGCTCGGTAGTTGAGCACTTGCCTAATACACATAAGACCAAAGGTTTAATCTGCTGTACTGACATAAGTAAATAAACAAATTATACAACGCCACATGCTCTCTATTCGCTTCCACGCTTCTTCAGATTGTTTCAGCAGGACCTGGGAGGTTAGACTTTTGTTTCTTTGCTTTTGAGACGAGGTTTCACCACGTAACCTCAAGTGGCCTTAAATTCTCCATGTAAACCGGTTTGGTGTGGAAGTCACAGAGATCCGCCCGCCTCTACCTCCTGAGTGCTGAGATTAAAGGTGTGCAGCACCACACCCAGCAGGCTACGGTATGTTAGTCTGTCTACTATCATCTGCAAATAGAATGCAAGCATAAGAGGATATGGGCAGTTTTGTGCTTATTATATGACAGGTGTCCATTGGGATGTCAAGGACAGTGTTTGACACACAATGATGTCAACACACATGACAGAAAAACAAGAATGAGGGCGTGTGGGGAAATAATGCATAAGTAAGAGGCTCGAAGTAAAGGGACAGGCACGAGGAACAGGTGAGAGAAGGAAGAGAATGACCAAAGAGAGAATGGCTGAGTTGCTAAAAGAAGGTTCCAGAAGGTAGCTGCTGCTCCTTCCACAGCCCAGCGGTTTGAGACTGAGAAGCACCAAACTCCTCAAGTAACTGTTCTAACCAACTCAAAGCATCAATCACAGTTCCCATGGGAGCCACTGGGGTGCACCACTCCTTCCACGGAAGACTAACCATACACGAACCTGTGTGGCTCTTGTGGCACTGTCAGAGTGCCACATCAGCTCCTGATCACACATGGGGCCCTGAGAGTCCCATTCGATAATGAAGACCTCATGACTCTGGCTACAGGGCATATGCCTCAAGTTAGAAACAGGTGGGAGAAGGAAGAGAATGACCAAAGAGGGAGTAGCTGAGTTGCTAAAAGAAGGTTCCAGAAGGTAGCACTTTTAATCCCAGCTCTGAGGAGGCAGAGGCTGGCAGATCTCTGTGAGTTCAAGGTCAGCCTGCTCTACATAGTGAGTTCTAGGATATGCAGATAGATCCTGTCTCAAAGAAGAAGAAGAGGAAGAAGAGGAAGAAGAGGAAGAAGAGGAAGAGGAGGAGGAGGAGGAGGAGGAGGAGGAGGAGGAGGAGGAGGAGGAGGAGGAGGAGGAGGAGGAGGAAAGAAGAGTAGTTTTCTCTCAGCAGGGCTGTTACTGGGTCTTGGAGGAATGAGGGTCTCCACCCGGACTGTGGGCTGGAATGATAAGGTGCAGGAGCCATAAGAAGCCCCTCCAATGTGTTACTGTGCAGGGACTGCCTGTCTGTAAGTGAGGCCCACTCAACCAGGCAGAGACTCACAGAGCTAAGGGGGAAAACCCAGAGAGCCCTGGCAATGCTATTCAAGCCTCTGGATCCAGCCAAATCTGAAATAAGACCTATTTTGGGGGTGTCCAGGTCCAGAAGCCGATACAGTTTCCATTTTGGGGGCTTAAACAAATGTATTTGGGTCTGCCATTTGCAACCACGAAGCTCTGACCATGAAATTCTGAGAACATGAAACCCTGTTAAGAGTTTTAGAATTTTTTTTCCTACAGGCAAAAAGAGAACAGCTTTATGTGTCTGCTCTTTGGAAGAGTGATCTGCCAATAACATGGACTGGGATATAAGAAGAGACCATGGATGGAGGAGGAGTATGTGAAACTGGTAACTCATGAAGCCAGAAGGGATGAGGACAGCCTGAACAATCAGATGGGCTCTGGAAGGAAGCAGGGATGAGAGATGGCAAGTCTATATACTTTTACTTATTTATTTTTATTTTTAATGTGTGAGTGCCTAAATAGACACTATGTGACAGCAGAGGCGTTGGATCCCTGGAGCTGGAGTTACAGGCAGTTGCAAGCTACCTGATATGTGCGTTGGAAACCAGGGTCTTCCACAAGAAAAGCAAGTGCTCTTAACCACTGAGCCATCTCTCCAGCCCCTGACAAGCTTACATTTATTTAATTAAAAAAAAATAATAAAGGGGGCTGGAGAGATGGCTCAGCAGTTAAGAGCACTGACTGCTCTTCTGGAGGTCCTGAATTCAAATCCCAGCAACCACACGGTGGCTCACGACCATCTGTAATGAGATCAGATGCCCTCTTCTGGTGTGTCTGAAAACAGCTACAGTGTACTTACTTATAATAAATAAATAAATCTTTAAAAAAAAATAAAGCACACATTATATGAAAGAGAAGGTAAGTGTAATGGTTGGTATATATATATAGTGCCCAGGGAGTGGCACCATTGGAAGGTGTGGCCCTGGTGGAATAGGTGTGGCCTTGTTGGATTAGGTGTATCACTGTGGGTGTGGGTGTGGGTGTACTGGCTAGTTTTGTGTGTCAACTTGACACAAGCTGGAGTTATCACAGAGAAAGGAGTTTCAGTTGAGAAAATGCCTCCATGAGATTCAGATGTAAGGCATTTTCTCAATTAGTGATCAAGGGGGGAGGGCCCCTTGTGGGTGGTACCATCTGTGGGCTGGTAGTCTTGAGCTCTATAAGAAAGCAGGCTGAGCAAGCCAGAAGCAAGCCAGTAAGTTACATCCCTCCGTGGCCTCTGCATCAGCTCCTGCTTCCTGACCTGCTTCAGTTCCAGTCCTGACTTCCTTTAGTGATGAACAGCAGTGTGGAAGTGTAAGCTGAATAAACCCTTTCCTCCCCAGCTTGCATCTTGGTCATGATATTTGTGCAGGAATAGAAACCCTGACTAAGACAAATTGGTACCAGCGAAGTGGGGTATTCCTGTGACAACCTGACCATGTTTTGGGGAGGACTGTGGAAGTACTTTGGAACTTTGAGCTAGAAGAGCCATTGGGATGTTAAGAGCTCTGTGGGGTGTTCTGTAGGAGCTTGGAAAATAATGTTGAGAACAGTGCAGAAGATGGAGGCCTGGCTTGTGAAATTTCAAAGGGAAGATTAAAGACTCTTATCAGGGCCATTCATTGCTAGTTTGATTTAAGATTCTGTAGTTTTGGTTAGCTGGGGCCGAAAGATCAGCTGTGATTAACAAGATACCAGAACTACTAAAGCAAAACCATTGCATTGCTGGGACTATTGATGCTCGTTAGCTGGAGCTGAGATATTAGTGGTAATTAAGAAGAGACCAGCATCTTTGGGGTGAAATCTTCTGGGAAGTGTTTTCTGAGAGCACAGAGGCTGTGTTCCAGAGATAGCCAAGGTTGTACCTTGTGCTGTGGCTGGACTTGGTAATGTATAAGAGTCACCCAGGTGGTACTGGTTTTGAAGGCATGAAGGAGTC
>CM052703.1:15441386-15452033 GCA_028551405.1 Uromys caudimaculatus | reverse complement strand
CATTTTCTCAATTAGTGATCAAGGGGGGAGGGCCCCTTGTGAGTGATACCATCCCTGGGTTTGTATAAGAAAGCAGGCTGAGCAAGCCAGGGGAAGCAAGCCAGTAAGCAGCATCCCTCCATGGCCTCTGCATCAGCTCCTGCTCCTTGACCCGCTTGAGTTCCAGTCCTGACTTCCTTTCGTGATGAACAGCAGCATGGAAGTTTAAGCTCAATAAACCCTTTCCTCTCCCACTTGCATCTTGGTCATGATGTTTGTGCACAAATAGAAACCCTGACTAAGACAGTGGGCTTTAAGACCCTCATGCTAACTGCCTGGAAGCCAGTATTCTGCGAGCAGCCTTCAGCTGAAGATGTAGAACTCTCCTCCTGCACCATGCCTGCCTGGATGCTGCCATGTTCCTACCTTGATTATAATGGACCAAAGCTCTGAACCTATAAGCCAGCCCCAATTAAATGTTGTCCTTATGAGAGTTACCTTGGTCATGGTGTCTGTTCACAGCAGTAAAACCCTAACTAAGACAACAAGAAATTTTCATGTATGTATATGTGTATGAAATATATATACATACATGTCTATATATGAAGGCAAAATAACTTGAGTGTAAACAGTTGCTCTGAAAGAGAGCAGTGTGGCTGAGGCCAAAGCAAGAATTAGATTTGAGTGTACTTTTTAAAGTCTAGATTCGAGTCTATTAAAAATAAAGAATATAAAAGGAAAGAGACAACCAGATCCTTGACACACGAAGCGTGATTGTCTCATGAAGAAGTCAAATGTAGTTCTTTTGTTTCCGCAGTGGGTGAAAGGCCATTGGGTTTGTTGCCAGGAGACACCTGGTGACCTCACACTGTATTCTCAAAGGGTATAGGGCAGTGGTTCTCAACCTTCCTAATGCTGAGACCCTTTGATACGGTTCCTCATGGTGTGGTGACCCTCAGTAATAAAATTATTTTTTTACTACTTCATAATTGTAATTTGGCTACTGTTATGATCGTAATGTAAATATATGTACTTTTTGGTGGCCTTAGGCAACCCCTGTGACAGGGTCTTTTGAGCACCACAAGTTGAGAACCACTAGTATAGGGTAAGGAGCTTGAGGACATAGGAGGCAGAATGTAAAGGATCCTTAGAAAAGTTGAAAGGGGGAACAGGGGTGGCCAGGTGGTGTGGTCAGTGAGTTCAGGACTTTTTTCCAGCTGAACGCTATGTGGACGAACTTGCAGACGTGGGTGTGAGGGATGAGCAGAAAGAAGCTTGAATGAATGAGGTGAAAATGCGGTGAGGCGGATAGCCGGGCAGTGGGTGGGGCCTACAGAATATTGCTGGGGGAGGAAAGGCAGCACAGTAAGGGGAGAGGAGGAGAGAGAGTTGAGATAGAATATTAGGAGATACAGGATTGTCTCTCAGATGATGAGAACAAAGCTGGACCTAGCCTTGAGGAAGCCCGAGGATGTCAGGAATTCTCTTCTAGGGACTGGGAAAGAAATCTGCAAGGGCAGAAGAACCAGAGTCTGGTGGCAGATCTATGGCTCACTGTGGTACCATCCTTTATGACACAATGTCTAGGCTCCCAAGATTTCATTCCCTTCCCATGCCCTGCCACCACCCTCCCACATGTCCCCATCCTTTATGTGACCTCCCTAACGAGTTGAATCCCAGCATCATCTTGGACCTGTCACTCTCTGGTTACTGTGACTGTCCATTGCCAAGGACCTGGACGTGGCCTCTGCTCCCATGTATAGAAGAATTATTTCACACAGGATTTCCCATCCATACATGTTGACCTAGAAGCAGAGCAGAAACCATGTGGTAGTGCACAGGTTCTGCCGAGTCAAGAGTCAAGGGCAGAAGAGACTCAGAAGTTGACCCACAAGGTCAGTACGAGTGTTGGCAAGTTCCTCTCTCTATATATATACCTTCTAATCGAAGCTGACACCTTCTAGGTATTTCTCCCACTTTTCCATTCTAGTCTTCAGTGATTGCAGGTGTTCTAGCAATTCCTGTGGCCAGGAGAAGTTCTGGTATATTCTGGTGGCTTCATGGAGGTTGGGTAGAGAAAGGGGTGTGCTCTAAACGACAGAAGGAGACAGAATCACTCGGTCCCATTTTCAGCCACCTTTTCCTATCCCTCTTCCTTGTGTCTGCCTGGAGGTCTCTGGGATCAAGAGCATAAGTGTTAAGGCAAATGAGAGTGGCCTGGGAGGACCTTTAAGGACACAAGGTAAGGTCTATAGGGAGGAGGACAAAGGAAGCAGCTATTTGGGGCCAATTGCATTTCCACCCTCTCCCCATTGCCTGCCTGCCCACAATACCCTAATTAGCTAGTCCCTCAGGTCCCTGTTAGCCAGGCCGGCTGAGCGCCCAACTCCCTGGGGACTAGCCTGCTAACCCTGAGACTAATCAGCCCTTGGCTACTTAAGTGTATGAGAATGTTTAATTCTTAATTCATTCTCTCTCTTTCTCTCTCTCGCTCTCGCTCTCACTCTCGTTCTCGCTCTCGCTCTGTCATCAAGAGCCCCATTACAGACATTAGGGTTAGTATGGAGTGATACTCAAGTTCTCCCAATGAAAACTCCCAAACTTTAAGTGATGGAAGGGTTGAAGCAAAGCCAAAGTTTGAGGATTCCTCTCCAATTTGGGGCTTTCTTTCAAGCTTGTGGGACCCAACATGTGTAGCAAAGGATGGAGCCATGATTGGGGTGCTCTATGGTACCCCGAGCCCTTAGACTTGTACCTCTCAGGCCCTTATGTATAGCCAATATTTACCCGAACCCAGAACCTCCTCCCCCATCTCAGTCCCCTTCCCAGTCTATCTTCCCACCCCCTAACCCCCGACACCAGCACTGTCAGCCCAAACACATGATAAATTGCCCTGTCAACAGAATTCATTCAGGGACCAATTAATTCCACAGAAATGAACCAGGAGCCATCAGTTGCTGAAAAACTCAGAGTGCAAAGAGTGGAGGGAGGGGGTGCAGGCAGGGGGTGGGCGGCAGGGGAGGGGATGGGGAGGCTAGGGAAGTTAGTCTGACAGAAATTGGTCATTTAATGCTTAAGTGCACGCTAGACAGCCCTGTCATCGCCGGCGGCCCCCGCGCGGGATTAATTATCAGAGGAGGAGAGGGCAGCCCGGCCTAGCCCAGCCGTCTGTCACCAATGAAGGCTGGAGTCACCCAGGCCTTGGGCCACCCTGGGTCCACTTCCAAGGCTCCAGATTTCCTGATTCTCCAGCTTCCAGGCCCCTCCTATCTCACTCAAGTCCCAGTCACATTTAGTCATGGCCCAACCAGAAAGTCCTTCTCAACCACTTAACTGAGTTAGACACCATAACTCCTTATACTTCTATGTCGTTATCCTTAGCCATCTTGGGTGACTGTGTGTAACCCAAAGCACAATTGTCCCATTCATTGATCCTAATCTGGGGGAATAGTACCACCATCCATTCAACTGCACAAGTCAGCATTCTGCCAGTCATCTTGACTCCTTCATCCCTCTTATCCAATCAGAAGCCAAATCTTAGGCATTCAATGCCCTACAAATCTAACAATCTAGTTCACTTCCTTCTAGCTCTCTTATACCGCGTAAGGCTGAGCCATCAGCCATCCGCCTACAATCCAGACTTAGAACTACTGTAATCAACAAAAATGCAAGTAACATCCTCCCATGTCCTTCTGCACATGCACACGCATACATTAACGCTCTTTGGTAGGCTACCATGAGCCTGCACATCTCATCCTAAACCTTAAACAACTTACAACCATGTGCGCTAGTCTCCTTCACCAGCCAAACATCTCTAGTAAGCTTTCCTGTGCTCTCTGCCTCCAGCCCCACTGACCTTCCTTGCTGGCATCTGTAAGCCCTGTTCTCTTAGCATGAAATACTCTTTCTGCCCTTGGACACCCCCACTCCCACCACCATTCAGTTAACTAAAACTCCTAGCTATTTTTCCAAACTCTGATAAAATGTCTTGTAGGCAGGAAGCCTTTTCCGAGCCCTTGATGTTCTTTCATAGCTCCTCAAACTTCCATGGTTCATTCATCCACTCGCCCGTCACCTAGTAACTGTACATTTGTTTGTTCTTTTATGTGTATGTGTGTATGTCTATATGACTGTACGCCTTATATGTGTAGGTACCCACAGAGGCCAGAAGAGGGCATCAGATCCCCTAGATCTGGAGTTACAGGGTGGTTGTGAGTGCCTAATGTAGGTTCTGGGAACAGAATTTGGGTCCTCTGGAAGAGCATGCAAGCTCTCCCATGGAGTGATCTCTCTGGCTTCTTGTTTAATCTTCCCACCAAAATATTAAGTTATATGAGAATGGAGTCCGTGTCTTTATTCTAAGACCCTAGCACTTAATAGATATCAGAAGACACTTAGATGAATAAATGTCTGGCCCTGCCTTGGTTCAGGCTCTAGTTTGACTTAAGAGCCTGGCTCCTCAGAATCAGGAGTCTATTTGTATCCCAGGATGAGCTAGGGGGCTAGAGAGGTGAGAATATTTCAGAAACCTTAGAGCCAATTTGTGAGTCCATGTCACACTGATCCAAACAGCTGTGTTAAATAGGATCAAATTGATTAAGAGAAGAAATTATAGGCTCAGAGAAAAGGGCCAGGGTTGGAGGTTGATGGGTTGAGGGTGGTCAAATTGAGGGTAGTCAGGTTGGAGGGAGTGACAGACTTCCTAGAAGAGCACAGATAGGGTCTGCATAGCACAGGCTTTACTCAGAGCCTGTGTCAGCTGAAACTGTTGGCAGGGGACACAGTTGAAATGTTCCTAAACTGATGACATAGTCCACAGATGTTGAGCCCATAGGACTTGGATACTAACTGGATGGCAGAAAGGAGGTGTAATTCTAAAGGGTGATGAATACACAGACTATCATCACGTGACAATTTCTTATTCCCTGCCTATTTCTTAGAATGAGCAAATGTGAAGTGTTAGCTGAAAAGTTAATTCTGGCTACTGGACAGAGTGGTTCAGGGGGAAGTTGAGACAGGAGACTGTTAGGAGGCTAGTGAATCATGGATGCTGTGATTAACATCTGAAATGACCTCCAAAGGATGGTGTGTGTGTGTGTGTGTGTGTGTGTGTGTGTGTGTGTGTGTGTGTTCCTTCCTGAGTTTTCAGGAGGCTATGGAAATTTCAGGAGTGGGACTTAGCTAATAGAAGTAGATGACAAGGGAGTGGCTCCTTAGCTCCTTGTTCTGATCTGGCTCTTTGCTTCCTGATCTGCTATGATGTGAACAGCCCATGTTTTTGCCATCATGAAGCACGGTGATCTGCCAGAATTTCCTGCCCATGACGGACAAAATCCCCCTGAAGCCGTGAGTTAAAGTGAATCTCTTCTCCCCTAAGTTGTTCCTGTGAAGTATTATGGACACAGTGGCACAGAAGTGATCTCTACAATGAGCAAGGAGGAGAAAGAGAGAGGAAGATTATGAGAGAGAGAGAGAGAGAGAGAGAGAGAGAGAGAGAGAGAGAGAGAGGAGAGAGAGGAAAGAGAGGAAAGAGAGGAAAGAGAGAGAGAGAATAAAATTGAAGTTGGCCTGTGATGGAGAAGTCTCTCTTGAGGGGAAGAGCAGATTGAGGCACCTGGATGGGCTCTGACACCAAATATCTGGGTCCAAGAAGGTCTTAGCGCAGACTCACTGGAGTAACATATCTGGACTTGGTTACTAACTGAAGTACTTCATACTAGACATGAAGATGAAGAAATGAGGCAGAGCAAAAATGACTACCTCCAAGGCTGTGTTCTGGGAACCTGAATCCTGGTAGAACCATCCACAGAGATAAAAAGAGGAGCTGACTTGGGACTGAAAAAAAATGAGCATGACTTTGCACGTTGAGAATCCCGTGCCTGAGCTGGATGTACGTGGATATGATGCCCCATAAACAGAGTCACAGGAAAATGGCTCAGGGAATTGGGAGATATATACTCCTTCCCCAATCTTCTACCCACTACATTTGTATTTCAGTGTGATTGGTCCCTGTAGTTCTTCAACTGAATAATAGTAAAATACCAAAGCACAATAATCCCATAATACAGCAAAGATGTTTCACCATAAAGGGGAAAGTAAAAATGCAGGGCTGTACTGGTATATTCTAGAAACAAGACAACCATGTAACAATTTACTAATATTAACTAGGAAATGATGGGCCAATGTGCTACAAGCTAACAACTTGACAGTGTAATTGTGTAGCTCAGTGATGATGTACTGATACAATGACATGATGGAAGATACAGTCCTATTGTCACGTGATGATAGTCTCAGCCACAGTGATAGGAAGGGGTCCAATATGTTAGACCAAGGCCCCAGAATCCTAGAAGAAGAAAGCATTGGTAACTTTGAAAAGGTGTTTCCTCAGGATACAACAGAGGCCTAAAAGTAATTTCTGGAAGGATTCTCCATCCTGGGGCAGAAAAAGCTGAGCCAAGAAGAGGAGGTGAGGAGGTGAGAAACGATGATAGCTTTACAAGACAGGGCACAGCACTGTGGGTCGACTGGCTGGGACGGAGGCGGGACTTAAGTCGGAAGGACTGTCTCTGCTGACCAGCATCTAAATATCCTCGAGGGGCTCACTCAGCTGCTGGGAGACAAAAGAAAGGGAAAATCATCTTCAGTCCTTGTAAGATCCTTGCAATTATCAAATTGACACGAATAAGAAAGAAAATCCAGCGCTCACCGCAACATGATTGAAAACTACCATTTACCAAACTTACCATGTACTGTGCTAAGTGCTCTTCCTGACTCAGCAATGATAAGAGCCCCTGTAAGGAGGGTTTTGTTATTTCCACTTTACAGATGAGGATAAAGACACTCAGAGACATGAACCTATTTGCACAAATCACATAGCAAGAAAGGAGCAGTGCCTCTTTGACATTGTTTGCTTTAGGAAGTGTGTGATTGACCAACATGAGTAAAATCAGGGGCAGGTTGAGTCACGATATAAATATATAACATATTCGTATACATAAATGTTATTAAAAGGCAAATATTAAGGTAGAGAAGTTATACACAATAGAAACCGTTTATCTAAAAGATGAGAAATATAAATATACTTACTTGCTTACAATTTATGAACTGAAGAGCTAAACAAAAAAATTTTAATCATTATTAGAGAAGTGAAGATACAAGGAGGAGAGAGGACAGAGTAGAAGAGAGAGATCACTGAGTGCAGCTTATTTTATAGATCTGAATTTGAAAGAATGGAAATACTTTACATGATGGCACAATAAAAATCAAGCAAATAAATAAATAAATAAACTCCAAAGCAAAATGAAATAAATGAACCTAACTATCTATTGAGTTGGTGTCATCATCACGTAGAGAGAAACTATTTCAAGTAATTTAAAATCCAATAATTGACTCCACATACATCCCTGGTGGGGTGTGCATGGAAAAAGCAAATACGTAATGATATTGATGTTCTTGGAGGCTTTGGGTGTGGGAGACAGAAACCAACAAAAGTGAGGAATAATAAAATATCCACAGACTTGGATTTGATTGGGGATGATCAGTAGTAACTCTTGACGTGCTTCAGTCTTAGAAGTATCTCTCTCAGCGTTGCCTTCACAGTGAAGAACAAGGAGCCGAACAACCCAGCAGCAATAAACACCTCTAGTTCCAAGACTGTAGTCTTTAAGTGCCACTTTGACTTGAAGGAGCCAGAGCTATTTAGAGGAAGTGAAAGATTCCAGGTCTAAAACAAAATACAGACAAGATGGTTTTGGAAGTCTTGTTTTATCTGAAAGCAAAAAGGCTTTCAGGAAGCACCAGGGTTGTATCAAAAGGACTTACTCACTATTAAGGGCTCCTGCTGGCCAAAGATAAGGCAGATGAGCATCACTGAGAACATTAACTGCAACTAATTGGAACACAGTTGCAACATTTAAATCTGAGTGCAAAATTGTACTTAAAAGAAAGGTTCTGTTGCTCTTCCTTGGAGGATGCAAGAGAAGCAACTCCTGACATGGAAAGCTGGAAAGGAAAGACGGGACCAAGAACCTTGACTGCCCTTCTTATAGCAATGGTGTCTCCGGTAAACAGATGAAAAGCTGCTCTTTACAACGGTTCTTCAACAGGTGAAAATTAAGCAGACAGAATTAGAACATCATCTCTTTCTACTTCCCAGTGAAATGATGGTGCTAACAGCTACCACTCACAGCTGCGGATTCTGGGAAAAGAGAAACTACAAAACATCAAGCTTCTTCTGCTGGAAACACAAGAAAAAATAGTTCTGAAGAATCAGGCCTTCTTTAATCTATTCAAGCCTCTGGGTGCAGCTACCAAATTACAGAAAATCCTGTGGAAAAAGGAACCACAAGGATACAATTAAAAAAAACTCCAGATGATGACAGTACATATAACCTGGCTTGTCCTGTTAATAGAAACAAGGCAAATGGATGGATTAAAACAGAGTTATGAGATATAGAAATTAATCACATTATGTTTGCATCCTGTAAGTGGTTGGGGGCTGTTGTTATGAAGTAATAAATATATAAGCACTGCTTTAGTTGGACACTATGAAGAATAAGGTGTACTAGTGATGTCGCTAAAATGTTTTCATTTTAGAGATAAAACTGGAATATTTACAGATTAAATGATACCGTATCTGGAATTTGTTATAAAACAATGAGGGACTAGAACTGACTGAATGAATATATGGAATAAACTGGTCACAGTAGCCAGGTGTGGCCGTTGATGCCCATAATCCAAGCCCTTAAGAGGTGGAGGCAGGAAGGTCAGGAGTTCAAACTCATATTTGGCTATATAGTGAATTCAGGGCTAGCCTGAACTTCACAAGACCTGTCTCAAAGCCAAAAAGAAAAAAAAATAATCTACTGGTAATAAGTTGATAATTGTTGGCTCTGGGATCACCGTTCCATTCACTTGCTTTTATATATGCTTGAAGTTTTCAAAAACAATTGTTTAAACTAAGGCTATACTGAAATGAGCTGTTAAAATTTGGAGTAGCCAGGCTGGAGCTCAGTGATGGAGTCCTTATCTAGAATGCCTAATGTCCTAGGTTGAAAAAGAAAGAAAGGAAGGAGATAGGAGAGAGGGAAGGAGGGAAGGAGAGAAGGAAGGAGGGAGAGAGGGAGGAAAGGAGAGAGGGAGGAAAGAAGGAAGGAAAGAGAAATTGAGGATAGACAACTTTCCAACATTGACTTTCAGAAAGTTGGCAGCTGCATCAGTTGATCAACCCTCAGAGCTGGAGATAGTGAAGAGGTGGTGCAAGAGAAAAGATCCCTAGATACTGACTACAACCTCTCCTACACATTTGGGTCTTCATCTGATCACTCTCCAATTATAGTAACCAGTAAGTCCCCAGATAAACAAAAATCTCAAAGCAAACTTTGTGTGCCTTACTTCTGTATGTTGATAGTCAGAAAAGGACACCAATGATTTAAAATAAATTTCTAGCATGAACGATAAAGTCCAAAATTAAATACTGAAAAAAGAAAAAAAAAGAGTTTGAAAGAATAAAGACAATTCAGGAAAGAAAAAGAAGACTTTTTAAAAATATGATATATATCATGAGGTTAAAAAAAAAAAAAAACTCATAGCCATGAAACAAATATAGGGCATAGTTTTGGGTTTTGTGGGGTTTTTTGGTAGATTTAATATTTATTCAGAGAGGGTCTGGAGAGATGGCTCAGTGGTTAGGAGCACTAGCTGCTCTTCCCATGGACTTGGGCTTTATTCCCAGCAAGCACATGGTGGCTCACAACCACCTGTAATTCCAGTCCTGGAGGAATCCTATGCTCTCTTTCGAACTCCAAGGGTATGCTGACATACATGGGAACAAAACACCCATGTGCATTAAATAAATAAATAATACTTTAAGAATATTTATTCAGAAACTAATGGTAATGTTTAAATTCCATGAAATCAATATATGTACATTGTATATGTGATCTATGTCAAAATTTTAAAAACAGTAGAAAATTTTCAAAATAGAATTCAAGAAATCATTTTTTTAAAAAAGGAGAACCAAGTAGCCACAGAGATGAAAAGTGGGAAAAAGAAAAGAATTTAACTGTGGATGAGAAGACAATCAGTTGGTAAAGCCTTTGCCTCACATGCACTAGAACATGGGTTTGATCTCAGTTGAACTCAAGTAAAAAGAGTCTAAGTATTGTGGGTCACACTTATAATCCCATTACTAGGAAAGCAGAGGCTTACAAGTTGTGCAGCCTAACCTACTTATAAGTTCCAGACCAGTAAGTCCCTGTCTAAAACAACAACGAAGAAGAAGAAGAAGAAGAAGAAGAAGAAGAAGAAGAAGAAGAAGAAGAAGAAGAAGAAGAAGAAGAAGAAGAAGAAGGCCATTGCCTGAGGAACAATGCATGAAGTTGTCCTCTGTCTCCACACATACACAAATGCTACCCCCATTAACATATATACACACACACAAATTAAACTACAGTATAAACACAGAAAGTTTTGAACATTTAACAAGAAGAGAGTCAGAAAAAGAACAAAAAGAAATAGAAGTGCGAAAGTAAAATAATAATTCCAGAGATTCTTCAGAAGTGAATGTTTTTCTAAATTGAAAGGGTCAAATAGAGCAAGTACAACAGATTTACAAATTCCCACACTAAAGTACATTAGAATGATATTACAGAACATCAAAGAAGAAAT
>CM052703.1:15334172-15441286 GCA_028551405.1 Uromys caudimaculatus | reverse complement strand
AGTGGCACATACATTTAATCCCAGAACTCCAGAGGCAGAAGCAGGTGGGTCTTTGAGTTTGAGGCCAGCCTAGTCTATAGATGGAGTTCCAGAACAGCCAGGGCTACACAGAGAAACTTTGTCTCAGAAATGGGGCTATGCGGGGGGGGGGGGGGGGGGATTTCCATATGACAGTTTGGAATAAGAATGGCCTAAGGCTTCTCAGTGGCAACAACAAAAGCTATAATAATGAAGAAATGCCTTCAAAGTTCCTAGGATGTTTCCTTGGCCTTTGGTAAATATCAAGTGAAAGCTTCTTGGGAAACATTTCAAAATTAAAATTTTATACCCAGCTAAAATATCAATCAATAGTGAAACTAACATAATGTCGCTAACATACACCCAAAGTCTCCCCCAAATTTAGTTCTCATGAATGTTATCTTGAAAACTTACTAGAGTCAGTCCATCACTGATAGTAAATGGATTTTCAGGCATAGTAGTACATACCTGTAATTCAATACCCAGGAGGCTGCAGCAGGCAGATAGAAAGTTCACATTGGTTTAGACTACATAAAGAAACTTTGTTGCAAAACAAAAAAATGGATTAACCAAGAAAGAAGACTACTCAAACCCAGTAAACAAATGATCTAACATAGGAGAGAGATGAGCAAAATCCTCAAAAGTATGGAAAAGGAAAATCTCACAATGACAACTATACAACATTATCATGGTGCTATTTGTACCAACTAGGAACATGAACAAGCTACCAGATATGTTTATTACATCCTAAAATGTCTGGTCCATAAGAGAGAACCCAAATCCCTTTTCACTCTACTTACCATGCCAAGGTCCTGATACAGGATTGCATCAAATTGTAGGGAAAGGGATTTCCTATTAATTTTTTCCTTAGAGTTGATTCTTAAAATTTGTCATCTTAGGAAGTGCCTCTTTAAAATTCATCTGTCTCTGGCAAGTACTTTTTTCTAACTCACTCAAAATGGACATTTGTGCAAGTGGCATCCCTTCATGGAATTATTTATGTCCCAAAAATACGTCCCTGGGAGGATTGACAGTTCAAGGCCAGCTTGGAGTATGTAGCAAGTTCTACACCAGCGTGAGCAATATAGCAAAACAAAGCAAGCCCAGGAAGGATTTCACCTTAAAATAAAATTATAGTACCAGAGACACATACAGATTAAATACAATATGTATTCAACAAAAGCAAAAGACATTTCATTTCTGTTAGAGATGAATTAGAAATGAGTAGCTAGAAAATTTAACAACAGCAAAAACATAAAGCAATTATCAGCTCTGGGGGAAGCAAGCATGAGAAACTAAATGTGACAGACAGACATGGTGGCACACACTTGTAATCCTAGAATTTGGGAGGCTGAGATAAGAAGATCGCAAGTTAGAGGAGAGTCTGTGTTATAGACTGAGACTGAAAAGATAAAAGAAAAACAGGAAGGAATGAAAAAACTAAAGAAGGAATTAAATAACATTGATCAACTGTTGAATGACATTTACTTTATATGAAGACGAAACACTGGGGCTCTAGAAGATTACAAACATAAAATGAAATAGATGGTAATATAAGAGACTCTCACCCTGACCTTCCATAATTGATTATATCTAAATGTGAACAGATTATATCTAAAAATAAAACATTAAAATGTTCACATAAGCATAGTCTATGAAAATAAGGAGCAACATATCAAAAGATTTTTCTAGACAATCTAGGAAAGGTTGCTGATAAGGAGCTAATAGAAGATTATATCCTGTATACCCTCCCTGTTCCATGTTGAAATCTTAACAGGCTCCATCTTTTGTGGGTCATCTGCAGATAATCACATCTGCTGAAGGTTCAGGAGGTAAGTGTCACCTCCAGAAGATACAGTTCTCAACGCCAGTCTTCTAACTCTTAACATCCTCTCCACCCTCGCTTCTGCCTTCTTCCTGATGGCCTTTGGCAGTCAACCCTTTAAATAATAATAATACGCCACAAACATGTGTTCTTTGTTGCATGTAACAATTCTTGGCTTATTTTTTAAAGATCTGTTTATTTATTTTTTTATTTTATGAACGTTTTGCCTTCATGTAAGTACGTAAGTTATGTGCAGTACCTTTTGGGCTGGAAGAGGGTGTTGAACCTCTGAAACTGGAGTTACAGACAGTTAGGAGCCACCAGGTGAGTGCTGGGAACCACACTCAGGTACTCAGCTAGGCTCTTAACTCCTGAGCCTTCTCTTGACCCCTCTTTGGGTTACTTATTTGGTTTTCTTGTTTGAAGTATTTTTTTCTCCAGTGTAAAAGCCCCAGTTTCTCCAGTGAGGTCTCAAGGTAGAATGCCTATACAATTCAAATTCTTATCTTTGTTAATTTTATGTATATGAGTACACTGTTGCTCTCTTCAGATACATCAGATCTCATTACAGATGGTTGTGATCCACCATGTGGTTGCTGGGAATTGAACTCAGGACCTCTGGAAGAGAAGTCAGTGCTCTAAACCACTGGTTCATCTCTCCAGCCCACATTCTAATTCTTAATAGCACCTTTTTCCCCTCTCAAAAATGTCCTGGTCTAAGTTAATAAATTTTATAATCACCCGAATCATAAGAGGATGTTTAGATTCCTCACTATTGGGAGTTGCCCTCCCTGGGTCTTGCTCTTATGAAGGGGTTTCAGGAGCTAGAAAGACAGTCCAACAGCCAAGAGAGTACATACTGTTCTTCCAGAGGACCTGGGCTTGATTCCCTTCACCAACATGGCTGTCCACAACTGTTACTCCAGTTCCAAGTTATCTGATACCTTAGTCTGGCCTCCCAAAACATCAGGAACACACATGATGCACAGACATGTGTGCAGACAAAACACTTATACACATAAAATAGAAATAAATATTTCTGTTGTTTTTTTGAGACAAGGTTTCTCTGTGTAGCCTTGGCTGTCCTGGAACTCATTCTGCAGACTAAGTAGACCTCTAACTCAGAGATCCTCCTGCCTCTGCCTCCCTAGTGCTGGGATTAAGATATGTGCCACCATGCCTGGCTAAAAATAGATAAACTTTTAAGAGAGGGGTTCTCAGCTCTGAACACAGCAAAATATGGGTCCTTTTCCTATTTCAGAACTGCTGCCCTACTGAGGCAGTGTGGGAGTCAGTATGCTCCAGGCAATGCCACAGGACTGACTCATGATGAATGTGTCTTGAATGAACTCAGTCTTTTTCCTGTGACCCACCCCTTACTCTTCACGTCTACCTATGCACCTCGGATCTTCGTCTGCCTGCAGGACTCTACATCCACCCTCTCCACAGGTCGCTTGCTCCTGAGAGCCATTGTTCCAGCTTGTCGAGATCATTTCAAACCTAAGTTGTATTATCCAGTCTATTAGAATCCTGTTGCTCTCGGTGTCGTCTGAAAGCACAGTGAACTGGACTGGACACCTACATCTTCATCTGAGACGCTGAGAGAGAAACATCACATGGCCAGGGCTGAATCCCAGTTCCAAAGCAAAACACAAGGCACATCATTATCCCTCGCTGGATTAGTTAAAATCTTCCAGGCACAGCTATCATGCAGCCCACAGTATTCACATCTAACAGGACAACAGGACAGCGACATGTCTCTGCCCTGTTGAAAGAAAAACAGACCCAAAAGAGGAAACCCAACATTCTTTACCCGTCATCAATACTTACTCATCAATACTTACTCATCTATTACCCTCATCAATAATAGGGTAGGATGATTCTTCCTTTGGTGTTTATTAGTAGAGGAATCATTCTGGCTTCAGCCAAATGTCACTCTTCTTATCCGAGGATGATTTTGAACTTCTGATCGTTTTGCCTGTACCTCCAGCACCCAGGTTAAGCAGTAGACATAGGACTTCTTGCATGCTGGGCAAGTACTGTACCAACTGAGCTGCATCTCAAGCCCCACATGGCTCCTGACACACTACCAAATCTATTGGCAAGGTAGCTTGGTATTCTTCTCACACACCACTGTGTTTAGAATATCAAATTGAGTGAGATGAGAGGATGCACATACTGTGCCTGCTTTCCCATAAACAATAATCATTTCTAGAATTCTTCCAGGAATCAACATCTTGACAATCTTTTATTTCCAGATCCTATGTTCATGTGTTAGAGTTTGCGTCTCCAAAGGTTGCTTGAAATTTTGGGCCCCAGACAATGGTGGTGGGAATTTGGGGACTAGGATCTAGCTGGAGGAAGAAGGTCACAGGAAGCAAACCTTTGGAGGGCATTTTGAGGCTCAGCTCCTTCCTCTACCCTCCTTCTGCTTCCTGGCTGCCATGATACGAAGCATGTTCTTGCTTCACTTTCTGCGTGCTCTTCACCATGTTGCTTTGCCACACTGTGGCCCAGAATCAGTGGAACCAAGTGACCATGAACTGTGAGCCAAAACTTGCCTCCTTTTACGTTAATTTTTTTAGGCATTGCATCACACCAATGAAAAGCTAGCGCCATCTTGCTGGCTGTGGTGACTTTTCCATAGGATCCTTCCCGTGAGTGTGATGACTACTCTGCAAGATTCTTCCCATCCTCCATGGGTCTCAAAGGTCTAGTCATCAGACTCTCGGGGTCATAGGCCTGAACTTTGTTTTTTGAGATAGGCTTTCTCTGTGTAACAACCCTGGCTGTCCTGAAACTCCCTTTGTAGACTAGGCTGGCCTTGATCTCACAGAGCTTATCCTGCCTCTATCTCCCAAGTGCCAGGAATGTGCCCCACCATACCCAGCTATATCTGTGATTTGAAATCATTCACCTGAACACTCTGGAAATATAAAGAAAAGTTAAAGGCTTCTCTGTCTCCGTTGATCTTACATAATAACCTTTTATTTGCCAGATGTAATTGTCATCCCAGAAGCTTACTGCTGAATAAACTCATGCTTTCTAATTTTTTTCTGAACTCTGGCTGTCTAGTTTCAAATCGGCTGCTCTGGCTCAAAACTCCTCTCCAAGCTGACTGATTCAAACTGGCTTCTCTCTACTTCTCAGTGAATTGCTGTGCTTGGCCTTATACTAACTGGGCCAATATGCTCTAATCTTCTGGCTCCTTCTTATTCTCTGGTTCATTCTGTCTTCACCTGTGTCTAGCTTGTTCTCTCTGCAACCTGTCTCTATAAAACTGTCCTCGTAAGCCTGCCTCTCTCTGCCCTCCATGAACTGAACTGCACTTCACTGCACCAACTGGAACTGACTCAACTCAACTCCACTACACTGACTCTGTACTCAACTGAACTGAACTGCATTGCATTGCCTAAACTCAACTGACCTCCACTGCATTAGCTGAATTCAACTGAACTGCATTCACTGAACTGCCCTCCATTCCTGACTCTGCACTACCCTGAAGTAGCCTCTCTTTCCTGTCTGCTCTCATGAGAGTTGGAGGGCATTTTGAGGCTCAGCTATCTCTGACTTATTCTGTCAAATCTTTCTCTGATTAGTCTTTTTATCTGCCCCTCAGATCAGACATCATTTTCAAACATGGCTGTTTCCTTCTACAAGCTAACTT
This sequence comes from Uromys caudimaculatus, assembly GCA_028551405.1. Classification (NCBI taxonomy): domain Eukaryota; kingdom Metazoa; phylum Chordata; class Mammalia; order Rodentia; family Muridae; genus Uromys; species Uromys caudimaculatus. The sequence continues at coordinate 15,435,776 of CM052703.1, read as the reverse complement.
TATTTCATTGTTTGGGATCAAAGGTGTGCTAAGAGTTTGATATTCTGAGTGCAACTGTATGCAGGAAGAATCACAAGCTGCATTTCCAACAGATCTGGTAAGGTGTGGAACATGTGTGGGGCTTGAGATGCAGCTCGGTTGGTAGAGTGCTTAGTTGGCATGCATGATCTGTGATTCCTATTTAAATTAGGTGTGGTGGCACACCCCTGCAATCCCAGCAAGCCAGAGGTGGAGGCAAAAGAATCAGAAGTTCAAAACCATCTTCGGCTACATAGCAAGCAGCTACAACCAAGCCTGAGCTATGTGAGATTCTGACTCAAAATATCAACAACAGGAATGACTTGTGGAGAAGTGAATGTGAGCCTGGAGTGTGGCCAAGTCCAAGGTCCTCCTCCTGCCAACCATATTCACTGATGGATGCCCAGAAAGTCATGTGTTACACACTTCATATCCGAATGTAAGGCTTTGTGTATTGGGGCCAGTGAGACGTCTCTTGGGTAAAGGCACATGACAACCTGAGTTTGATTCCCAGAATCCACATGGTGGAAGGAGAGAACTGACTTGTACAAATTGTCTTCTGACTCTCATATGGGTACCATAGGTGAACGCGCGCGTGCGCACGCGCACACACAGAGAGAGAGAGAGAGAGAGAGAGAGAGAGAGAGAGAGAGAGAGATTTAAAAAAAGAAGCTGATACTTACTTACAGGTCTTTTTCTGGGTTTTAGTTACATTTCAAGAAGACAGCTGAGGGATTTGAGCTGACACACACCATGTTAACATTCTTCCCATTTGTAATAATGGAAAATAGACTCCCAGTTAGTATCTGCACACAGAACATCAATCTGAAGGAATGGATTTAAAGAAGGAAAGTCTCCACATCAATAGATGATTGGTGAAACAAAACATGGCTTAACCATACAACAGGACATTGCTCAGCCACAGAAGGAAGGCGCTGGGACACTCACCTCTACAGGAAGGAGCCCTGATGGCTCCAGATGCAAAGGGCAAATACATGAGTCCATGAGTACAAAGTTCATAGAGTGCAAAAATTCAGAGACAGAGAGTGGGACAGGGATTATCAGGCCCTGGGGGGAGGAATGGAGTGATATTGTTTACTAGGTATGACATTTTTATTAGTGGTGATTAAAACATTTTAAATAAATGACTGTTGTGGTTGCACAACACACTGGATAATCAATGCTTCTGAACTGCACAGTTAAAAGTCACTAAAATGAGGGCTGGAGAGATGGCTCAGTGGTTAGCAGCACTGCATGCTCTTCCAGAAAACCCTGTTAAGATTCCCAGCCCCCACTTGGTGGCACACAACCATCTATGATTCATTTTGTGGACTCTGATACCCTCTTCTGGCCTCTGAGGGTACCAGGCATACATGTGGTGCACAGACATACATGTAAATAAAACATATATATTTTCATATACGTTAAATATATGTAATTTTAAAAACTAAAATGGTACATTTCTTCTCTCTTATTTACCACGATGACACATGATAAAAGTAAAGCTATTTTTTAAAATTATTTTTAGCACTGAGAGTCTGTAAATAAGGAAAAAATCAAGGAGAGTGTTTTTATCTTATTAAAAAATTTAATTTCAGCCAGATGGTGATGGCCCATAACTTTAATCCCAGCACTCCGAGGCAGGGGCAGGTAGATCTCTTGAGTTCAAGGTCATCCTGGTCTACAGAGTGAATTTCAGCACAGCCAGGATTACATAGAGAAACCCTGTCTTGAAATTTTTAAAAAATTAATTTCCTTGAAAAAAGATGCATATGTGTATATACACATGTATATGTGTAACACATGTATACATGGCATCAGATCCCATTACAGATGGTTGTGAGCCACCATTTGGTTGCTGGGAATTGAACTCAGGACCTCTGGAAGAGCAGTCAGTGCTCTTAACCACTGAGCCATCTCTCCAGCCCTCACAATATGTTATTAAGTGAGAAATAAAGCTTCCCAAACCATGTATAGTGTATAATTCTATTTCTGTTTTTTTTTTATTTTAATGTTTTTTAACTTTAATTGCTTCTTTGTGAATTTCACATCATGCACCCCAATCTCACTCATCTCCCTGTCTCAGAGTACAGATGTCCTAAAGACGTGTGGGATCTCTGCATTGTGTGTCAGTTGACCACCCTGTTCTCACTTACACAGTAGCCCCTGAAGTCCAGAGAGGGAGAATAGTTTGCCTAGTGGCAACAGTAAGTTTCCCCAAACTAGACAGCAGCTCTCCAGTATATAAATGAGTGAATGAACCAACGAACAGGAATAAGGCTAAAGTTCATGGAGAAGCATGAGTCTAGAGATAATCATTTCATCTTCTTGGAAGCACCAAGAAGAAGTTGATGAAAGTACTTCCTATTAACCAGCGCACAGGTCTGCAGTCAATACACAACAGAGTGTGCCCTCACCGTACCCCAAAACCTCTGCCTTCCCTCCACCAACTCTTCTCTCTTCCCCAGGCTGGTGCAGGAGCCAGTGAGGAAAGCACCGATCTGCTCTTGCCTACCCGAGGCCCTCCTAGAGGACTTGGGGGTTCCTTCCTAGAGCCCTCCTCCCAGACGTCCCTCAAGCAGGAAAACAGTTCTGACTGCCTCCCTCCTGCCCAGTTAGAGAGCCAGGCCAGCTACGGCAGCCCTGGGGAATATGGTCAGTTATTCCGTATCAGACAAGAGCTATCTCCCCAACCCTTTTTGCCGAGATCCTTGGCCTTGCATCCTCTTACCCATGTCGTGGCTCAGATCCCTAACCTCCTCACCCTCAGCTTCACGGCTCCTAGGACCCCAGGTCCCAGGTCTAGCCCCTCCCATGAGACTCTCTAGCATTATCTTTGGACAGTAAGGCTTGTGCATCATCATTAATGGGCTAAACAGCGAGGTCAGCGAGGCAGGTAGCAGTAAACGCGCCAATTACGGCCGCGCCTCCATCGCAGCGCCTTCGCTCCCAATCCATCTCCCCTCATCACCGGGCGGTGCTGAGCCGGCCCTGCCTTCATTACATTAATCAGGTTAATTCTAACTTAGAGTCCACATTCTAATCAAAAGGCAGTGGGGGGAGAGGGAAAAGCTGTCTTCCCAAGGAACGGGATTGACAGCAGGGCACGGGCATGGACTCCTGACAGCCTGGCCTCAAGGGCCCAATCTCTTTCAGGGCCTGTTCCCTCTACCAGGGCCTTTGCGCCTAAGATTGCTTTTGCTTTCTTGTTTCCAGGCAAGGCTGAGACTCTGTATTCAGAAGGAGCCAAGGAAAAATCCCATTCTATCTCTCTAAACAAAGCAAACACAGCAAGCATATACTCTTTCCCTTTCTCTTTCCCCTGTACCGTTGGTAAGGCTGTGCGCTGGGATCGCTAAGAAAGAACTGTGTTCCTCTTGCTGAGTATGTGAGTAAACACATCAGAGTCCTGCAACTTACAACTGGTCTAACAGTGCAAAGATGCTCTGCAGGCCACCTCCAAGTGCCCGGGGACAGTGAGAAGACAGTGAAGGAGAAAGACAGAGGCCACAGAGCTTATTTAGAAGTCAACAGAGATTAATAGGGCCAACCTACACCCACAACTTCTCCCTCAGCCCTAACACCCTTCCCTGCCCCTCCTGCCTCCCCCCCAGTTCTGCCCTCAGCAACCTCCCCTGCTTCTGTATTTTCAGAACTGCCATGTTAGTGTAGAGCCCTGGATAGCTCAGATATTGCCACTATAATGAAATTCCTGTGGCTGGGCAGTATATATATAAATGTATTTGCTTATTTATTTCTGAGACAGGGTTTCTCTTTGTAGCCCTGGTTGTCTTGAAACTTGCTTTGTAGACCAGGCTGGCCTGGAATTCAGAGATCTGCCTGCCTTTGCCTCCTGAGTGCCGGGATTAAAGGTGTGCACCACCATGCTCACCTGCCCAGTTTTTGTTTTCTTTTGTGGTTTTTTTTTGGGGGGGGTGTTGTTTTTGTTTATTTGCTTATTGTTTTTTGAGAGATGTGCTAGCAAAGTGAGTGCAAGCAGACAAGAAGAACAACCCCTCCTTCTTCCACTTTCCTTATATATAGGCCTCCAGCAGAAGGTATGGTACAGATAAAGGTGTGCCTCAAGATCTGGATTAAAGGGGTGTGTTGATTCAGACCAAAAGCGTGTGTCACTCCACCTCAAGATCTGGATCAAAACACGTATCTTCCTGCCTCAAGATCCGGATCACAGCTGTGGCTTCCTTTTCTGGATTGTAGTTCATTCCAGATACAGTCAGGTTGACAACTGAGGGTGGCTATCACAGATTCTTTTTTACTTTTTTAATTAATTTATTTATTATTATTTTGCTGCTGTAACAGATACCACATGATTAATGACTTACAACAGCCCTAATTCATTGTCTTTCGGTGTGGAGCCAAAGACATAGCTAGGCCTTACCAAACTCAAGTCAGAGTGTCAACAGGGCCAGTCTTTCCAGAAGGTTTTAAGGGACAACCCATTCTCTGGCTTTTCGAAGCTTCAGGGGGCACTTGCATCCCTCAGTCCATGGTCCCGTCTCCATTTTCAGAGCCAGTACAGAAGCTTTGCAAGCCACTGAGTCTGTCACTCTCCTGTCCCTGTCTATAAGGGTTTCTGTGCACACAGTGACCCTCAGCAACCTTAATTCCCCCAGCTTTACAAGGTAATTGCAGGTTCTCAGGAGGAGGCTATTGGCAGGCCATTATTCTGCCTCTCACAAATGCTAATGTGGAGATTATCGCCCAGTGCAATTCATTTTATACCTTCAAGACAGCCCTTCCTCTATCCAGCTCTTCTGTTCTTCATCTTGGATTGGCTAAATAGTGCAGCCATCTTACCCTAGTCTGTCCCTCTCTGGTCCACTTCTTTCTTAAATATTTTAAAATTAATCTATATAAATAATTGATATATATTAATATATTTATTAATTTATATATACCTTTGATCCCAGCACTCAGGAGTCAGATTTCTGATGAGTTCAAGGCCAGGCTGGTCTCTATAGTGAGTTCTAGGACAACCAGGACTACATAAGAAAGACCAGTCTCAAAAAATTAATTAACTTAATTAAGTGTCTATGTGTGTTAGGGGTATGTAGATGTGACTGCATTGTCACAGGGGACAGAGATGGCATTGGATCTCCTAGACATGGAGTTACAGGCAGTTGTGAGCCACCTGACGAAGGAGCTGAGAACCAAACTCAGGTCCTCTGCTAGAGCAACACATGTTCATAACAACTGGGTTGTTTTTCCAGCCCTTCTAATCTACTCTTACGTGTCTGTCTCAGTACAGCAGTTCAGTGGTCCTACTAGCTGCTCCTCTCAGCCTACTTCAAGAGCGTACAACTGGTCCAGGAAAAGATATGTCAAGGCTCTGACAACAATCTCCCAATGGGGACCTGACTCAGTAGGGCAAGGCCCAGCTTCCTACCCTGTAAAGGGACCGTTCTGAAGTTCAGCCTGCATGCTCGGGGCATCTCTAACAATTGTGCTTCAGTTGTCTGCGGCACAGTTTGCTTCGGTTTTGCTCTTTATCCCTGCTCCCTGGAGTCACCTCCCAAATATTCTGCCTTTACCCCAGTCCAAGTCCCCAGCTCTGACTTTAGGGAGAACCAAGCAGAGAGTGATTGCTAAAATTTGCTCTCCTTCTCGAGGACAGTCACCAGTCACAGGTTAAAGTACTAATAATGACTTGGTGTTCGAAGCCCTGAACAGCCCAACTCACTTTCCAATTCCATCATCACCCATCATACACACCAGCTGTGCCAGACTCCAGCATGAATTTGACCATCCCCAGGCCTCCATGCATGCTGGGAGCTCGTAGGAGCGCGGAGCTCCATCTCCTGCCATTGGGAACTGATACAAGAAGATCTCCTGACAGACTCCAACTGTAGAGCTCTAAAAGCTGAGCTCGGCCCAGCTGTGCCATGAGCTCCTGTGTTCAGGTTGCCTCTGTGCTGTCTGGCTCTGCGGTATCTTCCCTGGTCTCTTTTCTTCTTTTGCTTACATATCCATGAGTGGCCCAGGATTTTGTCCTTGACTCCTCTTTCTATTTGTTTGCTTTTTGAAACAAAGTCTCATGTGATCCAAGCTAGCCTAAAACTTGTTCTGTAGCTAAGGATGACCATGAATTTCTTTCTTTTTTAAAAAATAATTCATTTATGTGGAGGCCTGGAGAGATGGCTCATCGGTTAAGAGCACTGGCTGCTCTTCCAGAGGTCCTGAGTTCAATCCCAGCAACCACATGGTGGCTCACAACCCTCTGTAATGGGATCCGATGTCCTCTTCTGGCATGCAGGTGTACGTGCAGATAGAGAACTCACATACATAAAATACATTATTACAAAATAATTTACTTATTTTTATTTTATGTGCATTGGGGTTTTTTTTTCTGAATGTATATGTGTGTGAGGGTGTCAGATATTGGAGTTACAGACAGTTGTAAGCTGCCATGTGGGTGTTGGGAATTTACCCAGGTCCTCTGGAAGAACCACTGAGCCATCTCTCCAGCCTCTGACCATGACCTTCTGATATACTTGTCAAGTGCTGGGATTATAGGCATGTGCTGCCACAATCCCCCCTTTTTTGTGAGGAGCTAGAGATTAAAACTAGGACTTTGTATGTACTAAGCAGGCACTCTACCAAACATGCTACAAACCCAGCCTCTTTCTTTCCCTTTACTTTCTTTAAAGATTTATTTATTTATCATTTTTATTTTTATTTCATTTGGTGTGTATGTGTACCTGTATGTGAGTGTATGTATATTATGAGCACGGTGCCTTCAGAGGCCAGGAGAGGGCATCAGATCCCCTGGAACTGAAGCTACAGGTAGTTATAAATCACCTGATGTGGGGTGGAGACCGGAACCCAGTTGCCTACAAGAGCAATAAATGTTTTTAACCACTGAGCCATCTCTCCAGCCCCTCTTTTCTTCTTTAAATGTTTTTAACATTGACTGACTGACTGATTGTGAAGCTGTGTGCGTGTCATAGGATGCATGTGGAGGTCAGAGGACAGCTCTCCAGAACTGGTTCTCTCCTTCCCCCATGTGGGTCCTGGGGATTGAACTCTGGTCATCAGACTTGGTGGCAAATGCTTTTACCCGCTGAGTCATTTCTGGCCCTTTCTTCTCACCCTCTGACCCCCGAAGTTCACAGCCCTCCTTCCTCAGCCTCTTGAGGAATACAAACATGGACCACCATATACTGCCCTGGATAGTCTTGGGTTTGGGGCTTGGTTTGGGTTGGTTTTGTTTGGACTTTGGTTTTTGATTTATTCGTTTTGTTTGCAGAGCTGGGGATGAAACCCAGGGCCTCATACACGTCAATAGCGAGCTCTGCCACAGAGCTACGTGACCACCCTCTTTTTCCCTTGATCCACCCACACTCCCACACTCTAGTCACTTTCCTATGTTTCCAGGCTGGTTCTGTCTGCTGAACTCCAGCCCTGTATTTAGCTGCTCAGTGGACACATCAACCCAAATGTCCATGTAACTTCAACTGCCTGTGTTCAAGGCTGAGTTGTGCTCAGCCTCCAGCCTGCTCCCACTCCAGTGAGCTCCTTTAAGAAACCACTGATGGCTTCTCTGTTTAGAAACCTCTGACATGCGTTTCTCCCTTCTCCCCTTCCCAAATCCTGTTCATCCTATCTAATCTAGCCCCTCTTCCCTCTTAGCTCAGGCCATTGTCACAACTCCCCTGTATCCCTGAGAGATCTTGTGTCTGGTCTTGCTTCCCCAGCTCTCCTCCATACATCAGACCAATCCATCTTTTTAAAAATACATATCTGAGAGGTACTTCCTATTTAAAGTCCACATTTTTTCAGCACTATTGTACTGGCTGGTTTGTGTGTCAACTTGACACAAGCTGAAGTTATCACAGAGAAAGGACCTTTAGTTGAGAAAATGCCTCCATGAGATCCAGCTGTAAGGCATTTTCTCAATTAGTGATCAAGGGGGAGGGCCCCTTGTGGGTGGGACCATCTGTGGGCTGGTAGTCTTGGGTGCTATAAGAAAGCCGGCTGAGCAAGCCAGGAGAAGCAAGCAAGCCAGTAAGAAACATCCCTCCATGGCCTCTGCATCAGCTCCTGACCTGCTTGAGTTCCAGTCCTGACTTCCTTTAGTGATGAACAGCAGTGTGGAAGTGTAAGCTGAATAAACCCTTTCTTCCCCAACTTGCTTCTTGGTCATGATGTTTATGCAAGAATAGAAACCCTGACTAAGACAAATTGGTACCAGCATAGTAGGGTATTTCTGTGACAATCTGACCATGTTTTGGGAAGGACTGTGGAAGGACTTTGGAACTTTGGGCTAGAACAGCCATTCGGTGTTAAGAGCTCTGTGGGATGTTGTGTAGGAGCTTGGAAGATAATGTTGAGAACAGTGCAGAAGATGGAGGCCTGGCTTGTGAAATTTCAGAGGGAAGATTAAAGACTCTTATCCCTAGGACCGTTGCCATTTTGACTGTGAAGATTTGGTTAGCTGGGTCTGAAGGATCAGCTGTGATTAACAAGAAACCAGAACTACTAAAGCAAAACCATTGCATTGCTGGGACTATTGATGCTGGTTGGCTTGGAGCTGGGAAATTGGCAGTGATTTTGAAGAGACCAGCATCATTGAGGTGAAATCTTCTGGGAAGTGTTTTCTGAGAGCACAGAGGCTGTGTTCCAGAGATAGCCAGGGTTATACCTTGTGCTGTGGCTGGACTTGATAATGTGTAAGAGTCACCCAGATGGTACTGGTTTTGAAGGCATGAAGGGGTCATAAAGAGCAGCTGAGGCTCAGCACTATGAGAGGCATTGGTGGAGGTTCAGCCTCAGTTGCAATTGATGGCCCAGGACTGAAGGGGTCAAGCAAAGGAGGTGAGGCTTGGCGCCATGAAGAGAGCCTATAAGAGGCTGTTGGTAAAGTCTAGTTGCAGCGGAAGACAGCAGTGTTTTGGAGATGCCAGTACCATGAGATGACCACCAAGAACAGCAGCAGCAGTGGATTACAGGCATCTGGAGTCTAGAAGACAAGGTGTGTGCTACAAAGGGCAGAGCTGGAGAAGTGACCCAAGCCCTTGGGGGAATCCAGAAGATCGTGAGTGGATCCCAGACATTGGATGGTTTGATTTTGCTTTTGATTGTGACTGTGCCTGATAATTTTCCCTCTTGAAGGAAGAAAGTATTTTAGTGGAGCCCACAGTTAAGAGACTTTTGCTGGTAAAAAGACTTTGAATTCTAGGAGACTGGATATCTTTAAAAAGATTGAAATTTTAATAGTGAAAATTTGCAAAGACTGCTGGACTTTTAAAGTTATTTAGATCTTGGGGATGAATAAGAAAGTAAGGGTTGAGGCTTAATAGTGATGTATTTGTGTGTCAAGTTGACAAGGGGTCAATTGTACTGGCTGGTTTTGTGTTAACTTGATACAAGCTGGAGTTATCACAGAGAAAGGACCTTTAGTTGAGAAAATGCCTCCATGAGATTCAGCTGTAAGGCATTTTCTCAGTGATCAAGGGGGGAGGGCCCCTTGTGGGTGGTACCATCTGTGGGCTGGTAGTCTTGGGGTCTATAAGAAAACAGGCTGAGCAAGCCAGGAGAAGCAAGCAAGCCAGTAAGTTACATCCCTCATGGCCTCTGCATCAGCTCCTGCTTCCTGACCTGCTTGAGTTCCAGTCCTGACTTCCTTTGGTGATGAACAGCAGTATGGAAGTGTAAGCTGAATCTTACTTGCATCTTGGTCATGATGTTTATGCAGGAATAAAAACCCTGACTAAGACAAACATCAAGAGCAGTGGTTCTCAACCTGTGGGTCACAATCCCCTTGGAATCCAACAACCCTTCACAGGAGTTGCCTAAGACCACTGGGAAACACATATTTTTTTTTTTTTTGCATTATGATTCATAACAAGAGCAAAATTACAGTTATGAAGTAGCAACAAGGGCTGGAGAGATGGCTCAGTGGTTAAGAGCACTGACTGCCCTTCCAGAGGTCCTGAGTTCAATTCCCAGCAACCACAGGGTGGCTCACAACCTTCTGTAATGGGGATATGATGCCCTCTTCTGGTGTGTCTGAAAACAGCAACAATGTACTCACATACATGAAATAAATAAATAAATCTAAAAAAAAAAGTAGCAACAAAAATAATTTTATGGTTGGCGGGTCACCACAACATGGGGAACTGTATCAAAGGGTCACAGCATTAGAAAGGTTGAGAACCATTGATCTAGAGTCTTTTCTGCTCCAGGGTCTGCCCTCCTGAAAGCCCTAGCTTCCTCTCATGCTGCATAGACTGTTGGATCTGGCCACAGTGCCTACGATCCTGTATCTCATGGCCAGCAATCCTTTCTCTATACAGAAACTGTAGCGTCCTTTAAGCGTCTCTTCTGAGAGCTTACGGAGCGGTGTCTCCAGAGTAATCCATACAGTGTGTGCTATTGCCACAGCATTATTTACCAGTCTCCTCTGTGGCACTGCCGACTTGCCCGTAAGGACCCTGTCTCCTTCATCTTCCTGCAGCTCTATGCCTGACTCTGGCAGCAGTTCATTCGGTAGTGTCTGTGTGCTCACACAGGGGGACGCTCTTACCCACACGATGACATGCATATAGTCACTAGGTTACTCATAGTTCCATGGGCTGTGACAGCCACCCTCTCTCACACCCTCTCTCACGTCCTCGTTGCGCCATACAAGGAGTCTCTGACAGCCAATCATATGTCTCTAACGTCACATTCCTACAACCAGATACCAGCTTTCACCCACATACCCACCTCCACATCAACCGAGTCACCCAAAGTCACACCCACGCAAACATGCCTAGTTACAAACTCCCACATAGCCAAATACACAAACATACAGAGCCCTGCATCCACAGCTCCAAACACCCTGAGGGCACACTTCATCTCCAATTGTGAGCAATTGCTGTTGGTTTTCATTAATCTGCAGACTCTGTATTTGCCAGTCTCTCTGGCTCCCCCTCTCCCACTTCCTCTTTCTCGCTCTCTCTCTCTCTCTCTCTCTCCCTCTCTCTCCCTCTCTCTCTCTCTTTCTGCTCCAAGGCAGGTGAGTGCATCAATTTTCTCCTCGTCTGTGGCAGTTAAATTAAATGGAATCGGCCTGATTGCTGAAAATCAAAGGGAAGGCTGATAAAGCAATTAAATCCCTCTAATTCCTCGTCCTGAAAGGTGCAGTGGCTCTGAAGCTAATTAACTTCATAATGAAAATCCTTCTTCACCCTCTCAGGTTCTTCTCCCCGGGACCTCTCCTCTCCTCTCCTTCTGGGGAAAAGCTGGCTACTGAAGAAGCGCTGGATCAGCAGCATTGAAAGTCAGAACCCTGGAGAGGTCTCAAAGGCCCTTCTGTGCTCCTGTATTCTCTGCTCACCCGTCCTCCCTTACCTCCTCCCTTACCGGCCCCTAATGCCTAGCACCCTGTTTCCTATACCTCGCTTACCTCTTGACATTCCACTTATTTCTAACATCACACCCAAGGTACCCAACACGACACCAGCACCAACTCCACCCCTACACACAACCTACCACACCACCAGTCCTATTTCAACACCAGCCCTGCCCTAGCCCCAAACACTGAGTCTCCTACATCAGCCAATCCTGATACCAGCCCAGCCTAACACCCAGCCTCGACCAACTCAAGCCCATTCTCCTACCAACCTGTGCTACTCTACCAACTATAACTCTGAACACCTCATATCTGCCAGGAGCTATAGAGAGAAGCAAACTTCAAACCCTACCAGAAGGATTTCTTTGCCCAGAGGCAAAGACAGACTCACAGATTCATCACTGTATGAGCTACTAGGGGCTTCCAAAAAGAAATTGTTCGTTTATTCAGGGTAATAATACAAAATGCCATAAAATTAGAAACAAAAATTGAGGACTAGGGTTATAGCTCAGATGGTAGAGCTTTTACCTAGCATACACAAAGACCCAGGTTCGATTCCCAGCACCATAAAAGAAAAACCTAGGTGTGGTAGTGCATGCCTATAATTGGTGGATATAGGAGAATCAGGACAAGGTTAACCTAGTCTATATCAAATGTTTGAAGCCAGTCTGAGCAATATGAGACCCTGTCTAAACAAACAAACAAACATATCCTTTAAAAAATAAAAAAGCAGGACGGGAGAGATGGCTCAGAGGTTAAGAGCACTGACTGAGCTGGGCAGTGATGGTGCATGCTTTTAATCCCAGCATTTAGGAGGCAGAGGCAGGTGGATTTCTGAGTTCGAGGCCAGCCTGGTCTACAGAGTGAGTTCCAGGACAGCCAGGGCTACACAGAGAAACCCTGTCTCGAAAAAACAAAAAACAAAAAACAAAAACAAAAAAAAAGATCACTGACTGCTCTTCCAGAGGTTCTGAGTTCAATTCCCAGCAACCACATGGTGGCTCATAATCATCTATAATGTGATATGGTGCCCTCTTCTGGCCTGCAGGTATATATGCAGGTAGAATGCTATATACATAATTAATAAACAAATCTTTTAAAAAATAAGAAAGCAGAAATTGATTTCTCACTGTTGTGAAAGCGGAAACTTCATGGTCAGGGAACCAGCAGCTTGTGGCCAGTAAGGGCCTGTTTCTTCATAAATGGCAGCTTCTTGCTGTGTCCTAAAATGGGGGGAGGGGCCAACTAATCAGGAGTTCCTCTCACGAAGGTTTTCCCTTATGACCTAATCACCAAAATAGCTCTACCTGCTATTCCCACATGGATGCCAGGAGGCACACAGACATTCAGACCAATACACAAGAGCAGCAGAGGGGCCATGAGGCTTCTGGAGTCGCTGGGGAGGCTCCCAGATGAGAGTCCCTTAGAGTCAGGTCATTGGGTCCTCTGGGCTGATTGAAAGAGGAAGATGGTGTCAAGGGGAAGAATGTAAAAATCTGGGAGCTGGAGGGAGCAAGACTGATGAAGGCTCAGAAGTTGGTTTGGACAGAAATCATGAGGCCTAGGAGGCCTAACTGTGGACAAGACAGGGGCCAGGCAGAGCCAGGGCCTTGAGAGCTTTGAGGGCCCTACCCAGGAGCCTTGGTCTCTTTCCTTCAGTATCAGGAGTTAGAGAAGGATCTGTGCATAAGACAGAAACATTTTTGTTGGATAGGTCCTCCTCTACTCCAGGGCACCAGGGAGTCTGGCCACCTCACAGGTGCTCACGAGAATCCATAGCACACTGAAGGAGTAGAATTGGAGAACAGGGACCACAGGAGGCACCCCGCCAACTCCAACCTCCTGGCCTTCGTCGTCTGTACTGCCTGCCGACACTGGTACACTAGCATCCTCCTCTCCCTCATGGGCATCACTCATTCCTTGATGGCTGTGAGCCTCACAAGGGAACAGGGTAGGGCAGGGGGAGTTCTTATTCCCCACAGTAACCTCAGGCCAATCTATCAGAGATATCTGTTGATTAATACAGAGAGATGCGCTGTAACTCCCAAATCTACACTCCCAGGCCCAGAGGCTGAGGTCCACACTGACCGAACATTTCCACATGATATCTCCCTGTCTCACTCAACATATTCAAAACCAAACTCAGGACTCCCTCAGCCTCGGCCCTAATCCTTCTCGGCTAAGTTTCCCAAGTTAACGAACAGGACTGCGGCCTCACACCTGGTTGTCTCTTCTCTCCCGCCCCTCCACTCCTTCCAGACAGTTTCCGGTCCTCTTCATTCTGTCTTCTCTCCAGTTCCCTTCCCCTCTTCCACTGCACAACCCCAGTCGTTACCTTTCATTACCTCTGTGGTTTTTTAACTGATCTTCCTGTTTAGGTCCCAACTACCTCTCACACATCCTTCTGAATCATCTAAAGAGGGAAACATGACCACCGCAGGCACCTGCTTAATACCTACCCTTCAAGATGGCGGGTGCTGTGCACACTGCTCCCTTGAGGAGTGAACAGGGCCCCCAGCCTTCAGCTACAGCAGCAGATTCTTACACTTGAACTTGCAAAATGCTGTCTGGACTCATAGTCCCTATCTCTACCTGGAATGGTCTCTCCTAATTCCACTGCACCTGGTCCCCACCTCCATCACACTCACTGCAAACCATCCTGCCATCTCTTGCCCAGTGTGGTGAGGCACACCTTTAATCCCAGCATTTAGGAAGTAGAGGCAAGCAGATCTCTGTGAGTTTGAACCTAGCCTAGTCTATATAACAAATCCCAGACCAGCTGGGCTACATAGGAGACTCTGCCTAAATAACAAATCAATAAGTAAATTCAAATGTAAAACTCCACCATCTCTCAAGATTCTCTAAGGTCTTTTTTTTTTTTAACTTTGTAAACTTTATTTTTATTTTATGTATATATGTGCCACTATTCAGCTGCTGGGAATCGAACTCCTGTACTTTGGCAGATCAACCAGTGCTCTGAAACTCTAAGTCATCTCTCCCACACGAATTTTTTCTTTAAAGATTCTATTTGAGTCAAGTATGACAGTGCATGTCTATAATCCCAATACTCTCAAAGCTCCTGGGTAGGGCCTTCAAAGCTCTCAGTGACCTGGCTCTGCCCGGCCCCTGTCTTGTCCACAGTTAGGCCTCATGATGTCTGTCCAAACCAACTTCTGAGCCTTCAACAAACCAAAACAAGACCCCCAAATCACTTGTTTTTGGAGACAGGTTTTTAATATGCTTTCTGGGCTGGCCTAGAACCTTGTTTGCTTGTCCGTTTGTTTGTTTCCTTTCCACGCTGGAGTTCAAATCCTGGGCCTTCGGGGATGCTAGGTAAGCTCTACCACTGAGATACACTGCTCTCTCCCACCCACACACCCATGATCACTGAGGAAAAAACAAAACACAAAACACAATGACCAAGTGACCTGAGAAGCAGCTCAGGGTTCCTTCCGATCACAGCACCCTGTGGGGATTGGAGCCTTGGGGATACTTGCCCTTAGAAAAGAGACCAGCAGCTAGTGTGCCCACCCCGGCCCTGTCACACTCCCAGCCCATACCACTAGATCTTCCTACATCCTGATGGCTTGAAGGGACAATAAGAGGATTTCCCCAAAAGCAGAGGGACATCCTAGGGGCCTATGCCCCACCCTAAGCCAACCCTGATTTGCACTTCCAGGGACTCTCAGAAGTAAGACACAAGGATAGAAAATCAGGGAGAGAGAGAGTGTGAGGAGAAATGAAACAAGGGAGGGAGAGAGGCGGGGGGGGGGGGAAGGTGAGAAACGAAAAGATTGAAAGACTGTCTAGGGCAAGACACCATGAAGACATGGAAGGAAAACAGAAACCGTGGCAGCAAGACTCGGAGGGAGACAGGTAGTAAGACCACGAGGATAACACAGTCGTCTCAGCACACAAAGCCAGTTGGGGGGATCATGAGGAGGCGGGAGAGGAAGAGGGCTCCCAACCCTCTGCAGGTGCCAGCCCCTATTTCCAGAGCCAGCGGGCATCACCCAGCAGGGGGTAGATGCGGCTGCAAAGTGAGTGATAGGCACCGATTTGGGCCCAGATTCTTTGCTTGTGGGGGCTGGCACAGCTTTAAGGCGAGGAAGGCTCTGGGTAAGCAAATCAAGCTGGACTGGTGATGGGAAAGAGGCAGGTTCTCTCTGTGGGAAAGGCTCTGGCACTTTTCTAGGAAGCACCAGCCTAGAGCTGAATTAACCAGTGATCTGTGCCTCAAACGAGATTTGAGTAGGGACACCATGCAAGGCCTAAGGGGAAGTGCTTAAATATACATTCCTGGGAGCTCGTGCACACTCACACACACACACACACACACACACACACACACACACACATACACACACACACACACACCATTCCCCCAGATCAGTTTTCGCACCTAGAACAAACTTTTAGGAGATGGCTGCCTCCCCATCCTCAGGAATACTGTGTACACAACCATCTGGAACCTTTGTACACTCAGCCATAACCCTGCATGGCCCTCAACTCGTGGTCTCCACCCAAGATCCAACACACACACACAGCCACACCTGCCTCATCCTGACCTGAGCTCACGCTTATTCCCATTCACACCCACAAGTCACAGTCTCACCAGACCCAAGACGTTGTCACCAGCACCACCCAGATCCTCACAGCTGCTCAAAGTGAAAGGGGATTTGCACAGACATAACCCGTCACACAGGCATGTGACAGTTTCCAAGACATCCTCCCATGGACCCACAAGTACACACACACACACACACACACACACACACACACACACACACACACAAAGTTTAGCACAAGTGACAGGATAGCCCCAGAGGTCTGGATCTTGGTTTTGAAAAGTACAAAAGTCACCACTGGGTTACTGAAGTCACAGGCTTAGCAACATGAAGTGGTGGTAGTCAAGGAGTCCAGGGCTCTTGGTGCTAGCCCTTCTCTCCCATTTGACTTGGGCCCCTCCCACACTGTCTTCAGAAATCCTCTACCCTGCCAGGGTCCAGTCCCCCCTCAGTCCACACAGTCACCCCTCCCTGGCCCCTTTCCTGTCAGCTCATTCTCTTTCCATCTGCATCCTTTCTCCCCCCCCACAGCCCCCCATCCCCACCCCTCCAGCCTTGGTGATAAAAGAGCCAGATTGGAGCGGGTGCCACACAGCTTCATTCCCTACCATATGGGCCCAAAAGCCAAATCGTCAGCTAAGCGATTAAATCAAGTATGTCGAACAAAATGTTATGAACTGACATTATGGGTATATAATTTTATGCCATTTGTTGCCATCTGTTTATCTAAACAGCCCCCATTCCACACAGACGTACAGACTCACACCTTCCCTCCTACCCTGCATTCAGCAAATTCCCCACCCAACCAGGGCCAGAGGTCAGGGACAAGAAGACATGTCCACAGAAGTTAAAGAAATGAGACATTTGAGATTCTTGAGAATCCCCAAGTGAACTGGGGAGCCAGGTTCCCTGGATGTCTGGGACAGAAGAGTAGGGGTCATTACCACTCACTGACCTGAGCAGCAAGGCCCGTATATAGGTGGGGGTTAACATGTCAGAGGTCATGACCATAAAGATTGTGACTGGGGCCCCAGCTTGAGACTATGGACCAAAGCCAGGGAACTTCATTGGCAAGCCTCCAGCATGGCACATGACACCTGTGTGGGAGCGTGTGTGCTGCACAGGGCTGGCACAAGAGTAGCAGCCGTGCAGAGCCAAGGTTGTGGGCACTTCTCTGCCCTGCCTGCTCCAGACCTGAACCTGAGATTCCCCTCAAAACCAAAGCACAACTAGGGGTCCCGAGACTTCAGCTGGATTCATTCACATCTCACCATGAGGCCACAGGACAGGTGTCACGCCCAGAAACAGGTAGCACTTCCTGTACCCCCAGCCCCAAGTAGCTTTAATCAAATGACCCCTTGATGACAGGTCTGTATTCTCTGTGAGCGAAAGCATGAGTTTCCAGTCACAGATATTTGGCCTCACTCTCCTTCCAACTTGCCTGTCCACCACTGGAGTCCTTCTGCTTGTCTGTCCCATGCCTACCCCTTCCCCCCCTCTGTGCTGAGTGTCTTTGACTCTCTGGACCTCTTGTTGGGTTTCATACTTTCTCAGTCAGCTTCTGACTGACTCTACTTTGGCATCTGGCTAGGCGCAGACTCAGGCCTTAGAGCTTATGACTTGAAAGTGGATATGGGCCAGGGTGAGAAGCCATGATAAGGTAAAATGCTACACACAGGGACACAGGTGGTGAACAATCAGGGGGTCCTGGGGGCATTAAAAGCTGTGGAGCTGTGCCAAGAGCCAAAAGGAGGGTGGCTGTGAGCCAGGAAGTGTGAGGAAGGTGCTGGAACCCCACGTCCATACTGAACTAGGCCAAAGGTGCAGTAAAGTCCAGCAGAAGAGATGGAAGACAAATTCTCCAGCTTACAACACACACACACACACACACACACACACACACACACACACACACACACACACAGAGCAGATCTCTGATGCATGCCCATACCCACTCTGGCAGGCCTATATAAGGACCCCACAGTGATACCTTCCAGATACACACCTTCACAGCCAACGACAGTCACTAGCATAGCTCTGCTCTCTTACCCCAAACCCTGCATCCCTAGGCCTACTTACAGGGCTATGTGCAGGTGTGTGAGCCCAGGTCTCCTGAGCTCAGCCTCAACTTCCACACATGGGACCACAGAGTTACCCGGCAGCAACAGAGACCCAAGTGTCCATCACTGCTGCGGGAAGAGATCGGAATGATCCAGGAGAAAGCCAAAAGTGAGAGACAGAATAAAGCAGATTCAGCCAAGAGAGGCCTGAGGCTGAACCCAAGACCGAGAGAGAAAGAGGTGAGGAAGCAGAGACACTGGTCAAAGAACAGAAGAAGAACGAGAAAGACAAAGAAAGGGACTCAAAGGCCAACCGGGAGAAAGCAGAACCGCAAGCCGTGCGAGGGACGCTGCGGGCGGGCGGAAGGGCGGGCGGGGGCGCCCGGGATGCGGGAGCAGGGCCCGCGCGGGTGGCGGCAGCGGCGGAGGCTGGAAAAGCTCATTTTGCCGGTAATTTACTCTCCTGCTTTTGGGCCGCTCCGCCTGCCGCTGCCGCCCGCCCGGGCTGCCTGTTCCAATATTAGATATAAACAAGTAAACTGTGTAATGGATCACATTAAGCAGGCCTTGCGTCTTGAGGCAGGATTTAATTTGCATGGCAGATTAGCTTGTCTTCCCAGCAAGGCACCCCGGGGCACCCCGAGCTGTAATAGGATCCCGCCTCTTAGAGCCCATTAAGGCAATTGAGAGCGCCTCCTAATCTCCCTCCCCGCCCTGCACCAGAATCCCCTCCTGCCGGACTGGGAGGGACTTGTGGTCAGACCCCATCTTGTCACCCTGGGTGGTGCTCGGTCTCAGGCCCCACCTCGCCCTTAAAGTGACAACCCCAAACCCTATGGCCGCTCCTTTCTACCTCTTGCTTTGGCATCTAACCTCTGAGAAGTTTCCCTCTTGACACGACCAACATACTTGAGCCAGGGGACCACTCCGTCCACACTCCTTCAAATCTGCCCAAACTTCAAGCCAGCACCCCAACTTTTTTTTCCCCATATGGCTTCTAAACCTTCCACCAAAAAGATGGACTTCTCAACTGATGTCTAACTCTATAGAATATTCTATCCTGTTCTTGAATTTCTTGTAGAGCATCTGTTTGTGGAGGTGCCTTTACCCAGTTAGCTGTCAAGACGGAGGTCAGGGCAGGACTCTGAACCTGCTTGGAAGCCAATGCATAAGTTCCAGTTTGGTTCCAAGTTGGGGCTAAAGCGAGTTGTTATGATAGCCCTCATTTGGGGGTTGAGGGGGCTTTAGAGTTTATTAGTGGGACCCCACTTGACCATGAATCCTCAAATGGATCCTTTTAAACCAACCCCATTTTGAAGATAAGGCAACTAACACTCAGAGGAGAGAAATGACTCCCTCGAGGTCAAACAGCCGGGAATGGACAACTTGGGAGTCAACCAGGTCTCCTGACCCTAGTGCAGCAGCCTGGTGATACCCAGTGGTACAAGAATCAGCCCCGGGGTCCAGAGAAGAACAGGCAAGTTTTAAAGACCATCTCAGGGTCTACATCAAGATCAGGCTATCCATGGGTGCCCCACTCCACTGCAAACCCACCCTCCTACTGGACGGACTAGGCAAGTGGAGCCCATAGCATGGACTCCGTTAACAAGACATGATTCTGAGTGGGCTTACTGGAACAAATGGCTTGGGACTGGGGGCATCAGTCAATCCGTCAAAGGTCATTTGTGGAAGACATCGAGAAGAGCTTCCAGTCTGTGGGTGTACCCCACGTACCCCCTTAGTGCCGGAGAGATGCTGAGATGGATGGGCTGGGCTGAAGAGCAGGCTATGGAGACTGAAGGCTGGAAGTGGTGGCCCACGGTGGGTGGGATGGAGCCAGGCTGATGGAGAAGGGTCAGCACAGCTCTGCTTGGCTCACAAAGGGTCCTTGTTGTGAGTAATGGGACTCCCCTGGCAGCTTTATTTGCTGTCAGTAGCTTTTATTAAAGTCTCCAGTTTCAGACCCTCCAACCTCCAACCATTGTGTGTGCTCCCCACGGGCCCTACCCCCAGCCCCCAGCCCCTGGCTAAGCTGACTCCAAAGAGCCTCCTGCCCCGCCCTGCCCTGCCCTGCCTCCCACCTCTACCTCCCAGGGTGAGAGCAGAAAAGCTGCCCACTCAGAGGGACATCTCAGCCTTCACCCTCAACACCCAAACAGTATCTAATCCACCATCTGTTGGGCTGGCACTGAAGACAGAGCTTGACCTGGAAGAATTCACAGTGATATACCCATGCGTGCACATATATGTGTGTCCTTGAGAGGTACACACCCATGTGTTCCCTCAGCTCGAATCTGCACACAGTATGCTAGAATGTGTGCTGCTTAGTCATTGAGAAGGAGGTGGACAGAGGCACTACAGCTTGATTCTCTAAGCATTTAGGGGTACCTGCTAGACATCCCGATCCAGGGAACCCACCAGACCCCAGATCAGTTCTGGAGTAGGAGCATAGGGGTGTTCCAGTCCAGACTGCCATCTGGGTCTCTTCTCCTGCTCCTTTCTCTCCTACCATAGGGGTAGGAAGGAAGCAGTAGCCTCCACCTTGACCTTGGGTAGGTAGGGGTCTCAAATAGACTGAACATCTGCCGGAAGTCTCACCTCACTTCACCCAGACCCAGGAATGTAGTGCAGGGCCCAGGCTTGAATTCCCAGCCCAGAACCCAGGCAGCTGTGGGAGGCCTGGTCCTCACACTCTTCCAGACAACGAACCTGGGGTTGAGAGTGAAGAAACTTGGGCCAGGCTCTTCAGCAATACCTCCTGAAGCAGAAGTCTGGAATGAGCATGAGCAGTTGGTCCCAGAAAGTCCTTACAAAGCTGGGACAAGGAACATGGAGGAAGAGTCAAACAGTCCCTGGTGAGGCCTGGGGTGAGGGTGGAAGTGGAGGGGGTGGTCTCAGGTCCTTACTGAGCACCATGCCGGATTCCACTCTGAAGGACCAGATGGGGAGATGGCTATTTCTCTTTGTACCCCGCAATATGAGATACGAGGTGGACACTGTGCAAAGCCTCTGACTTGTGAGTGCTGTAGGGTATGTGCCGTGGGCAGTCTTGTATGGATGTGTGTGTGTGTGTGTGTGTGCATGCATACCTGTGTGACTGTGAGTGTGTAGGTGGGAGTTTTGAGTGTTTGGAATGAGTCAGGAAGTCCATTTGCAAGCTAGTGTGTGTCTCTTCTGGGGGTGCTTCTCCGGGAGGATCGGTGCCACGTGGTTAAGTGGAAGGTATCTGCGTTTGAAGGTGACTACATGTGCTGTCAGCTGTCAGTCGTACATACCTTGAAGTGTGTCAGAGAGGGGGAGGGCCAGAGGACCGACAGCCCTCCCCAGGGTCTTCTAAGCTCCTGGCTCGACTTGTACCAGGCCATTTGGGGAGCGCCCGTGCTTTATGGTGCGCGGGTGAAAAATGGAAATGCTAATAAGTAAGTCGTTAAGTTGTCTTGCAAAAATGTTAGATGATAAATTGGGTAATGTTATTGTTGAAATGAAATATGTAAAATAAATGAGTTATTTATTTCTAATAAATATTTTGTTTACGATATATTTGTAGGGATGTTAATTATTTTCCCCCATAATCGGGGCAACTTATAAATTCTAATAAAGTGCAGGCTGTGGTGAGAACAGCGAGGGTAGTGGTGGCTCCTCCAGGCTGGGCTGGTCCTCTCCCTTGATGGATGTCATCAGAACTCTCTGCTGTCCCCGGCTCTGCAGAACATGAGGAACAAAAAAGAAAGCTGGGACAGGTAAAGAACTCTTGTGAACCAGCACTTGGGCAGCTGAGGCAGGAGGTTAGTGAGTTTTAAAGACTGCCTATGCTACATAACAAGACCTTGTCTCAAAAAAGAAGGAGAAGGGGGTGAAAGAAAGAGAGAAGAGGAGAGAGACAGAGAAGCAAGCCAGGGAAGAAGATACATATATCCCCAGACTGGGTCCTGCTCCTTAGCTAGCTAGCTGATCAGACTCTGGGCTGTTCTGTCAGCGTGGGAACAAGATTCCTACAAAAACAGTAAATACCAACAGAAATCAAACAGTAATCCATGTCACCTACACCTGTCAACAGCACTGAGCACTCACACTAGACTAGGTGCCCTCAGTGACACCACCCCCCACTCTTTCCTGTCCCTGTTGGGGATGCCCAAAGAGGCAGACACACACCACCCACCAGTTTCCAGACCCCCCCACCCAGCACTCTTCCCAATTAAACTTTCTTTTCTTGTCTTCCTTCAAGGAAGCCTGCCCTCCCCCTTGGTCCCACGTCTCCTCCCTCAGCCCTTTTCTTTCCACCCCTTCCCCCAATGCAGGACTGTCTAAGCCTGGAGGTATCAGTGGCTTCTTCAGGGTAATCCTAGTTGAGCTCCTTGGAGAGCCATCTGACCAGAAATCAAGTTAGGCCCAGGTCTGGCCCCTAAGGCTGGCCCTTGGGGGTGGGGGTGGGGTTGCACATTCTCCTTCAGAACAAGCTGGTCCCTGCAGGCATTATCTCCCTGTGGGTAATAAAACTGCTGAGGCAGGACCACCTGGTGGGCAGGGACAAGCAGCACAGGGACCTCATGGAGGACTGTTCTGTCCCTGCCCTAGGGGCCACCCATCTTTCCCTTCAGTCTGCTCACCCAACTCCTGGGGCTCTACAGTGAGTTCCCACGATGAGCCTCTAGG
Organism: Uromys caudimaculatus; assembly: GCA_028551405.1. Taxonomy (NCBI): domain Eukaryota; kingdom Metazoa; phylum Chordata; class Mammalia; order Rodentia; family Muridae; genus Uromys; species Uromys caudimaculatus. Next base: position 15,413,121 of record CM052703.1, on the reverse strand, counting down.
CAGACCAGATAGAGGACTCAGCCACTTAGGATGCCTTCCTCTGGGGTAGGGCAGGCTCAGGGTGTCCCTGAGCGGTCTTTAAAGTTGGGCTGGGGATTCATGCTTCCTAGGCTGAAGTCCCTAATGTCTGTCAGAAAAGGAGGCCTGGAGCTCTCTGTCCACCTACCTCTGTCCACCCTGCCCCCCATAAGCCTCTGTACCTGCTTTAAAGAAAGCATCCCTGTGCCTATGCACATGCAAATGTGTGTGCCAGGGGCCTCTGACCTTGACTAAGAGGAGGGGAAATAACATCAGTCAACAGACACATGTCACACTTATGGCCACATTCACAACTTCCACATAGAGACACGCTTGTACACAACACAGCCTTGCGAGTGGGTGTCTAGTGTTGTATGCATCCATCCACAAAGCCACAGTCCCATATACCCAAAGTCCTACAGGTGCTCCTTGTGGAGGAACTTGAATCAGGTCCAGGAGTTTCGAGGGAGGAATGACCAAACAAAAAGGATATATGAAATCCTTGCCAATCCACCGAGGTAGAGGTAGGGGGTGTTGACACTGGGAGAGGGCGCCCCCTGCTGGACAGAACAGCCGTATGCGTTTCCCACGTCAACCTTTCTCCCTTCAACCCACTCATACTGAAAGCATTTGAACACTCAGTATACAAGTCCACCACACAGTGGACGAGGTCCAAGCAGGCACCATAACTCTGGGTTCTTTTCAAAACATGTAAAATGTTTGACCGTCATTTGTTTAAACTGTATAAATAATCTACTAGGTTTTAATAGGATTTTTTCTATGAATCGGCAACAAAGCATGAAATGTGATATTTTCACCATGAGTAGCTGGGAAATTAGTCCCCTCCGTCCACGATGCCCCATGGCTGGAGACCCCCATGCCATCTTGTCCCTCCCTCTCTTCCACCTCAAGTTACACTGGGTTCTTCAGAACCCTACTCCCTCAGCTTCTGCCTCCCTTGGCTAACAGAAGAGGGAAATCCCAAGAAGCACCTGACTGAGAGCAAAGGTTAGGGACCCTGTACCCCATTTCACACAGTCCTGAGTTCCAATGAAGGCTGGCCCCAAGTTCCAGATGAGCAGTCAGTGTAGGTACGTTCATCTGGGACAGGAGTGCTTATTGGTTTAAGAAGAGAAAGATGGCCGGGCAGTGCTGGCACACGACTTTAATCCCAGCACTCGGGAGGCAGAGGCAGGCAGATTTCTGAGTTCGAGGCCAGCCTGGTCTACAGAGTGAGTTCCAGGACAGCCAGGGCTACACAGAGAAACCCTGTCTCGAAAAAAAGAAGAAGAAGATGAAGAAGAAGAAGAAGAAGAAGAAGAAGAAGAAGAAGAAGAAGAAGAAGAAGAAGAAGAAGAAGAAGAAGAGAAAGATGGAATTAGTCACCATTTTCTCCAGATGCCCCCCCAAAAGCGTTCTCAAACTTGACCCTAGGCTGCTGCACAAGGTGCAGAAGGTGCTGAGACAGGGGAGCCACAGTTGGTTACAGAGTAAGTCAGCTCTGGGGAAGCAGAGAAGGGAGCCATCAAAGGCGGGAGCCCAATAGAAGTTAGAGATGAAAAACTCAGAGACAAGGTCAGACATGGGGAGGTGTATGAGCAAGAAACTATCCACCATCCAAGACAGGTTTCCAATCTACATCCAGAGATGTCTCCTGATTCCTGATCCTTGGCCCTATCTACCACCAAGCCCTGCCGCCCCAAAGCATCTCCTCCCTGCTTCAGGGTCCTGTCTGGAAAAGCAAATGGCCCACGCCAGTAACCAAAGACCTAGGAACAGAGCTGGCTGGCCCTGAGGCAATCAGCCAAAGCCTGGTGAGACTCAGCCTCCAAGTTGGGCATGGGCCATGGGGGAGGGGAGGTGGGCCTCCTTCCGGCACCAAACCACTGCCCACGTGCTCTACATGGAACAGGGCCCCTTCCTTTCTGCCCCCTGCCCCTAGCCCTAGTTGAATAAAACTCAGGGGGTTAGGGGGACTATTCATGGAACCAGAGAATGTGTGAGCTGCCCAGCAGCTCCCTCTCATTAGGGGACCCCCGTCAGGTGGCACTCATTAACTTCAAGTTGTCTCTTGTTTTAAAACTCGAGTGAGGGGGCAGGGTGGCGGGCACATTGTCTGGCTACTGCCCCAAAGAGATTAGGCACCCAGGAGGAGGGGCAGGCAAAAGCCCTTTAATTAGTTACTTTGAAAGGTTCCCTGTCCTCTTTCTCTCAGGTCCCCCTCCTAACACCCCCTCCATGGCTGGGCCCAGCTTTGAGGGGGGACAGTCTTTTCTGCTTGGTAGAGCTGCCTGGTCACTAGGCTTAAATCCGTAGTCTTTGTTCCTGCCTGGACAATGGGCCCAGTACATCAACCACAGAGACCAGAGAAGAAGCAGGACCATCTCCTGTGAGGTTGGACTGGACTGAGACACTGTATCCTGGCACCAGGGCACAGCAGGGGCTGGACATCATGGACCCTTTCTTGGCAGACAGAAAAAGGACAGGAGGGGGACACACACACACACACACACACACACACTCACTTGCTTACTCCTCAGCCTCAAGGCCTAGCTTTGGCACAGAGTAAATAAGACAGCCCTCAGGCCAGGGTCCTTTTACATAAAGGATTCTCTGGGGGGGGGGGGGTTCCTAGAACCTTGTTTGACAATAGGGAGGTCTTCTTCCTTTCTATAAGACAGAAAGAATGGCTTGAGTCAGGCAGAGCTGTGTTCCAATCTTTCTCTACTATCCCTTAACAAGTAGCTGCCCCAGCCTCTATTTTCCTCCCCTTTAAATGGGGGCACTAGAGGCAGACACGGTGACACACACCAGTAATCCTAGCACACACGATGCTGAAGGAAAGGTAGTGAACTTGAGGCTGGCCTGGAATATACAGTGATTTCCAGGACAACTTGGGCTATATAGTAATAGCCTGTTTCAAACCAAAAACAAACCAGGGGTTAGGGAGATGGCTCAGGTGAAGGCACTTACCTGACAACCTGATTTTGATCCCAAGAACCTGTCATGGGCTAGAAGAAGACCAACTCCCGCAAGTTGCCCTCTGACCTCCACATGTCCACTGTGGCACACACAGAGACAAACACACAAAATAAATAAATGCAAATAAAACAAAAACAGACAAGAGCTTGGGTTGTGGCTCAGACAGTAGAGTGGCTGGTTGCCTAGCATGCAGGAAGTCCGGGTTCCATCGCCAGTGGCCTAAACCCAGATGTGGTCACACATACCTGAAATCCTAGGACTCAGCAGCTGGAGAAAGGAGGATTAGAAAGTCAAGGTCCGGGGCTGGAGAGATGGCTCAGCGGTTAAGAGCACTGTCTGCTCTTCCAGAGGTCCTGAGTTCAATTCCCAGCAACCACATGGTGACTCACAACCATCTGTAATGGGATTTGATACCCTCTTCTGGTGTGTCTGAAGACAGCTACAGTGTACTCACATGAAATAAATAAATCTTTAAAAAAAAAAGAAAGAAAGAAAGAAAGTCAAGGTCCTCAGCTACACAGTGCATTTGAGAGTAGCCTGGGCTACGTAAAACCCTGTCTCAAAAACAATGTCAGTAGCAGCACTTTAAAAAGATATGGAGGAAATCTTGCCTTCCTCTTAGGTCCTGAATAAGCTGTGTAAAGGCATCTAGCCCGAGTATAACATTAATATTGTAAACATCCAATCCATGTTATGTTTTTCCCATGTATGGTTCCTAACAGCCAGAGTCTGACCCCACACCCTCAGCTTTAAGGGGCAACCCTGTGGGACTCATTCTGCTTCTAGGTACTGGTGGCAAGCATGAATGAGACAGACAAAATGCCACATTTAGGAAAGGCTTACAGGACAGGAGTGAAGAGGAAGGAGGAAGGGGGAGGAGGATGAGCCACACAGAGGGATGGATTGAACAGGAGAGCATTTCTGCCTGGTCAGGGGTTGTCCAGGGAGGGTGAGGCTGAGCTGCAGGAAGAGACGGTAAATTGCCTGGGTCAGCAGATTAATGGTACTAACGAAGTTTCCAAGAGCATGGTGAGTTGGGGGGTCGGGGGCGTCCATGTGGAAAGGCACATGACAGGGGTTGATCAGGCTATAGATGAAACAGAGAGCGCTTCCCGGGCAGCCGAGGTAGGAAATGCCAAACCCAATTATGCCCTAACCCTTCTGGCCTCCAGCTCCCTCCTTCAGAGAGCCAGGAAGAGGCTGTGACCTCTCTCTGTGGGTGTGTGCACTCCCTGACGCACACGTAGACACACTGTTCACTCGGGTAGGTTATGTTCTGTGTGTGCAGGGGCAGACCTCTCATAGGAACGGATAGCGTCAGGATGCTGTTAGTATTAGTTTGTGTGTTGTCTACACATACACACACACACACTTTTGTATCTACATCATTTGATTCCTCATTGCTAGCCTCATATCCCCTCTAAGTGTCTTTGTCTGGCCAATCCACATCACAAGATGGAGGTAGCCAGGGAAGCGTGATAGCAGAAGACACTGTCAGGAGTGGGGAGTCTCTCCTCCACAAATCTACTCTGGGATCAGCCCTAGGTTTTGTCCTATCAAGCCATTTAGTGGACTCATTCTCCAAGCAGATAACTGCAAATCTATCAACCTCTGGTTAATGGGAGTGTACCCTACTTTGGGGAAACCCTCCCTTACAGAAATCATCAATTACGCACTGGTTCCTTTTAACAGTCCAAGTTTGTTGAATGAATAAGTGTGGCAGGCTGGGCCCCTGCTCCAGTTTAAAGACTTCACAAAGGATATCAAAGAAGCAGATCAAAGGGTGACCAAACATCCCTTACAGGACCTGGGGAAGCCCTTGGTTAAAAATCAACAGTTGAGAGGCGATTAAACATAAGATAAAGGCCTAAACTCATAACAGCAGCCCAAGGGCAGTGGCCTGAACTTGGGGGTCTTAAGGGGAGATGGAGGTGAAATGGTGAGCCACAGACACACGAAGGCTCCGATTGACTACCGCATAAAGAGGAACCTCTCCCTTTCAAGGGGTGTGTGTGTGTGTGTGTGTGTGTGTGTGTGTGTGTGTGTGTGCATGCGCGCGCGCATGCTGTCAGCATTCAGAACCTCCAGACACAGGACAGAATTCACAGCCTCTGCCATATGCTGAGTGATGGTATTATAGTTATTAGCAATCATGTCTTATCATAAAGTCACTTTTCCTTAAATATGTAAGAAAAATGGCTATTCTTCAGAGTGAGTTCTAGCCAGCCTAGTCTCCCAGGAAATTAGTTCCAGTTTTATAGCGTGTGAGTGTAAGACAACAAGTACATGATCTAAGAGCCCTGGACACTGACAGGAGGCCCTGTTGGAAGTTGATCCATGACACAAGAAGCTACCACCATCTTGCTAGGATCCACATGGTGTCCTTTTGTGGGATCAAACTCCCTTTGGGGATCCTAGCCTATTCTCCTTCAACTCCAATCTCACAGATTCAGTCACTGGGGCTCCTGACCCTAAGATGGCTCCCTCTTCCCATGCCTTCCCCCACAGCTACCCTGTGCCCCCACCGCAATGTCCATGAGGGAGACAGCTCCTCTTGGGGCTTGCAAGCTTTTGTTAGCGTTATGTGAGCCGCTAGTGACAAGGGCCCTGAAACCCAACTCGGCCAAACTCATAAAAGGGGTCACTGTCTCTTTAATTAAAGTTCCCTGTTTGGAGGTTAAAGACAAACCCGTTTGATGGTGCAGGTGTGTAGAGGTGGGGGTGGGGGAGAAGAGTGGAAAGAGCTGGAGGGAAATGGAATTCTATCCTTGGAGGGGAGCAAGGAGGGGCCTCTGTAGGGGCAGACTGGCTGACTGGACTGGAAGGTCTGATGGGGGAGCTGAGGGTCCCTGGTGTAGGGAGGATCTCGAGGGAAGAAACTAAACAGGGGCAGGGAGCCTAGGGGCCCCAGGGCAGCTGACTCTGAGGCTTCTCAAGCATGCGTGCAGTCCAGGCCCAGAGCCAAGCCTGTGCGTACCATACCGCATACTGTGTGCCCTCAGCCACCCCGCCCAATATTATGCCTCGCTGACCACTCCCCTTGCCCACTCTGGGATTCCCCCCTCTCCCACCCCAAAAGTTCTCCATTAAATGAGGGCCCAGGGCCTAATCCCATCTCCACACAGAAGCAACTTCATCACAGTTTAACATAAAAAGATCAGCTGGTATCGACCCGTAATTTGGACCCATGCCACGCTATTGGCAGGAAGACAGAATAAGTTAGGGTGGCCATGTTTCAAAAATTCTCTGTGTGCACTCAATCACAGCCCAGGGAAGGCGGGCGGGTGCGTAATAACCCAGCCGCGCTCTCCATTTCCCCTGTAGATCAATGCTAATACCGGGAGGCCCGGAAAGATGGATGGAACCGACAGAAACCTTGAAATCCCGACACGGGGGCTGGTGCCTCAACCGATAAAAGATTTCATTGCCACTGGGGTAGGGACATCAAAACCCTTGGGGTTGTGAGGGGACAGTCTGGTGGGGGCAAAGAAGCTAGAGAGGGGGCAGCCTCTCTCACTCACTGTTACTCCATCACTTTCAGGCGGGCAAGTCAGCACTAGATACATCTTGGCTCCCACACTGCCAGCCCAAAGCATGAACACTTTCTCAAGGAGGCCTTGGCTCTGAGGGGGCACTCACAAGGGGTCTCAGACTCCCTCAAACACAGGCAGATCTGCTGCAGTGAGACACACTCCCTCAGAGGCATCCATACTGACAAGGAGAGACATCAAGATCCTTCCTTCCATCTCTGCCTTCTTTGTGCTTCCTTCTGATGTTGTTCAGAAAGTTGGTGGTTGATGGGAAATTGGAGGCCTTTCTAAAAAGTAAACTGGGAAGACCAAGGCATCTGGACAGAAGCTCATATGCTGGGGTGAAGGCAGGGTCGCCAGCTCCACGGACAGCTCAGGTACAGACCTCTGGACCTGTTTCCCCATCTATAAACCCAGAAGTTCGCCCACTCCTCATAGCCTTTCTCTATCGTTTAAAAAAGTCTCATCATGTAACCCCAGGCTAGCCTGGAGCTCCCTATGTAGTCAGGCTGACCTCAAACTTATGGTGATCCTCCTGCCTCAGCCTCCTGAGAGAAGGGATAAATCAACAGCGTCAACTATAACAGGAACATCTCTAAGGCCTTCCAGATCTGAACTTTCTATGCAGACACAAATACTCACAACATCACACTCACAGATGCAGGCAACCCCAAAGCTGGTGTTTCGAGTTCTGTTTGGTTTTAATTTTTTTTTTTTTAAATTTAAGTGGTAGATTAAAACATAAAAGTTGTACCTATTAATGTGCGGTATTCATGTTCAATACATGCACATGCTGTAAAAATGTTTAAATGCATGTTTATTTCCTCAAAAAGTTATCATTTCTATATGATGAAAAAGTGTAAAAAGTGTTCTAGTTTTTAAATTGAATATGTGTGTGTGTGTATGTGTGTGTGTGTGTGTGTGTGTATATATATATATAATTATATATATATATATATATATATATATATATATATATATATATAATTATTGGTACACTCCTTAACTTTTTAGGATGGCCTGAAGACACACATGCGTGCATAAATATGCACACACAGATACACACACACACACACACACACACACACACACACACACACACAGTGGGGTGGGGGATATTTTTCCACAAGAGATGCTAGCTTTCTACCTTTCCCAGAGCAAGATGCCAAGGAGTCTCAGAAACCCACCTCCACCCCCTCAACGCTCCCAGCCACCCCCCTTTCCATATAAAAGATACAAAGAATCGTCAAGAGTTGGGAAAGGGAGAAGCCGAGGCTGAGGCGGTGCCCAGCACTGGCTGTCTCCCTACCTGCTGTCTGATTTCCTCCCTTGCAGCCTTTGCAGGACAGGAGCCATTTGTATGGCCTGGCACTGACATCTTGTGGCCACCTCTAAGGATTGCAGGCATCTCAATGAGGCACTTGGTCCCATAGAGACAGGAGCTTGGTCATAACTTGGTCAGGGTTGCAGGTCCTATCCCTGAAAGCTTTGCCCCATGCTTAGCTGCCAGGAAACACACAGGGAGCTGGCAAGTACCTCCTGGAGGGTCAGGTGACGGGCCGGGAGCCTACCATTCGGAAAGGCTTCACTTGATAAAAAGGGGGCCGGAGAAAGCGAATGCTTAAGGGAGCTTCAATCTATGACAGAGACAGATCTGTGTCCTTCTGGAGCCTCCACTGACACGGAGCCAGGAGCTGAAGCTGAGGGGGTAGATGTGGCTTTCCCTAGGTAATCCTGACAGAAAGAAGAGCCTCAGCCCTGGCTTCATCCACGTCCAGACTGCAGGGGAGTATTCACCCCGCTTTCAGCCTTAACCTGTTGCACAGTGAGATAGCAAGGCATTACTTTGTCCTGGCAGAGCCTCTACCCCTGAGGAACAAGAAGACTCAGCTCCTTGCCAGTGCCTCCTCCCTAAGAATAATGGAAGTCCCTAGCCATCACAGCTTTCCATTTAAAGCACTGGTCTGGAAGTCTAACAGGAAGCTGGCTTCCATCGACAGCCTAAGGCTGGTGAGAGAGCTGAGACAGAAAGCTGGAGTAAGTGGGTTCCCCAGAGCCAGCCTCCTCCATTCATCAGAGATCTGAAGGAACAGAGGTAGCCATGACTGTAACAAGGTCTGACCAGGGACTCCAGAGCCCACGCTTCCTCCTAGTCCCCAGAGCCCCCTACCCTTTCTGGAACCAAGTCTCAGGCACCTAAAAAGTAACAAACCACGCACAGGCAGAGGCCATGAGTCCCAGCCACAGAACCCTGGAGGTGCTGGGGTGATGAGTTTGTTATAAATTACAGACTCAATAAGAGAAGGTGTGAAGGGCTCAGTAACAGCTTTCGGGGGCCATCTTTTCGATTTCTTGTTCAGTTTGTTTATTGCAATTGTTCCTGTCTCATAAGCTTATTGCAAAACCAATAAAAATGATCTATTCAGAGAGGGGAACTGCTCTTTTGACTAGTAAGCTGCCACTTAGTAGTAGACCCCATCCTTCCCCCTTCCCAATGGCTGCAGCTCTAGCCCGGTTGACCAGCTGTCTCCTGCCTCGGGGTCAGCAGAGGGTGCCAGATTCCTGCTCACCAGAAACTGTGTCCACCTGCCATGGAGCCACTCTGGGCTAGCCTCTGGCCTCCAACCTGGCTCCATCACACCAGTCACTGTGTACCCCAGCCCTCCAGCTCAGTTCAGTTACATGGGGATGGGAGACCAGAACAGGATCCAAGGACAGTCGTGGGAGCTTAGGATTTTGCTGTTTCCACACTGTGCCTCAGTGAACCTGTGCCGTTAGCATGAGCTTCCCTGCCATGAGTAGCCTTGAAAACTAGTAGGATGAGCAGAAAATGCTAGCATTCTGTCCCACAGTTACCTGGCAACAACCAGGTGTGCCTGACCCATTATAAAAGGGGCTGCTTGCCCCTCCTCTCTCTCTTGCTTCTCTCTTGCTCTCTTGTTCCTCTCTTCCCTTCTTGCTCCCTCTCTGTCCACCCTCCTTCCCCATTCCCTCTTCCCCCCTCTCTCTTTCCATGTGCTCATTCATGGCTGACCTCTTCTTCTTCTCCTTCTCCTTCTCCTTCTCCTTCTCCTTCTCCTTCTTCTTTTCTCTCTCTCTCTCTCTCTCTCTCTCTCTCTCTCTCTCTCTCTCACACACACACACACACACACACACCAGAAAGGCCTTTGGACATTCCCTAAAATCAGAAGTCCTGGCTTTGACCTTGACATAACCAAAGTCATCGAAGTCATAATTAAGGGAATGGAGATAGCTGAGCTAGGCCTTAGTGAAGTATGCCTTTAATCCCAGTTCTCAGGAGACAGAGGCAGTCTGGTCTACAGAGCAAGTTCAGGACACCCAGGGCTGCACAGAGAAACAGAGAAACTCTTTCTCAACAACAAACAAACAAGCAAAAAACAAACAAACAAACAGAAAAAAGAAACCTCCATCCTAAGGCAGTCAGTTCTCCCATACTCCAGCTTCAGAAATGATATCTATTGCACCTGGTGACTATAATAGTCTGACACACCCTAGATTTCCCTGTATTGCTGATGTTATGGTGGGGCGTGGGGACAGGGTAGAGGAGGCTGAGAGAACCCATCAGACCTCTGCACAGCCTCACAGAGAACTCCATAATGTCAGAGTGGGAGACTTGTAATGTGTGTTTGTTTTTTCTCATTCTTTTCTGCCTCAAATACAGACTCAAGGTCAGACCTGAAGTGACTTGGCCAAAGTCCCACAATCAGTGGCAGAGTTGGGGGGGGGGGGACCCAAGGCAACCAGCCTTTGCCTTGTTGTTCATTACAATACTCTGCTGTCTTCCACATCCTGCTTATGTCAAAGAGTATGGCATCCTTCACCAAGTCCCTGCAGCCACCACAGCCCCCAGACTGACCTTCCCTCCCACCAAGGAAGGACAAGCTTGTTCTCTCTAGAGCAAGATTGGGCTCTTTCCCCAAGGCCGATGCACTGGGGCTCCCCCAGGGCCTGGAAGAGGGAATAAACCTTGGGAAAAGCATTTGGACTTTCTCTACTACTCCAAGGAGATAGCAGAGGTTGGCTACCCTTTATCTATTTGGAGGAGGAGGACGGACAAGGGGCGAAGGGGAGGCAACAGGCAACCGTTCTCACAAAACAGGGCATCTCAAGGACTTGGTGTATCTTCAGAGTACCAACAACATTGTCTCTTGATCTCGGTGGATTTATTTGTACCAACAAATACTTTGGATAGCCTTACTGTGTGTCAGTACACACAAATAGCCTTACTATGTGTCAGCACTCTTCTAAGCATATTACTTACTCATTTGCTAATTTCATTTTATGTAAATGTAAGCTGGGCAAGGTGGCACATGCCTGGAATGCCACAATATAGGAGGCAGAGGCAGGAGCGTCAGGAGTTTGAGGCATGCCTTAACTATGTATGAAGTCCTAGGCCAACCCTGGGCTCCATGGCAAAACCATGTCTCATAAATAACTAGTATATGAACATTAATCCATTCAGTTCCCTGGAACTCAGTGTGTGTGGGCAGGGACAGAGGAGGATGTCAGGCCGCCTGTTCTATCACTCTCTACTTTATTCCCTGAGACAGGGTCTCTCACTGAGACTCTAACAGCTGGGCTGGTGGCCAGAAAACCCCAGTGAAGGCCTGGAGAGCTACCTCAGGGGTTGAGAGTGCTTTCTACTCTTGCAGGGGACCTGGGTTCAATTTCCAGCACCCATGTGGTAGTTTAATTTCAGGGGATCTGATGCCTCTGGATTGGATGTCTTCATCTGATATCTTCAGCTGCCCTCCACAGGCACAAACATGGTACACACACACACACATACACACAAATACACACACACATACACACACACAAACACACATACACACACACACAAACACACACACACAAACACACATACACAAACATACACACACACACAAATACACACACACAAACACACACACACATACACACACAAACACACACTCACACAAACACATAAACACACACACAAACACACATACACAAACATACACACACATACAAACATACACATACACACACACAAACATACACACACACAAACATACACACACACAAACATACACACACACACAAACATACACATACACACACAAACATACACACACACAAACACACACACACAAACATACACACACACACAAACATACACATACACACACACACACACACACGCAGGAGAAACACTCGTACAAGCAAGTCTCAGCAATCTTCCTGTCTCTCTTCCCCACACACATACCTGAAGTGCTGTGGTTGCAGCTGCATTATGGGTGGCTTTTCATGTGGATTCTGCATATTTGAAATCATCAGTCTCTCCAACCCCCTTTTAACCTTAGCTTTTACATGGTTCTTGTACCGGTACCTGGAATACATTTGCATCTCTTCAGTTGGTGTTTATAGTTGGTTTACTTCCTAGACTAAAAAATTGACCCTGCAGAGATGGGATGAGGGAAATTCCCTCTGTCTCTGTGTTAGCCTGCTGGATAAGAGCCAAGTGATTGGCTTTCAGTTCCTGCTCAACCAGATCCTAGCTGAGGCCTGGGGCAAACTGTTTACACTCTCTGTGACTCAGTAGGACTAATAACAGTATCTCCTTCAGAAGAGTAAGAGGCTTTAGTAACTTAATCAAATGATATAGAATTACTTAATAAATTAATATTTATCTCAGTCCTCCTGTCTCAGCCTCCCTACTGATCAGATTTCAGAAGAGTGCTCCCATGCCCTTGTGAATTTTCTAGACTGTACATAAAAGAATTGGGGCTTAAGGCTCTGGCAGATGATAGAGTGAGCTACCCAAGAGTGGGGGAGGAAACGTGAAAGCTGTTATGCTAAAAGTCGAGTAAAAATGTCTCAGGTAACAGCCCTCTCAAGAATGTGTGACATCCTGGGACTGCCAATCTCTGGGCCAGAGTGTGAACCAAGACCTTTCTTAGGGCCAGATAAGGCAGATAGATAAGGGAGCTTGTTTACTTTTCTAAGGGCTAATGTGGATTTCCTCTCTAGATGCAAAGTGCCCCAGAAAAGGACTGAAGTTCGTTCAGAGTTAGCTTTCTGTCCTGCTAAGCCTCCAAAGAGCTGGGGAAGATGTTTGCACAGCAGGCTTTGGAAGGGCACATTTCCATCGCCTGGAAATCTCTTTACAGCCAGTACAAGGACTGGGGGCTCCCTGTGATAGGGAGGAAGGAAGATTCTGAACATTCCACAGAGATATGATGTCCTTTGAGTCAGCAGAATTCTTGTTTGCCACAATCTGGGTCGCCTCTGCCCTTGGCTTCTTTGAAGACTGTTTTCTGCTTGAGATAGGTGACCACAGATAGCTCCCAGACTCTTCTTTTTCAGAGGAGGCTTTCTGCTGGGTTCTGGAAGCCAGGGGCAAAGGGTGTGGTGCCAAGAACCCACGGGCCTCCTGGCTCCCTCCCACACAGCAGCCTGCACTGACGTCTCTGAGAAGGCCTTTGATTAAAGAGACAAGTGACTTTGCCCATTCTATTGATCAGAATAAATTACTAGGAACTAATTTATGGGCCTCCCCACGGCCGATGACATGGTGGATTGTGCGCTATTGGTCAGTAAATTGGATTGTCAGGCTAGATTATTGGTTCGTATACAGTTATCTCTCATAGCAATATCAGGCAGCTCAGGTAGAGGAGTGAAATCCTTTCTCTGCTGCCAGACGCCAGGATGTCAGGCAGGAGGCCTTCTCCTTGGCTGCTGGGGAGGGGCGGGGAGGGGAGAGGAGGAGAGGGGAGGAGAGTTGAGCGAGGCCTCTGTGCAGGATGCTTATTAATTAGTGCAGCATCACAGCATTAAAAGAACATTAGTGTGGAATCGTCTGCAGAGTGATGGGGAAATGACATTGTGGGCCTCCTCCTGATTCTCCAGCTATGGCTCTGCTGGGTAGAAGCAGGGAGGGGGTTGATGAGCAGACAGGGGGATGGGAAAGATAAAGGGTGAGGGGCAAAAAGGGCCACGGGGAGGGGAAGGGAGAGGAAAGGCCATATTTGCTGGGAGCTGCAAGCAGAGCGGATCTGCTAAGTGCCAGCATCGCTGAGCCACGCTGGGGAAATGGAGCTGCCGTTCTGCTCCGTACATCACAGCCAACGATGAAAAGTTCTAGAGCTGGGATTTCTCAGGCAATTTGGCCAGTGATGCATGGGGCAGTAGATCCTCGCGCACTCTTCCGTGCTTCTGCCAAGCCAGCAATAACAAAAACTTATTTTTTGCCAGGGAAACGGATATGAGTCAGGCAGCCCATCAGGAGTAAGGGGGGCTTTACCACGCCACTGCGATTTGTACCGCTCCACTGTTTCCCCGAGCTCTAAAGACCTGCCAGGAGGAGACAAAGGCGAGACAATTTCGAGTTCATAGTCCTGTGTCCTCCAAGCATAACAGCGTGCCATAGATGGGGACTTTCTGGGTCTGTGGGTTGCAAAGTCAGCGGTCTTTCCTTCAAGCCCACTGAGGAGGGGGGAAGTGGGGTGAGGGGGTGAGCGGAGAGCTGGGGTGCAGCTACAGATTCCCGGAAAAGGTTCACCCCCAGCTCCAACCTCACAGAAGCATGGCAGAAGGAGCCCAGAGTGCAAGAAGGGACCGGAAGAGGATGACAAGCAGGAAGGAATTTGGAGTATCAATCTAGCCATGATTGATGAAAGCATTACTATTTCCAGTTAAGACCATCTGTGCCTTCTTGTCATCACGGCCTGCCAGGGTCTTCCCACCCACCCAGTCCCCTGAGCTATCCAGTCCCTGAAGGGTGGGATTGGAAACCCCACTTAGTTCTCGATCTTCTCTCCCTCCCTCCCTTCCTCCCTCCGTCCCTCTCTTCTCCCACCACCCCAACTCCCACCCCCGCATGAGCCCTGAAGAGGCCTATACCTCCTCTGAAGCATGATCAGGAACAGAAGCAACCTGTCCCCTGAGCTTCAGGCCCCAGGGTAAACGGTCCTGACTTTAGCTATCACTCATCTGACACTGCCAGTGACCCAGCAAGTAAACTCCCGTGGGGCAGGGACCCAGGGTTCCCAGCTTGCTTGAGCTGCCCCGGAAAACTGCCCGGAGGAGGTCTCATTAGTATCTACAAAGACATCGATATCTTTCCTCTTGGTGCTGTTGAGCTTGGTGCTGATTTGAGTTTTGAGAAGAGACTCACACCTTGAGCTAAAAATATTCTACACTTTCCAGAAGAGAGAGGTTTCAAAGGTGAAGACCCCTGGCCAAACCTCTGGGTGTCTTTTATGCCTACCCCCGGTCACTCTGCTCTCTAAAAGCTAAACTGTGGAGCCTGATGAGATGGCTCACTGGGTAACCGCTCTCGCTGCCAAGCCTGACCGCCCAAGTGTTCCTCAGGACCCACACAGTAGAAGAGGACCAATTCCCTCAAGCTGTTCTCTGACTTCTACATATGCACTGTGCACCTCCTCAAGACACACACACACACACACACACACACACACACACACACGCACACGCACACGCACATTAAACAAATAAATAGATGTAATTTTTTTTTAAATTAAATTGTGGCCCTCAGCGTTTCCGTATGAGTTCCTCTCCTAATTGTTCTCCCATTCTACCCTCAGGCGACAAGCATGAAGCCAAAGAGGAGAGACCCTCTAAATCAGGAGAAACAGGACACTAGATCCAGCCTGGGACAGCATCACGGCCTCTTGTCTGGCTCTGCTATGTCTCAACTTTCATTACAGTAACCGTATGGAAATGAGCCCACCAAGGCCCAGAGCACCCCGGCCTCCAAGATGGAGGAGTTTGCAAAGCTTGGAGAAAGAAAAGTAGGCCCACTGGCTGCTCTATAAATTAGAGACTCATTAAGAAGAGGCAGGAAGGGCTTTGGAGGCCTGAGCCTTTCGATTTCTTGTTGGGATAGTTTATTGCTATTGTTTCTATTTCATACGTTTATTGCAAAACCAATAAAAATTATCTATTAAGAGCAGGAAACTCATCTTTTGACTTCTTGGTGGAGGTTTCTACAGAATCAACTTTAACTGGTCCAGCATAGCTGCAGGAGAGGAGCAGGTCTTGTGGAGTCACACCCTTCTGGAGGCCAGCCAGGCACAGAGCAGGAGTGTCCAGACCAGGGGGGAGGGAGGGACAGATTGGGGAGGCCACACAATCAAGACTCTTCTACAGAGCCCCTGTAGCTAGATGTGCATTTACATGTGTTGCTAAGTGCCTGCCACCTGGGAGCGGCTCAGCTCCTACTCCTGAGAGGAAACCTCACTTGGAAGGAGGAGATAGCCAGATGCTTAATTTATGGAACTACTCTTGAAATTTTGTAGGGATGTTTCCAAACTAGATGAATAAGATGTCCAAGATTCCAGGAGGAAAGAGCCGAGAGCTAACGCTTATTGTAGCCTGCTCCGCCATGCTAGGCTCTACACTACCACCCCTTTTGTTTGGTTTAGTTTTGGGCCCCTTTATTAAAATTTCTATTTATAGCCCCTTTACTAAAATTTGTATTTATTATTGGTGTGGGGCATGTGTAGGCATGCATATATGGATGTCACATGACAACTCTGTAGGATGGTTCTCTTCTTCCACCTTTGTGTGAGTCCCAGGTTCACCAGGCTTGTAAGTATCTTTATTTGCTGGGTCATCTTGCTGGTCCCTGTACCCCCCTTTTTAAGAAAAAAAAAGTGTATTATCTTGGGCTAGGGATGTAGCTCAGTTGGTAGAGAGCCTGTATAATATTCATAGAGTCTGAGTTTGGTCCCCAGCACTACATAAACCATACATGTTGGGGTGGCTTTAATCCCAGCACTTGGGAGGAACAGGCAGGAGGACCAGAAGTTCAAGGTTATTCTTGGCTACATAGGGAATTTGAGGACAGCCTTGGATATAGGAGAACTTGTCTCAAAATAAAAGATTAAATGTATATATTCTCTCTATTTTATTAAAAGGGACACTGAAAATGGCAACTTAAGAGATGTAACCAGGAACAAAAGACAATATAATCCCCAGCCTGGGAACTCTGGCCCTAGAAGTAGTTGCAACCTCTGTGTTGAAGAAAGAATAGGAGACAGGTGGGCCTCTAGGATGCCCTGGAAAAGATTCACAATCGATTGAGGGGAAGCCCACCCAACCACGACTCAAGTTCGAACTGGCCTGCAGAGCTCCCAACACCCCTAAATCTAGTGTGAAGAACCACAGAGGCCTTCAATAACCGCTCTGTCAGGTCACGGGATGGTGACTAATGGGCCTGGAGGAGGTGACTGTGAAAAACACTCTAGGAAATAAATTTGGGTGATTAAATTTCAAGGCAGTTCATGGGACAGCAACCTGAGACCTAAACTAAGCCATCAAGTTACCAAGAGAATCAAGACTTCACTTTAACCTCAGCTGCCTGGTAACCAGGCTTGAGACTGCAAATTATTAGTGGGACATGAGAAAGGTCCTCCCACCAAACCTCGGAGGAAACTGACACCCTGAAAACCTTCCTTCCGAAAGGTGTGCTAACAGTAAGCTAAGTCCTTGTTGCCTTCCCACGGTTACCATGTCACCTTTAAAGTAAAATAATAATAATAATAACACAACAACAACAACAATGTAAAAATGACTGGAAGGAGACTCCATTGGGCACAGCCAGAACCATTCACAAATTTCTGAGATACTCCCAGGTTACTAAAATAACAGAGGAGGCCCAAATTCCTCTACTTCTCTTCTGTTTCAACTGAATGTCATGGACCCTGATTGGATCTAACCCCCTAAACAGTCATGGTCTAGTGGCTGGGATGTAATCCACCACCACCCTCACTACAGCCCAGTCACACCCCAGGTGCCGTTAAGCCTTGCAAGTAAACATCACAAAACATCGCCTGCCCTGCCTCAAGATGAGAGCCTCACATCTAACGCTGTCCCAGTCACTGTTTATAGCCCACAGTGCTTCACTTTATGGTATTTGCTGCTTTGTGAATAAAGCCAGGCGGGAGAGCTGGAGTCCAGCAGCCCCTGCGCTGGAAGGGTCCCAGCATCCTCTGCGTGGAAGGGTCCAGGCGGGAAGACCTTATCAGCTGCAGCTGCTTCCATCTTTCTCTTTCTCAATTTTCTTCCTCTCTTGAGAGTTCACCTCTCTCTGCCCTGGCTCCACCAGCTGTTTCATGCAAATCCAGCTGAGACAGCTGCTAGCCCGGTCCTGCTAAACGTGCAGGGGCCCTGGAGCCTTGGCCCAAAGCTGGGCGAATCTCTGGCGTCCAGACAAGGTTGAGACTGTTGAGAAAGTACTTCAGTAGAAAACTGGGGGGGAAGCCAAAAAACCTGAATTACAAAAGGAGAGAAACACAATGTACAGAGCACAGATTATTCTTCTTGGTGTCCCAGAAAAGTTTGTTGCAAGAAAAAGAAGGCTGAACTCCAAGAGCGGTGGTTCAGGCCTGATAGCCCAGTTACTCTGAAGGCTGAGGCAGGAGGAACACAAATTGAAGGCCTGTCTGGGCTGTAGACTGAGTTCAAGGACAGCAGCCTGGGAAACTTAGACTTTTAAACAAAACGTAAAAGAGGACTGGGGTTATATAGTTCAGCCATAAAGCAATGGCCGGGCACATGCAAGGTTCAGTCTCTGCCGCCAACCTCCACCCCTGCCCTACCCCAGAAAGGGAGGGAGGAAAAGAAGGAAGGAAGTAAAATGGGAAGGGTCAAAAAGGAGAAAAAAGAAAGGTAGATCTGTCAGAGTGGCAACCAAGGCCCATTAAGGGAAAACTAGTCAAGAAACTTAAAATGTCTGGCCTGGCTAAGGGACCATCCCCAGGAAGGCAGGTCCACCTTAAGCCATGCTAAAAAGACAGATGGAATAATTTACCCTTTCAATGAAATAACGAACTTTTCCTTCCCAGAATCCCTAATCCCTACCACAGTAGCTTATGCAGGGCCGCAACCATGAGGCTGTGTTAGCTTGCCTGCTTCTTAAAATTATTCAGAAAAAAAAAAATATCTTTTTCTTCTTCATTCTCTGTTCTAAGCATGCTTTCCCTAAGACTCTGGGTTTCCTTACTTTCAAGCCTCCTCCCTGCCCGGGGGCTGTCTGGCTGACTGCTGAGGTTAAAACTTGCCTGCCCTGGGCATGTCTTTTGTCCTCCTCAAGCTTCTGTCTGAGCCTGTTCTAAATTATTTTACTAATAAGAACTTTAAGAGGGCCCGGCAGTGGTGGTGCATACCTTTAATCCCAGCACTTGGGAGGCAGAGGCAGGTGGATTTCTGAGTTTGAGGCCAGTCTGGTCTACAGAGTGAGTTCCAGGACAGCCAGGGCTACACAGAGAAACCCTGTCTCAAAAAAACCAAAAAAAAAAAAAAAAAAGAACCTTAAGAGGGAGACCCCCAAGTTCCCTGATTGTCACCTGGCAACCCAGATGAGACTCCCTACAATTCCCAGTAACAGATCTTTTTTTGGATACCCAGAATTCCTTGCTCCCTACTTTCAGTTCTTTGCGGCTTGACTACAAAGCATGCTCACACTTCGGCTTCAGCTATAGGTCAACTCCATTGCCAGAACCTGCTACGCAGGCTCTCCTGAGGATCTGGCCCAGGTCTGGGATTTGCTACAAGCCTGCTCTGTAGCCCTGATGGGGGTATTCTCCAGGCCTCTGTGTGTCTCTTCCGGAGTTCAGTGAACCTAATCAAACTACGCTGGCCCCAAGGATTTGTCTACATTTTCTTCCAATTAAGATCTTAGGTTCATGGTCTACTTGGGTGCTTTAAAGGCAGTCCCCTTAAAATGCCTGTGCAGTCCCATTCAAATGCCTACTGAGCCAGACTAAGCTTCCTACAGTCTGCCACTCTACTGGACACCAGCATTTACCCACTCCCAACAAGAATCCAAAGCCCTTCTCTCAGAGAAGCTCCCAAAGAGAGAGGCATGTCAGAAGATATTCTTGTCATCTCTAATCAAAACTCAGGCAAGTTCTACTTCCACATGGCCCCTTATTCCTAGGAAACTCCTTCTTGGCTGGCCCACCAGCACCTCAGTCTCCGTTAACCAAATTTCCTCCAACCTACCACCTGCACATGCCCAGACAACTAGGAGATTATCTTTGGACAACTTTGGAGTCAATCCCTGGTTCTCTGATGTCTTAGCTGAATAGCCTCAGTCAAATCATTTTGAGGGAGTAAGAGTTAAATCCCTAATAAGCAGACAGGGAGATGGGCCACAGATAGAGAGCAAAGATGGCAAACTTCTGCTGCTTCTTGACCTTCGACAAAGACCTGACAGCATAAGATAAAGGCCTACTGTTTTTTTTCTTTTCTAGGCCCCCTGGCTGGCAGACTGGTCTAATAAGTTCAAGGCCAGATCAGCACATGTTTACCCAAAAGTTGTATCAGGCTCCCTGTCTTTGTTTAAATTGAACAAACCCAACTTAGGAGACAAAGACCCCCTCAAAGACCATTTAAAGTCCCCAACCTTGAGGAGAGACCAGATTTCAGGATCCTCCCTCTGCTTTTCAGTGGCTCTCTCTGTGTGCCTTGCTCTCTGTATTTCTTTGTTCCTAACAAAGACTTTTTTCAACCGCTGATTCTGTGTGTTGTGTCTGAGATCTTTCCCGCTGCCACCTGTTACATTCCAGAGTTTTTCTGCCTTTTAATATTTGATGGGGTTGGGGGGACAGGGGAGATAGGGTTTCTTTGTGTGGTTCTGGCTATCCTAGACCAGGCTGACCTCGAAAAGTGGACCCTATCAAGACCTCTAGATGGTAACAATTTAACCTCAACTGCTTAATTCCAGTTATTCTGTGTGTGGGAGTTAGAACAAATTGCAGAAGTCATTTCTTTCTTTTCTCCATGTGGGTTCCTGTGATCAAACTCAGGCTGTCAGGCTTGGGAGCAAACTCCTTTACACACTGAGCTATCCTAATGTCCCTGAACTAATATTTTAATGAAATGTGCTTAAGTGCTTTGTCTATCTCATAATTGACGTAGGAACTTAAATGTCATCTTGTAAGTCACCTGGCATTTTTGCCTAACACATAATACGAAGATTTTTAAAACATTGATATAAATCATTTTTTTTTTTTTTTTTTTCTGAGACAGGTTTCTCTGTATAGCAGCCCTGGCTGTCCTAGAACTCTCTTTATAGACCAGGCTGGCCTCAAACTCAGAGATCCTGCCTCTGCCTCTGGAAAGCTGAGATTAAAGGTGTGCGCCACCAAACTTGGACTTAAATCTTTCTTAAACAAACTGGTGTCCATCGAAGCCCACTTATATCCTGTTTCCTGAAAACTCTGCCACCACAGAGCAAAGGCAATAGATATCCTCATAGAATCGTTGCGATCCATGGGGTAGTCTCATTATAAATCAGTAAATTCAGTCTTTCAAACTTGATTAATACTCTTTTACCCCTAGCACCAGGGGCTATTTCTTGTTGCCCATGAGATATTTTTCTGAGCGAAAGGTGGAGGGTGTCAGAACTTGAACTGGAGAAAATTCTCTAAGTTCATATCAAGGCTGATGACAATTTTTCTTCTCTTCGAGGGACTATCTTGAGAGTTCACAGGAAGGTAAGTCCAGTCCCTTGACCAGAGAACCTTCCCAGATGGCCTGGCCACCATCCATATGGCATACTTGGTCTCTTCTGTAAGGAACATCCGGAATTTGCTGCCTAGTCTCCCATTTGGAACTGATCTACACTGGGCACAGAATTCACACATAATGAAGTTTAGGGTCTACTCCTTTTGCTGCTGGGTGGGAGGCTACATGATTCCATGGGTCAGTGGAAATTTGTGTGTCTTCCCCAGGCTGGGAAGAAACAGCAGTGGCCTAGCAACCAGGGAATCTGCCTAGCAACAAGGGTGAGAGGCAGCCCCTGCTGGAATTGTTTGGAATGGCTGACGAATAGGCTGAGGGGAAGACTTTCCTGGATTTTGTCAAGCTGAGAGTCTCAAGCCAAGAGCAGAAGGGAGATCTCTAGGGATCCAAAGAGCTGTGGGGGAGGCGGGGCAAACACAAAGTCAACGTGTCTGGAGATGTTACAGACCCAAGCTAGAAAAAGCCTCATGTCTTTTCCTCAGTATGCTCAGCAAAAAGGTGGCCTTCCCACAGCTACCAGGAGGAAGCTGACATCCCAGTGTGGACACATATGAAGAGTCTCCACCTCTTCTGTGCTCTGGTTTGCAAGGTCACATACAACAAGCTCACGTGCACTGCTGACCTGGAATCGTTCAACTCAGAAAACCACACATCCTTGGAAAGGTTAGAGACCTACGTTCCTTACAGTGAGCCCACAGGCAGCTTAAAGGACTTTCCAAACAATCTGTCTAGTGAGGAACCATTAAGAACTCGAGACTGGTCTGGCTTCAATCATTTGCCCACTTCTCTCAATCCATCACAGGACAAGAGGCTGGACATGCCCCACTGTGAACTCTCATGACCCTCCCCTGAAGAGAAAAATTGTCATCAGCCTTTGACCTGATTAATAATTAAAACCGCTGAGTTTGAACTGCCCCTAACAGTGAGGTGCTCCAAAACCCCAGAAAACCTTAACAAATAACCAGGCTGCTGGGGAGAGAGGAAGCTCTTTTCACTAGACAACTGACAATTAGCCGCTATTGAAAATCTCCCTCCAGTCTTAGCATATTGGTTCTCCTTTGAAAGTGGCTCGGCATGGGGTAGAATTTTTGGCCTTGAGTTGGGAACTACTGTGCATAAAATCAAAGAATGGAAGCCAGCAGTTGAGAGAATAGAGGTTATTTTGGGATTAGTGACTTCAGGAGTTAGACTTCTAATAACTTGGTGAGTGGTGGGTTAGGAATGTCCTCCAGGAGCATCAGGCCGTCAACTCGGTGGGACATGTCCTCACACGGAACTGGGAAGCGTCAGTCACTCACTACCCCAGAGATCCCGAAATACAAAATGGCAGGAAATAACTGCAACTCAGCAGCGCCACATGGCAAGTAGCATTTTATAACGGCTGCAGGCGACATCTCAACGTTTGCAGTCTTGGGGTTACGTGTGAGACCCCAAGTTGGGCTTCAAGTTCTCTCCCCAAAGAGTCACAAATATAGAGCCCCCCGCCCCATGAGGGAACACACTGATGGAGAACAAAGGAGAGCGGATGCGACAGGAGAAGGAGAAGGAGGGAGCAGGCATCCAAACTGCTCATTTTCCCCTAGGAAGCATAAGGCCCAGCCACTACGGTGGGTGAGCAAAGCAAATTGGTAATGGGTGATCCAGATTGCATTGCGGAGTCTTGCCTGCTTTCCAGGCACTTACTGAACTTTTATAACTCTTTTGGGGGTAAGGCAGAAAAACCCGTAGTTTCTTATTGACCAGTTGGGGAGAGGGAGTTGAAGCTGGCTGGCCCAAGTCTGTTGCTTCTCCACAAGGCAGTCCACCCAGAGATGCTTTTTAATAAATGTATTAAGGGAGGAGGGGCTAGAAAATCATCATGTGATTAACAGCTGCAGAAGCTTCAAGACTGCAACAGCCCAGTCTAGAAAGCACTAGAAAAATCATGCTTTCAGAGAGGGGAAGCAGAAGGCAGAGACCACACAGACCACTCATCACCCTCGGCATGCAGGAGGGGGAGAAGGCCTTTGTGACGGTGAACCTCCTTTTTATTCTTATTTATCTTGATTGAAATACTGCTTAGAACAGTAAAACAAAAGTTCTCAAGTATAAGAGTGAAACAATAGGTTTGTGAATTCATGTAATCCCTGGCCAGGAGGAAAACAGAGCATAAGCCACCCCAGAAGGGGCCCTGTGCCCCGTGGCCAGTCTGTATTCACCTCGCCAAGAGGACCTATTCTACCCTACGTGTAACAGGCCTGACTTTGAAACCCTATAAAGGCAGGCACTAACTACTCTCCTATCTACCTTCCTGTGCTTAGCCTAACTGTGAGACTCATTGATGTGGCTGCAGGTATCCAAAGTTCATTCTTTTCCGTGGCTGTGTGGTATCCCACAGTATAATAAATATACCACTATTTACCCCTGCTTCTATTGGGATAGTAGTGCTTTTGTTTATTGTATAAAGCTGCTATGAGTGTTCTGGTGGTGGATGTCAGCGCTCATTCCTACTGAATATATATATATATATTCATGAAGTGAGTACTCAGCAGATATCTTTGGAAATAATAAAAAAATACTGATGGAAAAATCAATTTTACCAGAATTAATGTATATATTTGATGTGATTTTAATTGGATAATAAGAAGATTTTTATTTGGAGGGGGAAATGAATTAAATGATCTCAAAGTTACATAGCAGAATAAACGCTGGAGAAAGGCAAATAAAAATGTGAAAAATAAAAAGAGAGGATGAGACGTGCCTTCCCCGACGTCAGCCTGAACTGTAAAACCTCTGTAATTAAATCAATTTGGTATTGGCATGGGAGTAGATAAATGGATCTGTGGAATAAAATAGAGAGCCCAGAAATAGACCAAGTATACATAGGAGAATTTACTATATGACAAAGTTGGTATTTCAATTCCATGAAAAAGAATGGATTATTTAATAAATGGTGCCAAGTCAACTTCCATCTAGAAGAAAATAAAACTGGATTCCTATTTTATACTACTCACAAGTGTGAACTTTGTATAGATTAAAGACAAATGTGAAAAAATAAGACAATAACAATCCTAAAAATTTAGGAAGCTACAAGCTCAACACAGAGACAGGGAGGGGTACTTAATAAACCAAGATGGGAAACCCAGCAGCTATAAAAAATAGACATAGTTTACCTTGTAACAATTCTTTTTTAAGTTTTGTATGGTAAAAGAAAAATAAAAACAATAGACAAGGGGCTGGAGAGACGGCTCAGTGCCGAAGAGCCCTGGCTGCTCTTCCCGAGGGCCAGGGTTTGATTCCCAGCACCCACATGGTGGCTCACAGCCATCTGTAACTCCACTTCCAAGACATCTGATACCTTCTGGTTTCTGGCTTCTGTGGGTACTCATGCACACAATGCATAGGCAGACAGGTAAAACATCCATACACATAAAGTAAAATAATGTTTTAGACAGACAAATGACAAACTTGTAAGGAGAAATGATTAAAGCAGTAACGAAGGAGGTTTTATAAGTAGACAAAAGGCAAATAAACAAACAGCCCAGTTGAAAAAGGAGCAACTGGAAGCAGCAGCAGCAGCATCCTGAAGGAGCACAGCACTCGGGTGGTCAGCATGCACAGGAGGAGAGCTCACAACGATTAAATACGCACAGAAACGCAAATCAAAATGAGATGTTATTCCATCTGTTTCAGACTGAAATTAAACCGAGAGTGGTTTCCATTGTCAGAATGAAGGACATACAGTTCTCACACTGATAGTAGACACTTACATTTCTATAACCCTTTGTAAACTGGCAACAGCTTCAGAAATGGAAAATAAGTATTCTTTTGATCCATCAATCCCACTCCTAGGTACCTAGAAATGAAAACACTGGTATGTAAGTATATGAATGCACATATGTACATCAGTGTTTTGCATGTGTACACACGTACGCACACACACACACACAATCAGTGTTATTTGTACAAGTCTTTTTCTCACAACCAGAGGGATCAAACACTAATAGGGGCTATGTAATCTGCTAATTAAAGTTAGAACAAAGTCCCCTTTAAAGACTTTATTATTTTTTGTCTATGGGTGTTTTGCCTGCATGTTTGTGTACTATGTGTACACAGCACCCACAGAGGCCAGAAGTGGATGTCAGATGCCCTGGAACTGGGGTACACATGGTTATGAACTGCCATGGGGATGCTGGGAACTGTGGGAAAGTAGTACGAGGTCTTAGCTGCTGTGCCACCTCTGCAGCCCCCAAAGTGCCATTCTTAACATCTAGAGACTTCTATGGTGTAAATCCTCCCATCATGCCCAGTGTCCCTGAAAAACACAAATAAACAGGTTGAGAATAGAGATTACAATCAGTCCTAGAGACCCCAACACACCCATCCTGTGGATAAATTATACCCCAGCTGCATATCTGTTGGTCAGGCACGGAGAAGAAGGAGATAGGCCTTCAGAAGTCTTCTTGGTGAAATTTCAAGGGGTCTGTTGAGTGAAAAAAGCATAAAACATATTGGTAACATTTGTATTTGTGTGCATGTTCTATTTACACATGATTATCTGAATTGAGGAGGAGCTAAGAGAAAAGTTAAATAAGAAGGCCATAGTTATGTATTACCCAGGTATATATATTAAAACATTTTTTAGAGAAGGTCTCACTGTACAGCCCCCAGTGGCCTGGAACTGGCTATATAGACCATCACAGAGATATGCCTGCCTCTGCCTCTGCCTCTGGGGTGCTGGGATTTAAGGCATGCACCACCATACTTGTCTTATATAGAAATATTGTCAGCTAAGAAAGAAGGAAATGAACTATAGTGAGCCCCTCACGTCTGCCCAGCTCCTTATCAGCTATGAATAGCAGGCACTTTAGCAGGCCCTTCAGAATACAGGAACATGTGAGACATGGCTCCATTCTTCGGCTCAGCTAGAAATGTAAAAGCAAATACAAGGAAATGTATTATCTGTAATTTGGTGTGAACTAAATACAATATAGGGGCAAATAAAATAAAGGTGGACATTTTACAAAAACTAAGCACACTGCTCCTCCTCAAGCCTTCTTTGCCCCAAGCTCGCTGCCAGGACAGACACCCCCACTTCCAGAAAACAGCTCTGGGTCTGTCCCACTTTCTTCTCATGAAGGAATGACCTTGCAGGCCTCTTTAGATCCCTGCCTGCCCCTAAAGATATCTTTCAGCTTTTACTGTTTTACTGGTAACTGATTTACTGCTAATCACCATGGAAACAGGGGTAGAAAATGTGAAGAACAGAAACAGGAAGCCACACTGAGTGAAGAATTTTCCCGGTGATCTAAGGCTTGGTCCTGGGGACTGGCTCTTCCTTTCCAGCACGGCTCTTGGACGGCTTCTGTGGGTACTACCCGGCTGTCCCAGAGCCCCATGTCCTTCCCATTTTCTCTCTCCTTGGGTGGCCTAGGGGAAGATCTATTACTTCAAGGGGGTTCAGTTCTTTTAGGCCTCTCTTTCACTGGGGTTTTGTCTTGAGATAGCACATGGGGAAAAAAAAAAAAAAAAAAAGCAGACAGCAATCTGTGTCTCCGAGCCAGGGGTTATTAGCTAAATCCCTGTAAATCCCAGTTGGCCCCAGCAGCCTTTCTCCAGGAAGCCCCTTCCCCTGATGAATGCTCCACCCAGAGAAGCCTCTCAGCTGGTTAAAATTCCTCCTGCCAATGGATAGCTCCACCACCCGAAAACTAGTCTCCTTACTGATAGTAGGGGCTACTTCACTGCAGCGGCTTAGTTTTCAGTCACATAATTGGTGAGCATCCTTGGCCAGAGAAAGGCTAGCTTACCTCCAAGGTTTTATTTGTTTATTATTAATTTATTCATTGTTTTTGCTTAGCCTGTTTTTGAGACATGGTCTCATTATGTAGCTGTGGCTGGCCTGGAACTTGCTATGTAGACCAGGCTGGCCTCTGCCTCCTAAGTGCTGGGATTAAAGGCCTGTGCTACCATACTGAGTTGTCTTGTTTTAAGACTTATTTGTTCTTTTTATATATATGGGTGTTTTGCTTGTATATATGTCCCACATGCATGCAATGCCCATGTAGGCAAAAAAGAGGGTGTCGGGTCACCTGAAACTGGAGTTATGGAAGGCTATGAGCTGCTGTATGGGTGCTGGGAACCGAACTAAGGTCTTACTGCTGATTCGTCTCTCCAGTCCCTTTTTTGTTTTTGAGACACAGTCTTATATAGCTCAGGCTAACTTCACACTTAAGATGTAGTCAGGGCTGGCCTTGAACTCCTGATTCTCTTGCCTCCTCTTCAGAAATGCTGGGATTAGAAGCAAGTACTACAATGCCTGGTGTTACCTCAAATCTAATCATGACACTGTCTTTGGGGGTTGGGGGATGCACACGCCACACACAGTATGTCTGCAGGAGTCAGAGGACAGCTTTCCTGGTTCTTCCTTCTACCTTGTTAAGGCAGGGTTTCTCATGTCTGCTACTGCAGTGTACTTTAGGCTACCTGGACGTCCAGGCAATTTTCCTGTCTCTGCCACCTGTCTGGATGTCGGAGTGTAGGATCGCAGATGCTCACCATGGGTCAGCGCTTTACATGGGCTCTCGGGATTAAATTAAGGTCATCAAGTTTTGGAGACAACGCTTTTACCTCATGAGTCATCTCTCTGGCCCCCAGACTCAGCATTTAAAAAAAAAAAATTCTCTGTGTTGCATATATTTCATTGATTATATCCAAATTTTACATTTAGTTAACATCTTCAGGCATTTATATAAAGTACTAAGTTGCACAAGAAAACATCCAGAAGGATTGTTGCTAGGTTTCCTCCCCACCTCCGAGACAGGGTTCCCCTGTGTAGCTTTGGCTGTCCTAGAACTCTGTAGCCCAGGCTAGTCTCAAACTCAAGAGATCTCCCTGCTTCTGCTTCCCAAGTGCTGAAAGTTAAGGTGTGCACCACCTCTGCCCGGCAGAAGGACTGTTTACGGAGGCAAAAACCATGGTTTCATTAGTAGGTCCAAAGCAATGTCAACTCCACGGGATCAGTAAGCTGAAAAAGTAAAATGGAGACTGTACATTTTCCTTTCCTTCTCTTCTTTTGAGATGGGGGTCTCTACAGTGCTTGGCATGCCAAACAATCCTCCTGCCTCTGCTTCCTGAGTAGTTGCAACTATGGACAATTTTTTTTCAACTCAGACTTTAGAGTCTTAGTAATCAGAATGCCATCTGAACCCAGACTGAAGGTGGGGAGGGGTAGCCGTGAGGCCAGAGGTCAGAGGCAGCTGGGGAGGCCGTGTGAGGAGAAGATGCCACCCCTGCACTTGAAGCCTGAAATGGAGGTTAAGACCACACATGAAACCTCCCCGTGGAGGTCTAGAATCTTTAATGCGTGGAGTCAGCTATTCCTGGACAAGGCCTAACCACCCACTGCTGGCTATTTGTTTTGATTTTAATCTTCAGTGTTCCTGGCTACAAATTTTGACTGTAAACAAATCAAAAGTCAGAGAAATAGGCAAAGTAAAAGTGAACCTCTCAGCCCTCAGAGGCGTAACTACAATGACGTTCGAGTACATGCACCCAGGTTGGCTTCTCTGTAGAAAAGGACACATTTATATGCACACATTTGTAAACTGTAAATTGTTACAAAATTCTTATAGTAGAACTGTGACCACTTAGAGCAGCAGTTCTCAACCTGTGAGTTGCAACCCCTTTAGGGGTTAACAACCCTTTCACAGGGGTCCCCTAAGACCGTCAGATGACATAGATATTTACAGTATGATTTGTAACAGCAGCAAAATTACAGTTAAAAAGTAGCCATGAAATAATTTTATGGTTGAAAGTCACCACACCATGAGGAGCTGTATTAAAGGGTTGCAGCACTGGGAAGGCTGAGAAGCACTGTTGTGGAGCTTAAGCAGTCTTAACTGTCTGCAGCTTTCTGTGCTCCCTCACCTCACCTATGTATGCATTAAAGATGCCAAGCGGGGCTGGAGAGATGGCTCTGAGGTTTAGGGCACTTACTGCTCTTCTAGAGGACCCAGGTTCCCAGCACCCACATGGTGGCTCAGCAACTCCAGTTCCAGGGGATATGACACCCTCTTCTGGCCTCCACGGACACTGCATGTATGCAGTACACAGGCAAAACACCCAGAACTATAAAATAAAAAGAAATACACAGATTTTCAAAAATTCTAAACGATAAACAAGCAAAATGCTCGAGCTCCCACTTCCTCTAATGGCAACCTCAGTGCTCTATTAGAAGAAGCATTCTCTTAAACGATTGCTGTTCTTCCTCCAAATGGTCGCCTGTCTGGTGTAAGGCCTGGGTTTATCTCCAGCAGCACAAATAAGTAACAGCAAAAGTTGTGGCTTCTCCCGCCATTCTTGTCTAAAGTGTATGCAAAGTGGATGACCTACCAATGTACACAGTATACATTACCCTGGGATTGGCTGCGGTTGCTGGGTTTGGGGTTTTGTTTCTTGCTTTTTTTCCCCCTCACATAAGATATCTTGGACATCTGTCCCTGTCAATATCTAAGCATTATTGTGACTGGCAGGTGTGGAACCTCTCCAGAGAAAAACAGGATTCTTCAGATGTCAGAGCCCGTAGGCACGCATTAGGATCCAGGGGGAATTTTTATGCTTTAGTAAATGTGCATTACAACGACCGGTTTCTTCAGATTCTGAATTGCACTCACAAGCAACCGAACTGCCTTCAATCCTTCCCGGAAAGAGGTGAGATATAAATTGACTACTTGATCATTTATACAGAGATATCAAAGACATTTTAACACAGGAGCAATGATTTCTGCCATCATAATTAGAAGCGAAGGTTTTATATATATGTATATATATTTAAGAAAAGGAACAGAGAAAATTTACCAGTACAAGTTTTCCCTTTGTTACTGTTAAAACGGTATTTATACACTTGTTATTTAGCTATTGCTTAATGTGATACGTTTGTTTAATTACTAAATCTTTTACATTATTGAATAGACAGAGCATTCTTTGTATGCTATCATCTTTGGGTTCTCTCCAAATCTTGCTATTTTTTTTCTTTTTCTTTTTCTTTTTTTTTTTTTTTTTTTTTTTGCAAATATTCTGTATGTGCTTGAAAAGAATGTAAATTAACAGTGCAGTTTTGTCTACCATTCTCAGTGAAGGAAGAAATCAGAAGAGTAAAGTCCACATGCCTAGCTATAGTTAACATCTCAGGCTAGGGTAGCAGCTCAGGGGTGGAACATTCATTCAGCAAGCATGTGTGAGGCCCTGGTTTCCGTCCTTGGCACCGAAGAGAGGAGATAGACAGATGGATGATAGATAGATAGATAGATAGATAGATAGATAGATAGATAGATAGATATGATAGATAGACAGACGGATGAAAGATAGATAAAGGAAGATAGATGACAGACAGACAGATCAGGGAGAGAGGGGAAAGGTGAGAGGTAAGGAGGAAGAAAAGAAAGAAAGGGAGGAAGTATTTCAAGGTGAGTCGTTTCTCTGGATCCCCTTAGAAACCACACCTAAAGTTGTTTAAGTTTCTTGTATTATTTGCACATAACACGTTAGCTCACTTCTAGATTATTTTTAAGACCTAATACAATGTAAATGCTATATAATTAGTTGTAATATAGTTTAGAAGATGACAAAAAGTCTGCATACATTCAGAACAAAGGTTTCTTTTTCCTCAAATATTTTTAATCCTCATAGAATTTAAATTGTTATTCGTCTTTATCTGATGTGTATAAAGTGTTTTGCCTTCATGTAAGTATGCGTACTGTATGCAAAACTGATGCTCAAAGAGGCCAGAGAGTGTTCTGGCCCCCTAGAACTGGAGTTACAGCCAGTTCTGAGCCACCATGAGGATGCCAGGAAGAGCAGCCTGTGCTCTTAACCCCAGAGCCATCTCTCCGGTCTCAACTTCATACAGTTGAATCAACTGATATGGATGGCCCACCATATTGGACATCCTAAAATTTACCTTGTCGAGATCATCAAAGCCTTTTAAAACAGAATTTTCTTCAACAGTAAAAATGTTGTTTAAATTTGTCAATCCAAGGGGCTGGAGAGCTGGCTCAGTGGATAAGAGCACCTGCTGCTTGTGGTGGCTATTCCTGACTGGTAACTTGACTACATCTGAAATGAATTACAATCCAGAAATGGAGGGCACACCTGTGATCCAGTTGAGGTTGGAAGACACAGGTTTCTGACCTGGATCTTGACATAGATCTTGAGGCATAGCGGCTATGAAAAGCTTAGGCTCAGGCAAGGTAGTACACAACTTTAATCCCAGGAGACTGAGGCAAGCAGATCTCTGAGTTCAAAGCCAGCCTGCAACAAAGCAAGTCCCAGATCCAGGTGTCGTGGTACTCACCTTTGATGTGGGCCATACCTTCTGCTGAAGGCCTACATAGGGACATTGGAAGAAGGAAGATTCACTCCTTTTCTACTGCTTGCTCTTACTTGCCAGCATATCTGTTGGAACCAGAAGACCAGCTCAAACACCCAGCCTCATGGGACGAGCAACTACTAGATTCTTGGACTTCCCCTTCACAGCTGCCCATTGTTGGGTTGGTTGGACTGCAGACCATAGGTCATTACAATAAATTCCCTTAATATACAGAGACGTTCCATAAGTTCTGTGACTCTAGAAAACTCTAATACATTGCTCTTCTAGCTGACCCAGGTTCGATTCCCCACTTTCACATGGTTGGCTCACAGCCAGTTCCAGAGACATTAAAGTACTTTCCTGGCCTTCTTGAACACTAGGTACTTACATGGTACACAGACACACATGCAGATATAATGCCTGTGCACATTTTTAAAAAATTGGCAAGGGCTGGAGAGATGGCTCAGTGGTTAAGAGCACTGGCTACTCTTCCAGAGGTCCTAAGTTCAATTCCCAGCAAGCACATGGTGGCTCACAACCACCTGTGATGGAATCTGATACCCTCTTCTGGTGTTTATGAAGAGAGCAATGGTGTACTCATATACATAAAATACATAAATCTTTTTTAAAAAGTTGGCAAGCCATATAAATACTACAAAGTTGAAAGTAACAATTCCCTGATTCCTCTCAGTCCAATCCTGGAGGGCAAGGTGGAGGTACTGCCAACTAGGCTGTGTGCAAACAGCCTCTGACTTATGATGGTTCTACTTAATGGTTTTAGACTTTATGACAATGTCAAAGCAACACCCATTCAGTGTTTAGTGGGATTTTGATCTTTTCCTGGCCTAGCAATATGCTACACGATGCTCTCTGGCAGGAGCTGGGCGAGGGCTGTGCAGCTCATCAGCCAGGAGACACAAGCAGGGCTCTACAGCGGACTGTGTTGCAAGATTGTGATGTATGAAATGCATTCCCACTTTCACTGGTTTCAAATCACCCTGAGTTTAGCAGGCTATACCACCTCTGTCAGTCAAAGACATTACTTCCTTGTAGACATACATATGTACATATAGAATATGTTATGTACCTGATCTTAAACAGAGAGTATACAATATAGAAGGGATTTCACTGTATGCATACTTTGGTACACTGTGCTTTTTCCTCTTTTTCTCAAGGTATCTTTTTTTGTGTGTCAACACACTTGTATCTTCTCTAGTATTTTCAGTGGTTGTGTGGTTGGATGAAGTTGTTCTGTGAGGTACTTAATGATCATCCTTTGATGGACACTTGAATTATTTCCAGTTGGCAGTTACGAGTACTACCACTATAGGCGGTTTCCTTGGCATATGACCTCCATGGCTGCACACCTCCTCTCTTCAGCTGTCTCCTACCGTGATCCTCATCCAAGCCTTTCTTCTTTCACTCTGCTGTAGACCGAGGTATCCAACCTGATTCCTTCCCTTTAGTGACGCCATTTGTCCTGTGAGGTTGCCTGCCTCTACGCCTCACTGAAGAGCAACCTTCTGTCCCTAAGCTTTCCTGTCTGATGATCAATACGGGGGGGGGGGGGGAAAGAGGGACATTTCAGCTTTAAGTGATCTTTGCTGTCACTCCACAATGTAAGCAGGGACAGCAGAACTCACGAAGTATGATTTACCTAGTAGGCCCTGGCTCTGGTTCCTTTCCACCTTGGGCAAGAGTAAGGGAAATGCCTATTTTACAGAGTTCCCCAACCCAGTTTCTACCTCCAATATTAGGGAGATCAGATTAATTCTTCTCCCATAATATGCCTGCTTGTCAAGCCTGAAAGTGCTGTATTTTCAGAGAAATCTCAGTGACTGAGCATCCTAGATGTACCCATTCAACAGGTCTATGTCCTTCCTTTCAGTTCTGTTGGCTCTAACCGTGTGCTCAAACCAACAAGTCCCTCTTAACTGCTGTGCGACTAGATAGCTGCAGTGTTCTAGATCAACAGTCAGCCTAAAAAGGTCAGAATTTCAGTCCTGAAGGCTACTCCTGAGTGAGCCACACTTATCTCCAAGTCCCTGTGACCAAGACTGGCAGAGGTAAAGTCCTCAGGATGCAGAATTTCTGGAACCCGTGTAGAACCAGCATGTGCCCAGATGGGGGAAAGTGTCACAAAGAAGGAACCAATTTCATGAGAATTCAGTCTCAAAGTGAGCTGTGGGTGCCAATATCCCAGGCGTTGGTACATCTGCAGACACCTGTTGTTTCCCCATTTGCTCTGCTGAACCAGAGAAGCTCAGAATCCCCGGGCTGATCCCTTGACTTTCACACCTGTCCGTGTCTAAGTGTTTTGTTGTGACTGAAGCCAACAGCCAGGGCCTCTAGAAAATCAGGCATAGCACTTCTTGGCTCTGCTCTACCACACAAACATCAAGCTAATTTTTCTGCTCCTGGCAGCTCAGAAGGCTGCTTTCTGCCCAGGTCATAAGAAAATAAAGTCAAAATTTTGTGCTTGGAAGAACTCCGAAAAAGAACATTCTGGTAAGGAACATGTGAGCCTCTGACACAGGAAACTGGAGTTTGGAGGAACGTTAGCCCAGATGCTTGGTGCTTGCCACCTCTTGAGGGCTCAGACTTGAAGCTTGCTTCAAGGGTGAAGGCAGACTTGGGGAGTGAGATGGAGGAGACTGGGGTGGGGACAGTCCAGAGTGGTCGAGCAGAGGTTTTCAAATACAAAGAATGTTCCCAGGCTCCTTTGATACAGTGTGTTTTCCTGTGCCTCTAGCTGTTCCTGATAGAAAGCTAAGTGACTGGGATGGAGGGTCAAGGGACATAGGCAAGGAACAAAATCATCACCGTCAGGAACCCCAGCCAAGAGTAGGTGACTACTGGGTGACTCCTGGACCTTCAGCTGGGGAGGCCCAGGTGTTCCCTAGCCTAGCACAGCTTCTGCCTTGGGTACACCTTCCTGCCAAGTGTCATCCATAATGATATAAATAAATGACAGCTATTAGTAATTAGTTAATAACAGTGATCATCTGAATGAAGATTTATTGAGTACTTACTAGATGCTGCCAGGCGCTATTTCGAGCCTTTTATAGGTATTAACTCAATTAATACAAACCAATGAAACTGGCACTGCTGCTATGTCCATTTCACAAGTGAGAACTCTGGGGCATGGAGGGGTTAAGTGACTTCCAGAGTAAGAAAGGTGTTTCAAACCCAGGGAGGCTGGCTTCAGAGTGTACACTCCTAGACACCCTGCCATTCTGCCTCTTGAGATGATCAGAGCCTCATCCTCCTGAAGTTTTTAACCTAGAGAAACTATTTCAGTGTAAGGTCACACACAGCACAGTGAACCATAGGTATTGGTGCATACAGTACTTTCTTTAAATAAGAACTCCTGAGGAACGGGGACGTAGTCAGTTAGTAGAACACTTGTCTAGCATAGAAAACCCTGTGGATTCCAAATACAGACCTGGTGTGGGGAATTCATGTCACCTTTATTTACATAAGAGTTCAAGACCAGCCTAGGATACATGAGACCTTGTCTTTAAAAAAAAAAAATTCTTGAGTAAGAATCTTGCCTACTCTCTGGAGCATTCCTTTAGGAGCCAAAAGCACTCATTATTTCTTCTTCTTTTGGCCTGGGCTAAACAGTGAGATATATGTGAGAGGGTGAACATGATCTCATAGAAATAAACAAGTATTGGGGTGTAAATGAAATCACTGCTAATTGCCTGCTTTGACAGCATGCCTGTCATGTCTCACTCACGGTTCCCCAGGGTTTGGTGCTGAGAGGAGAGGCACCAGACCCACATTCCCGTGTGGAAATTATGCTCTGGAGACACCGCTCTCATTTAGTTAGGAATGTGCCCTCCAATGCCCCCGTCCCACCTCCTTCCACTCCGAGGCTGAATACCAGTTACCATTTATCGTCATGCTGATAGGGACACTGGAAGAGAACACCTTTGCTAGTTTGTAGGAATGTGGTGATTAAATGGGTCAGAATCCAGAAACTGCTTAGAACAGGATCTGATCCACAACAGGTCCAATGAGTGCTTGTTGTGGGCATCACTAGTATTAAGGAATATTCTGGAACTCCATGTTTCTCTAAGAGGAAAATAGATCTGATTTGATTTTCTTTTAATTCCATTTATTTATTTATTTATTTATTTATTTATTTATTTATTTATATGACAAATTTTTTTTGAGACAGAGTCTCACTGTGTAGTTCTAGCTGTCCTGGAACTCACTCTGTAGGAGCAAGGTGGCCTCGAACTTACAAAGCTCTGCTTGCTTCTACCTCCACAGTGTTGAGATCAAAGGCAGCTGCCCAGAAAATGTCATTACCTACCTAGTCCCTGCAGGGATAAGTGTTAAGAACCTTGATTATGCTACACAAAACAAAATCTAGACGTTTGTATGGAATCCCTTGAATTTTAAATATTGTTCCATGTCTTTAAAAAATTCTTAGGGCTTGATAAAGTAATATAGGACTATAATCCCAACCTTCATGATCATGAGTTTAAGGCCTAGCACCCACAGAGTAGCTCATAACCATCTGTAATTTCAATTCCAGGGGATCTAGGCCTCTTCTGGCCTCTGCATATTTGTGGTGCAGACATACATACAGGCAAAGTACGTACACACACACACAAATAAATCTAAACACACACACACACAGACACACACACACACACACACAGATCACAACATCACAGTTAGTGAGTTGAATTCTGGTAAGAGCACTGCAAAAGACTAAGATCGAATTATTATCCCAAAAGGCTCTCTACAGCTCCAGGGGAGTCAAGTTCTTCATGAAGGACAGTCTGAACAGGGGATATAAGATCTCTTTCTGCCTATCATTCTCCCTTCTCACCCATATCTTTCTTGCAGTCACTAGATTACTGAAGACCCAAGACAGGTTACATCAGCCTCCCCTCTGCCTAGAAGCTGTTATAGTACAGGAAGGAAAACACACACTAACAGAAAACGAGAAGACAGAATCAGTGTCTCCCAGTATATTCAGTGAAATGTACAGGGATTTCTCCCTGTCACTAAGTCAGCATTCCATTCTCCAGGAAAGACAATCTGTAGCTCAAATCCTGAGCTCATACACCATGTGCACCGCACCAGCGTTCTTTATGCCCCCATCGTTGGGCAGTCCTTATTGTTGTAATGTAGTCTGTGACTCATCACTCAGTTTCAAAGCCCTCTAATGGCTCGCTAAGCATTCGTGGGAAATGCCTGCCTGCAGGCTGCAGTCTCT
Organism: Uromys caudimaculatus; assembly: GCA_028551405.1. NCBI lineage: Eukaryota > Metazoa > Chordata > Mammalia > Rodentia > Muridae > Uromys > Uromys caudimaculatus. The sequence goes on along the minus strand of CM052703.1, from coordinate 15,376,466 downwards.
AAAACCAATTATTCCTCAATTTTTTTTTTTTAACATTTTTAAATGGACAAGTAGACTAGCACTGTAGAAACTTGGACTCTCCTCCTCCCTCCTACATGTGTACACACAAACATAGGTATATATATTACAAAGAAAAAAAAGCCGATAGAACGTGTGTGTGTGTGTGTGTGTGTGTGTGTTGTGTGTTTACTGTGTATTTTACATGTTAAAGTCAGAATAGCTATGATGACTTGCAATCCTGGTTCTTAAGAGGTAGAGGCAAGAGGATTGTGGAGAAGACAGTCTATCTAGTGAATTCACAGATGGCAGAAAGTGTTAAGTATGTCAAAAATCACAAGTATGCTTGTAATATCTGGGTTTTGAAACATTCCATGGTGGAATAAGATGAAGTAGGGGTCCTTGGCTTCACTTTTTGCAGTTTTGCTACTCAGTTCCTAGGAAGTTTGGGTCGCTTGACATTATATGAAATTTGGCATCTCCTAGGTAGCCCCTGAAGCTAAACTGGTGCTTTTCCAACGCATTTGCTCAGCCCTGCTGAGTTCAACATCTGTTTGCAAAGGTGGTTTTTCCCCCCTCTTTTTCTTTTTTTCTTTCCTTTTTTTTTTTTTTTTTTTTTTTGACTGAGTCTCCAGTCATGGTGAGCTCACCTTCCCTTCTTGAGACCCTCCTGTGGTCTGTTTTTCCTCTGTCAGGCTTTCAAGTTAATTATTTCCTGTTTCTCTGAGTCTGTTCCTTGTCCCACCTCTCAGACCACCCTCCACACTCCCACCCCCATCCACTCCCCAGCACATGGGCCTTTGTCTCTTGGCCTGCCCTAGAGTACCCTCCGAGAGCCTGAGAGCTAATTTCGAAGTAGAGCAATCTCAACACAAAAACATGCCTTTCTTGTAAAAGCCAGGAGTGGCTCCCATGTTTCCAGCTTTTTAGCAAGTCTCGGCTCTGCACCAAGTCTCTTTATTCTCTTAATGCCTGAGTCCTGAGGTACTATGTGAGCTCACCTGCCCTGTTGGAGGTCTCTGGCATCCCTTCTACAGTAAGCCTCTCAGGATTCCCACCCTGATCTTGCCTGTCCTAGCGACCTTCTTCCATTGTTCATGCAACAGTGTTTCCCTAGGTATCTCTCCCATTCCCTCTCATCAATATCAGAGCCTGCTGGCTTCCTTGTGGGCTGAGTTGTAGCTCAAAATACTCTATGCACAGAAGCCACTGGCTGGGCAGGGGGAGAGATTTGGTTCAGAGCACTGACTATTCTTCCAGAGTTCAATTCCCAGGCCCCTCATGGTGACTGACCACTGTCGGTAACTCCAGGTCTAGGGGATCCGATGCTGCCTTCTGTAAGCACCAGCCTTGCAAGTGATGCACAGACAAACATGTGGACAGAATACCTACACATATAAAGTAAATCATTTTTAAAAAGCCACTCCAGGTCCTGGGACTTTGCTTCCTTTTCCCATGCTCAGAAATCTCACCAAACTAGCCTTTTACAGTCCAGCCTTCCTTTCTTCAAATTCCTCTTCCAGCACTGCCTGGGGATTTGTTTTAACTCTCACCTAGTCTGGCAGACGTTGTTTGCTATCATGTCCCCTATCAGTACTTCAGTTTTTCTCTCCTGTCTTGTCACCCCATGAGAGTGCACACAAGCTCTTCTGACAGCTTTTAGAGTCTACAGTGTCCTAGCCACCTAGTTCCAGTCTGCTAGAAAGTAAAGGAGGAAAAAAACTGAAAAGCTCTCACAAAGCTGGGACTAGCTTAGTGGCATGCGCTTGCCTCAGGTGTGTGAGACCCAGGATTCCAGCCTCAGTACAGAGGTACTGAGTGTAGGCTAGAATATAAATGTTTGTGCATAGTGTATACGTATACATTTAAAGTGAGAACATGAGTCTAAACACAAAGCAGAGGTTCAATTCTCTTTGAGGGAAAGGAGAGTCACAGGCTCCAGGCATCTGTATGTTCACTGTATCTCAGCCTGCAACCCAAATCTGTATGTTTCTCCTGTGCAGCTTAAACAAAGAGAAGCCTTGATGTTTATTGAGGATTTAGGTAACTACTTCCCAGTTAAGAAGAGATTTTTTAAATTGTGCTTTCATTATGACTCCATCTCCGTTTATTGATCAAGGGATTTCTTGCCTCACTTAACTCCATAATCTGCTGATCAGATTAAGAAAATGTGGAAACTATTGTCTGGCAGCAGCAGGCGCAGAGACGTAAAAGTGATGCTCGGAGGTAGGAGACGCAGATACTGTAATCCAAGAAAAGTGACTAATTGGTCACCAGAACATGTTCTTATGCTTTATTTATTCTTTTTATGCACTGAGCATGCCATGAAACAAATCGGATTAAAAGTTTTGTGGATGTGCTCTGTTCTAGGACTGTTTGGGAGTTCCCAATGTAGAAATAGCCAACATAAAGTACTAAATCAACGAAGGGATAGGAAATAATGCACAGCCAAAGGCATAAACATATGTATGTCATTATTCAACATACTTTTGGCACTTATTGGGTTCTTTTTAAATATAAGGAATAATACATAAAAGCAGCACAGTAAATTCTCAGTTATAAGATGCCCTTGGTTTTGGTGTTTCTTTTCTTACATTGTTACTACCTAGTATATAGCTGCATGTTCTGGAGAGACCTGTGTTTACTCTTTACCTCCTACCTGCCAGCCTATTGGTCACTTTCTTCTCATTAATTCTTCCTCTTGAGGGATACCAGGGGGGAGAAAAGGTGAATTTCAGGTCAGTCTAGTGTGCTTAGCAACAGAAGCAATTCAATCTCAGTACAATAAATTTGGAAGACCTATTCAATTTTTTGTGTGTCATTTAGGAATTTGCTCTATCCAACTGAGGGAACATTCCTCTCAGTTAAAGCCTGGACATTTTTGAGATTGATAGGATTTTTTTTCTTTTTTCTTTTTTTTTGTCTCTAGATTTTATTTAGTTTCTTTGAGACAGGATCTTGCTACATAGCCAAGGCTGGACTCAATACCCATTTCTCTCTCTCTCTCTCTAAAAAAAAATGTGTCTTTTATTACATTCATTTCATGTGTGTATATGCTGAAAGACGTCACAGGATAACTCACTGAATGGAATCAGTTCTCTCCTTCTGCCATGAGGACCTAGGTCATGAAAGCAAGTTCCTTGACACACTGAACTATTAGCACAGCCACAGCCTCCAGCTCTTGACCTTCTACCTCAGTCTCCCAAGTGCTAGGATTGCAGGCCTTCCCTAAAGCAACTAGCCTGTTACTGCAGGAAATCTGAAGAGCAAAGGAAAGAGAATCATGTATTTGTACCAATTACATGAGTGAATCTAAACCTGTTTACATTGCTGGGTTTTATTACTTAAAATTACCCATTCTAGACACACGGGAAGTGAGGTTTTAAATTACTCTGACCAGTTTCTCATGCTACAAAAAACCCAACCTAGGGCTGGAGAGATGGCTCAGTGGTTAAGAGCACTAGTTGCTCTTCCAGAGGTCCTGAGTTCAATTCCCAGCAACTCCATGGTGGCTCACAACCATATATAATAGGATCTGATGCTCTCTTGTCATGCAGGCATTCATGCAAATTGAGCACTCATATATATAAATAAAAATTTAAAGACAGAAACCCAACTTAACAGCCTTCAAAGCATAAGTACTTTACAGTTATGGAAAAGAAGTCTATTTGCAGGGACTTCATGGGAAACCCACTACAGACAAAATGCTTTTACAGAATAAGGATGTCTAATTCAATGACTGAGTGCTCCCCCATCCCCTCCCTTTAAGAAAACAAAAAATGGAACAACTATATCATAGTATAGAAGATCCCTCACAGAACGGTCAAATCACATTGTATGACAAGGAACAGAGAGGAAATGGTGACAGCATTATGGCATTTGGCCTAAGATGCTAAAGTGACTATGTAATATTGGCGCAGCTGTGTACTTCTGTAGCACAATCGTGACAAATGTTGGCTATCTTCACTGCAGACAGCTGCAGGCTCGGATTTACTTTTGCAAACCTCACTCCTAGCCCTCGATCAGGCGGGTGTCGCCAGCTGTCGTAGCACCCGCCACAGCCTCTTCTTTCCCACTCCCACGCATCCGCCAAGGCCGCCGCGGCCCCGACGAGGAGGCGCGCGCCCCAGGCGCACGTGACGGGCCTGGGGAGGGCAGTTTTCATTCTCCCCTCCCCCTTCCAAAAAACACGCCCTCTCCTGGCAGGCCGAGGCTTTCTATTGCGCTACCATCAGAGTGACCCTCAGTTCAGCCAATCGACATGCGGCACCTCAAGTAAGGCCCGCCCCCTGATGGTCCTCAGGTTCCTTCCCGCTCACACCGGAGTCACTTCCGAAGAGAGAACCGCCATGAAGAGAGTAGGGGGTGCCGCCCACCTCTGCACCTACAGCCTCCCCGAGTCCCAGCAGCAAGACGGCAACCACGCACCCAGCTTCTCCAGCCACAGCTCATGCCGCCGTCGCCAGCGGCGCCGACATGACAAGGCGCTGCATGCCCGCTAGGCCAGGTTTCCCCTCATCCCCAGCCCCGGGGTCGTCGCCCCCGCGCTGCCATCTGAGACCCGGTAGTACCGCCCCTGCTGCAGCGGGAAAAAGAACAGAGAGTCCTGGGGACAGGTACCGTGCAGAGGGCTTGAGAAGGGGCTGGGTCGCGGGGGCACGGGTATAAGGGAGGACTGCGGACGGCTGCTCTTCTGTTCCCGCCATCCTCAGCGAGCTCAGGCCTTGATGTTCTGGGGCCTGCAAGCCCTTGCCCCGCCTCCGCGCGGGGGCTTCTGGGAGTTGGAGTCTCCTTTTCTGTAGTTGGGGTGTTGCTTTTGGTATAATGACCACTAGCCTAGATGGCTGCGGAGAACCTGTTTTAGGTAGAAGGTTGTTTTTCTCCTTTTCGAGCGTTTGCCCTGGGGCCCTCCCTACTCGAAGCCTCTAGATCGTTCTGATCCTGGTGGTTTCTACAGAGTTTAATTATGTAAGATGTGATAAGGAAAATCCACGAATTACTTAAATAGTAGAGTGTACACGACCATTCATACTAAAAACATTTTTGGAATACGCCTGTTTTCTCTTTGAGTGACTTTCTCCCTCACCAACAGACCTTTTCCTATTTCTATCTTTTTTTAAAAAATATGGTAAAGATTTTCTGGGAGCTATGTAATGATGGAGAATTTCATCAAATGATATCCTCTGACAATAAAACATATTCAAAGTATCTATGAACTTGGTACTGTCTTTTTTTTTTAATTTTAAGAAGGTGTCATAGACGTTTAAAAATAAATTTATGCTTTAATATTGTAGCACAGACTCACAATCCTTTATCTTAATTCTGAAAGCCAGAAAGCTGTGAAAAGCAAACTTTTTCATTTAGTTTTCTACCATAGCTTACTTGGCAGCCAAGCCAGATTGACCAGAGCTAATATAAGGTTGTGGGTGGTCTTTATTCTATTGAGTGTGAGTATTGATAAGCTTTGCTGGAGAAATATTAGAATTTTGGCTACAGGTTGCAGCACCGGATTCTGCTAGAGGCTGTACATAATACAGTCAAGTTATTTTCTCTCCGAAATCCAATAAATTGGAAATTCTAACACATTTGATCCCAGAACATTCAGATAAAGGTTTGTGAAGCTGTCATAATTTTCTTGAACCATTTATACATAAGTAATGGACATTTCTGTGTGCTTGAACTTAGGAAACAATTATTTTTACCGCTACAGAGTTCATTTATAGTTTCATGGTTTACCCAAAGCCATTTGAAGAGTAGTATTAGGTTTAATACTTTAGGGAAGGGATATGGTATTAATATTTAGTAAAAAGATAGAAGTCTATCTTGGTTTTAATTTGCTGCTTCTGGGTTCTTTTGCACCTCTCCACTACCAGTAATAGGACATCATTTGTCTTCCCTTTGCAGGCTAGCATTTCTTCCTTTACTCAGAGGTGGAGTTAATTTACCTAATGTAATTTACTTTCTGTAAACAAATGCATGTATTCTCCCATAACCTGTCACTCATATTTCTCATAATCATTTAGGTTCTCTCAACATTCTGGTGGAGTCTAGGTAAACCAGCAAGGATGTGCATTGCTCTTGTACAGCGATCAGTAAAATGTACAATAGAGAAGGAGACCATCAGCTTTGGGTCTGGGTTGCTCAGGGTTCCCGCCGAGTGCTGGCTCAGTGCGGGAGTGCTTAGAACGGTAGCCTGCTACTTGTTTGCTCTCTTTCACCAAAATGGACACATTTCAGGAAAAAATTATTTACTCAGTTGTTTTCTACATGTAACATTTCAGCATGCATGAACAGATCGGAATATAGGTTCTGGTAATAATTGTGTACCCGTGTTAGGGTGCGTTAACCCATACTCGTTATTAAAGCTGTTTGGTTTGGGTTTTTTTACTTGTTAACTATCCGACTCCCTTTTTATTTTACTTAGGTGTAGTATGCTGCTTTTGTAAAAGTATCTTAAGTTTTTTTTTTTTTTTTTTTTAAGTATTTTACTTATTTTTATTTTACGTGAATGAGTGGTTTGGCTGCATGTATATCTGCACCATGTGTGTGCCTGGTGCCAGGAGACCAGAAGATGGCATCACATACCCCTAGAACTGGACTTAGTCATTTGTGAATAGCCGTGTGAGTGCAGGGGAACGCTGGCTTCTTTGCAGGAGCAGCAAGTGTTCTTAATCACTGAGCCATCTCTTCAGTCCCTTGAACTCTTTGCTTGTTTTTGTAGGTTTTGTTTGTTTTGATTTGTTTTTCAAGACAGGGTCTCATTGTGTAGCCCTTACGGGGCCTAGAATTCTCTCCATAGACCAGACAGGTCTCCAGTTCACATAGATATACCTGCCTTGTCTACTGAGTGCTGGAATTAAAAGGTGTGTGCTACTGCTCCTGGCTAATCTTAAGGAATCTTAGATCTTTTTTTTTTTTTTAAATGAAATACAAGGTGGCTCATTCTAATTTTTTGCTGTTAGTTTAGGATCTTATAAAACATCAAGAGATTAGTGTAAGATTCATGAATGATCCTGTCTGCTTTTGCCTTGCATGTTGCTTTTCAGATCAACCTAATTGTTCATTCTCCCTTCTGCTATTCTTCTCCTGTTGCAAGTCTCTGTTAGACAGGTCTGTGACCTCTATTCTTCAGGTTTCTGTTTAAATGGTAATCTTTCTAGTCACTGAATATAACAAACACAGTCAGATGTTTCTCCCCAGGATCTTCTATCTTAGCTTGTAGCTATAAGCACTGAATTAGTGCCCTGGATTCATACTTCAGTTTGGCCATTTTAGTACTCTAGATTTCATAAGTTTCAATTATGTTTATAACTTAACAAAAAATAGTTATTTTATTAATTTTCTTGTGGCTTAGCAAACTATGATTGCCGTTTTCAGAACTTGATTAGTTGGATCAGACAGTGGAATCAGCCCATATTATATAAATCTAAGATTCACTACTTAATCTAAAATATTGAGGTTTTAATACTTGGTTTTGTGATGTCATATTAGTTGTGCTTTTATTTTCAGGAAGCAATCAATCATAGATTTCTTCAAGCCAGCTTCAAAACAAGGTACGCATGTTACCGTCCGTTTGATGGGTTGTTTTAGAGGTGACGACCCTCCACACTTGGGATTATACTGTTCAGAATTGAGAAATGTCTGTTATAATGAAAATGTGGTGACCAGGAAACCATCTCTTCATTCTTAACATTAAAAAATATTCCAGTTTATAGTGCTTATATGATTTGTATTCTCTAGTGAAGTAGCTCACAAAGCCATAGGGGGCTTAGTTGATGTAGCAGAATGGGTTCGTGAAACTTTCTTAATTTCTCTCTTCCCCCCAAATTTTTTTATCACTACATATTAATTGGCTTGAATTTTTTAGTAACTTCAGTGCAGTTAAAAGTTGATAGTTAATATAAATAATAATAGACACATCAGTTTATTTTTAATAATGTGTGATTTATATGTGTTTTAATTATGGCTATTTTAGACAAACATATGTTGGATTCTCCTCAAAAATCAAACATCAAATACAGAGGAAATGGATTATCCATCACTGGGACAGAGCAATTTGAAAGGAAATTATCTTCACCAAAAAAACCTAAACCCAAAAGAATGTCATCAGAAGAAAGTCCTATTTTAGAAGCTTTCATGAAAGGTGGGAAAGAGCACCACAAAGATCGTGGTGTCCATGAGTCACGTCGGCCTTGTATGTCTTTAAGCACCAAATATTTACCCAAAGGAGCAGGCATCTATGCCCCTTCCTCTTATCGATTGCCCAAAGAGATCAAGGCACGGAAGAAAAAACACCGGTCTCCTGAGAGAAGGAAGTCATTGTTCATTCATGAAAGTAACAGGGAGAAGAATGACAGAGATCGAGGCAAGAACAGTGAAGACTCCAGAAAACAGGCCCCAGCCACAGAAGGTGACATCTTCAAGAACAGCTCCAGAAGTGTTAGCAGCAGAAGCAGCCTATCCAGGCACCATCCAGGAGAAAGCCCACTGGGGGCTAGGTTCCAGCTGTCGTTAGCTTCTTACTGCCGAGAGCGAGAACAGAAGAAGTTGAGAAAGGAACAAATGGAGCAGAGAATCAACTCGGAAAATTCTTTCTCAGAAACAAGCAACCTTTCCTTAAAGTCCTCTGGTGTAGGGAAGAAATGTAAGCCAAGGCATGAGCACAGCAAACACAATGAGGCTGTACCTGGGAAGAGTAATCTCTCAAACCTGGTATGTACAGTAATTACTGAGGTAGCTTTGTTACTGCTGTACCATGCTTAGACCTAAGTCTTATTAATCCATAACATTTAAGGAAATACAGGTGCATGACTTGGACTAATGCTGGTTTCATTAGGTTATCTCTACCCTTCATTGACTTCTGTAAGTTTATTTTATTTGTTTGTTTATTTATTTTGTTTTTTTCAAGATAGGGTTTCTCTGTGTAGCCCTTGTTGTCCTGGATCTCCCCTCATAGACCAGGCTGGTCTTAAACTCTCAGAGTTCCACCTGCCTCTGCTCCCAAGTGCTGGGATTAGAGACTTGCACCACCACTGCCCAGCTAAAATTCAGTTTTTACCCTAATTTTTACAGACCAGAAGCAAAGATCTTTTTTTTTTAAACAATTTTTTTTAATGATTCCTCTTCATTTTTTATGTGCATTGGTGTTTTGCCTGCATGTATGTCTGTGTGAGGGTGTCAGATCCCTGGAACTGGAATTACAGACAGTAGTGAGTGCCATGTGGGTCCTGGGAATTGAACCCAGGTCCTCTGAACTCTCTCTTCAGTCCCACAAAGATCTTTTCTAATGAAACATTAGAAAAGAATGAAACATTCTTTCAGGCAAGTGTTGTAATTTTTTAAAGATGTGCCAAAGGAGATACTTAAGGAATGGCAAATATAAAAGAACAGGAAACAACTTAGAACAGTGCTTCTCAAAATGTCCTCAGGGCAGTAGCAGCAGTGGCCCTTGGGAATTTGTCTGAAATGCACTCTCTGCCCCAGTAAGAAACAGTGGAGTCAGTGCGCAGCAGTCTTCAGTTAAAAAGCCTCCAGATCACTGTAAAAGTTCAAGAACCACTGTTGCAGATTATATATAAATCTTTGATTTATTTACTTTATTTGAACCTATATGTGGAGGCCCAAAGAAGCTGCCAGATCCCCTGGAGTTAGGGTTACAGGTAGTTGTGGTCTGTGCCAAGTGTGTGCTAAGAATCAATCTCAAGTTCTACAAGAGCACAGGCACTCCTTCTCCAGCCTCATATCTAAATCTTAGATAATTAAGTAGGTATGAGTCTTAGAAACATACCTGATGACTTAGAAAACTACACATAGTTTTTTAGTCCCATCATATTTTTCTTTTGAGAATTCAAAGTCAGATTAGCATTAAAGCTTTTTTTCTTCCCTAGAATGTCAAGTTATTAAATAAATAAATCTTTTAAAAAAGGAATCTCAGCATTGTATATTACTAGAAGGTATTTGTGAATCTAATCTCTGTTTGTAATAAAATTGTACCTTCTGAGGTTACTGATGATAATAGATGTAATATTTATAGTCCATATAGCAATAGTCTTCTCGTGTATTAATTTTTTTTAAAGATTCATTTATTTATTTTATGTATATGAGTACACTGTAGCTGTCTTCAGACACACCAGAAGAGAGCATCAGATCCCATTACAGATGGTTGTGAGCCACCATGTGGTTGCTGGGAATTGAACTCAGGAACTCTGGAAGAGCAGTCAGTACTCTTAACCACTGAGCCATCTCTCCAGCACTATCGTGTTAATTTTTGAGTTATAAATCACTGTTAGTTTATGAAACAAGGACTTCATTTTTGTGATTTTTTTTTTTTTTTTTTTTTTTTTGGTAAACGATACAGATGGCCCCATAAGTATGTGTGTGTGGTGTGTGTGTGTATGTGTGTGTGACCCTAGTAGGAGGTATAGCATTTGGGCCTTGTGTGTCTGGACAAGCACTGTACCCATGAGTTATATCTCCAGCCAATACTCTTCATTTTAAGATCTTTATACATTTTTTTTTTAAAGCTACCTCTGAATAGAAGTGCTTGCCTAATTCGTCTAGGTGTAAGTTCATATTCTTTACTTCTAAAAATTTCTAATTTTCTTCTCCTTTTCCTCATAGGAAAATGGACATCTCTCAAGAAAAAGATCATCTTCAGACTCGTGGGAACTTTCAGGTAGGTAGCATCAGACTTAAACCTAGACTTTCTAAGTGAGTTTGTATCTTTTTCATACTAGTTTTTAAAAATAAATTTGTTCAAATATTCTCTTCCCTTCCTAGAATTAAATGTCTCAAATAGTTAAGAGTCTGATAAAGGGATCTAGAGAGATAGCTCAGCAGTTAAGAGCACTGGCTGCTCTTCCAGAGGACCCAGGTTCAATTCCCAGCACCTACATGGCAGCTTAGAACTGTCTGTAACTTCTGGTCCAGGGGATCCAACTCCCTCACACATGCAGGCAAAACACCAATGTACATAAAATTAAAAAAAAAATAATAAACTATTAAAAAAAAAGTTTGATAAAATTACATCCCAAAAGAATAATATTTAGGTATGATGACACACATCTGTAATCTCAAGTACTTGAGAAGCTGAGACAGGAGACTCTAGAGATTGAAGTCAGCCTAAACTACATAGAATAATACCTGACCTCAAAAAAAATAAATGTTTGAATTTATTCTACATAATCTGTTTTCTTGACTTCTTTCTGCCTTCTTTAGGAGTTCCTAATAGTGTGTTTTAACAGTGTATTCTTTATACTAGTATTGAGTGTTTCACTTCTGAATCTTTGTCTACATCAAGAAATGTAATCTTGATGTTAGGCATGGTGGCACAAATCTGCGATCCTAACACTCAGTGGGCTAAGGGAAGAGGATTGCAATTTTGGGGCTTGCTTGGATGACAGTGGGATGCTGTCCGAGAACAGATGAGCAGCAGCATACGCTTGTATTCTTGATGTACTGTTAAAGATGCTTTGTATTAAGTTAAAACAAGATCCAAATATTCCAAATACAAAGGTGCTTTTCTAATATTACATCTCAAGGACATGTACAAGATTTAATTGGTACTTTAGTCACAAATAGCTGTTAGCTCAGGAATTCTTTTTGGTTTGTTTGGGGGTTTTTTTGGTTTGTTTGTTTGTTTGTGTTTTTTTGAGACAGGGTCTCTATAGCCCTGGCTGTCCTGGAACCCTGTGTAGCCCAGGGTAGCCTCAAACTCAACAAAATACATCTGCTTCTGCTTGTCTCCCAATGCTGGGATTAAAGTCATACACAGCTACAATCAGCTAACTCAGTTCTTTAAGTTATCTTTTCTTAATCGAGAAATAGAGCATTAAACTCTGAACACTGCCAGTGAGCCTGGGAGAGCCTGGGTTATTGTTGTGCAGGAGTCTGGGAGCACTGTTCATATGTTAAATCTCTCTTGCCCACAGAAAGATCTGAAGCAACTTGAGGTTACAATCATGGATAAAAGACTTAAAGTAGGGATCCAGAATTTAAATATTAAAAATTAACACTGCAGAATTTTACTCCTGAGGAAATGAAAGACTTCTAGAAATAATCTTGTTCATCTAATTAATGTGTCAGCTTTCTCTGCCATAACCTCAAACTTTGAGAAATGAACTTCACGGATTAGTCCTACATTTGGGAAGATGTAGTGAACACAGCAAATAGCTACACTTATTGAAAATTTACTGTGTTCCTTTTGTCATTTATGTGATAATTTAAAGTGCCTCTGTACGTGGTAGTACATGCCTGTAATTTAGGCTGCAGAGCAGGACCCTGCCTCAGAAACAAAACCCGAAGTAGATAAATGGCTTCATTGATAAAGTGCTTGTTGCACAAGGTCCACAGTTGAGATCTCTAGGATCTGTGTGTAAAAGCCCAACATAGCAGTGCTCACCTCCAATCAAAGTACTGTGAAACAAATATCCAGCCGATAGATTGTCTAAGAAGTACAAAAGAACAGAAAATTCTGTCATTCCTCTACTTCTTAGAAAGTTTAGAAAAGAAGTCTCAGACTTGGGGGCGGGGGGGAGGCACATATGGCTAGCTTCATTTTTAAAATTGCATTTCCCAGATTATGTGTTCATAAAGGTAACCCCTAAGATTATTTATTTTGAGGCCTTTTTGTTTTATGTTTTGAGACAGGGTTTCACTGTATAGCCATGGCTGCCCTAGCAATTAAGCTGTGTAGACCAGACTGGCCTCAAACTCATGGAGATATATCTGACTATGCCTCCTGCCACCATGCTGAGCACTTAGTAGGTTGAGGCAGGAGGATCAGGAGTTCAAGGTCATCCTCGGCTACATAATGAGTTCCAGACCAACCTGAAGTACATGAGACCCTATCTCACCCTTCCTCCCCATCCCCAAACAAACTGACTCAAAAATGGTAAGAAATCTGTGTACACACACACACACACATATTTAGGCAAATTTGATTTTGAGAATACAGATTGTGTGCATTATTGGTTTTCTTTGTCTTCCTGAGCCTTAAGCATGGGCTAGGCAAATATCTACTACTATATCCCTCCAGTCTTCACGAATTTTAAATGAATGATTAAAGTATGGGTTAATAAATGGTTTGTTGTTTTTTTTTTCAAGACAGGATTCTTGTCTAGCTGTCTGGAACTCACTATGTGGACCAAGCTGGCCTTGAACTTAAGAGATTGGCCTGCCTCTGCCTCCCAAGTGCTGGGACTACAGTCATTTGCCACCACAACAGACTTAATGAAATTTTTTTAGCATAATGTAAATTTTAAGACTGATTAACTTAGGCTGAAGAGATGGCTCAGTAGGTTAAAGTACTTTCTGTGTAAGCATAGTGACTAGAGTTCAGATCCCAGCACACAAACGTGTGCATCCCACCTGTAACCCAAGTGCTCTAGAGGAAGAGACAGGGTCCCCAGGGTATGTAGGCAAACTGGACTAGGTAAATTGGTAAGATCCATGTTCAGCTAGAGACCCTGCTTAAGTAAATAAAGTGGAGGGTGATCAAGGATGACACCACAGCAACTTCCAGCCTCTCCTCAAACACTCATATAAACCAGAACTCAAAAACTATATAGCTTTTGTTTGTTTAGGGGGTGGGGGGTTGTGGGGTGTCAAGACATGGTTTCTCTGCGTAGCTCTGGCTGTCCTGGAACTGTTGTATGGATCAGGCTGGCCTTGAACTCAAGAGATCTGCCTGTCTCTGCCTAGTGTTAAAGGCTTGCACCACCACTGCCCAGAAAATATAGTTACTAAAGTGTTTCTGACTGCAGTTGTTAATATAGGCATCTGTAACAAAGTACCCCAGCTAGGACAGCTTAAGACAGAAATTACTACCTCGTAGTTCTAGGAAGCTGGAGTCTAAAATCAGTCCATTGGTGAGGCCCTCCTCTGATAACTCCAGGGGAGGAATGCTTCTTTACATCTGAGAGATTCAGGTGTTTGCTCGTAATCTTCAGCATTCCTTGACTTGTAACTGGACCACTCAGTCACGTGGGATCTCATCCTGTCGTGCCAAAGGTCAATACTTGAACATATTTGTGAAGACAGTTAGTTAAACCCATCACAGCTGAAAACTAGAGAGACATAAAATATTAGTGGTAATCACTAGATGGAAATACTTGGGTAAGTCTATTTACTTATTGATTTGGGGGTTTTTTGTTTGTTTGGTTTTTGTTGTTGTTTTTGTTTGGTTTTTGTTGTTGTTTTTGTTTGGTTTTTGTTGTTGTTTTTGTTTGGTTTTGGTTGGTTGGCCGAGGAGGTTGTTTTTGTTCTTGTTCTTGTTGTTTTGAGACTGTATTGTCCAACTTCCTACCTTCTTCAGGGCCAGGCTAGCCTTGTATTCATGATCCTGACTCAGACTCCTGACTGTTCAGATTATAGTTATACACCACCATGCAAGGTAGATTTTTTATTTTTTTTAATTTATTGATAGGATCTCTCTATGTAGCTTTGGCTGTCCTGGAACTCTCTATGTAGACCAGGCTGGCTTTGAATTCAAAAAGATCCCCTTGCCTCTGTGCCGAGTGCTCAGATTAAAGACATGTGTTACCACCACCTAGCCCAATGAATGTATTTTTAAATAAGTTATTTATCTGCCTTTTTATTCCCATATTTGCTTATCATCTAAAACCCTTACACTTATGGATGTAAAAGTATTTTATTTCTAGAACCAGGTATTCCAATGTGTAGTGTCAGTGTCTAATGTTTTAGGGAGTGATGCCTTTGGTAAGATAATCTAATAGACTAGCAATAAAAATGAGCATATGTCATTAGCTTTAAATTTCTTGGACATCACTGTCAGGTGGTGTAAAATGACAGCATTAATTCTTTTTCTTCATTGCATAAATAGTGAATAATCTCAGCCTAACCTTAGAATTTAAACATTTCTTCAGAGTGTTCTGTGAATAAGCTTGACCCAGACAGAAGAGTATACTTCTCACTGATGTGACAAAAATTAATTTTAGGCTCTAAACAGAATAAATTCTCCGACAAAAGAAAAAGGAACTCTGTGGATTCAGACCTGAAAAGCACAAAAGAACCTATCATACCAAAAGCAAGAGAGTCCTTCATAGAGAAGCGCCCGGACACATCCCATCAGAGAGAAAAGTTTATAAGACACATTGCACTGAAGACTCCTGGCGGTGTTCTGCGCTTGGAAGATATAGCCAAGGAACCTGATGATGAAACAGATCGCTCTTCTGCAGACTTGGCACCTTCAAATTCTGGCCACCATTCTTCCAGGAATAGTGACCAAGTCCACGCAGCAAGTACCAAAGAGACTAAAATACAGAAACCCCACTTACCTTTACCTCAGGAAAAATCTACAATTAAAAGAGCTAGCAACCTTCAGAAAAGTAAACCAGCTGGCTCTGTGACATCAAAAGAGACAAAGCTACCTTTACTTTCCCATGTTCCAAGTGCTGTTTCCTCTCGAGTACCGCTAAATGCTAAAAATTGCACTCTGCCAGTTGCTAAAAAAGATAAAGAGCGTTCCTCCCCGAAAGAACGTTCTGGGCATTCTACAGAGTCCTCTAAACACAAGGAACACAAAGCAAAGACTGTTAAGGCTGTTTCTAATGAATCTTCAGGGAAAAATTCTGGGGGGTCTTTGCATTCAGAGTACGCCCCTCCAACAGCGTCTCCCCCAGCTGCCTTGGAAGTTGTGCCGTGTGTCCCAAGCCCTGCAGCACCTTCAGATAAAGAGAGTTCAGGAAATTCCAATGCAGGTAGCAGTGCACTGAAAAGGAAATTCAGGGGTGATTTTGATAGTGATGAAGAAAGTTTAGGTTACAACTTAGAGAGTGATGAGGAAGAGGAAACACTAAAATCACTGGAAGAAATAATGGCTCTGAACTTCAGTCAGACTCCTACAACTTCAGGAAAGCCTCCTGCGTTTTCCAAGGGGCTTAGATCCCAGTCGTCAGACTACATGGTAAGAAGTTCAATGGTAACTTGTCTTCACTTGACGGGGGAAAGATGGATTAATTAAAGAAGATAGATTGTTAACTTTAAAATTCAGTGTTTACTACAACTCATCGTTAGACTGACATGAGTGTGAATTCTTGTTTGGTAAATGAGTTCCCCATATCTTCAATTTTATTGTTAATCAGTGGTCTCCAAACTTTTTTGATCACATGTACTTTTTTATTAAAAGGAAACTTTAAGCATGTACCCCAGTATATATATGTAACTTATATATATTCTATACATGTACCACTATAATACTGTGTACTTTTGAAATAAAGTATATACAGAAAACAGATTTAGAAGGAAAAATAAAATTAAGTATTTCCTGTGGCAGTTACATAGAAGTTACTATAGATTAAGTTCTACTGGAGTTTCTATAGACGTTCCATATAAATAGAAGTTCTATTATTTTCTTCCTGCACCCCAATGGATCACCTTGCACACCCCCTGCTTTGGAGACCACTGCTGTAAATGAAGGTAGAGTGTAGAAATGTTGTTAATTGTGGTGTGCAATTTTATTTATAAAGTGCTTCATTCTATCTTGGGAGTAAACTGTATTTATTTTAAGATTTCTGTAAAGTTTGGTGGGGAAGGTGTAATATTCCATGGTAGAACCTAAAAATTAGTAGTAGTTTGACTTCACTAAAATAGAATGCAGAAGCAAAGATAGGGTCACCACAGAGCGCTTGGGTGTTTGCCTTCAGATCCTGAGGCTAGCAGGGTTTTATAGGCAGTGTCCCTCCTCCTAATGGATATTGAGATCAAATTGCCTGCAGTATAGAATACTAGATTGAAAGCATGATAATGGAATTTTTCCTTTAAGAAGGGTGTCATCCAGACCCAGGTTACTGACATAGAAAATAGTCATTAGTACTCTGAACAACTTTAAAATATCCTAGTGCTTCTACTAAGGTAAGTTATAAAGTAGTTTTTAAACTTTCTTTTGTTTTAGGAATATGCTCAGAGTGGAACTTACACAAATACCTTAGAGCGACTGGTAAAGGAGATGGAAGATACACAGAGGTTGGTGAAATCATAATCTGTTACATTTAACAAACTGCTTTGCTATGGGGTTGGCTTTAATTTACCTTAGAATGGTATATTAGTATATATGGGGTTGGGGATTTAGCTCAGTGGTAAAGTGATTACCAAGCAAGTACAAAGCCGTGACTTTAGTCCCTAGTCCACCAAAAATCCCAAAAGAACTAGAAATTAACATGCATTTTGTAGGAGTACCATTATTCTAATTCTCTCATCAACTGTTTTAGAAATAAGGTGTGTTCTCTTGTTCGAGAGACATCAAAAGATACAGGTTTTTACAGTATGCTGTATATTAGATTACTAATATAAATTCCTTTTTGCTTGTTATAACAGTATCTTAACTGATATCATTGATGAAAAGCATGAGTAGAATTTATTTTCATTATATGTGTGCACGTACAGTGTATGCATGAGAGTGCTAGTGCATGTTTGCTAGAGCATGCGTGTGAAGATGTGAGGACAGCCTTGGGTATCAGTCCTCACCTTCTGTTGTGTTTGAGGCAGGCTCCTCCCTGCTGTGTATGCTAGCCTTAGCTGACCCATGAGCTTCATCAGGGAGTCTCCTTTCTCTGCCTCCCATTTCCCTGTGGGAACACTGGGATTACAGATACTTGGGCTATGCATCCAGTGCCTGGTGTTTTTTTTGTTTTGTTTTGTTTTGTTTTGTTTTGTTTTGTTTGATAGAATCTTGCTGTATAGCTCTGGCTGCCCTCAAACTTACAGAATTCTGCCTGCCTCTGTCTTCTGGATTTTGGAATTAAAGGTGTGTACCAACACACCTGATACATGCATGCAGCTTTATGTGGGTTCTGAGAATTCAAACTCGGCCTGATTCTTGTGCAGCGAGTGCTGTATGCACTGAGCCATCACCACAACCCTGCATCTTATTCTCAGTAGTTCCGATTGAATCAGCGCACTGACATCACCACCACCCAGCCCCAGCATTCATCGTCCTGAACTGAGCTCCGTATTCCCTCTCTGCCCTGACTCCTTGCCTTTGGCAAACCACCGTTTTTAATTTTTGTTTCTATGAGGTTGACTACTCTAGACATTTCATGTGAGATCATTTATTAGTTTCCTTATGTCTAGAGTATTGTAATTAGCATAATATCTTGATTGTTTGCAGTGAAGGTTGGGTCAGAATTTCCTTCTTGAGGTTGACTGTTCCGTCTTGCATACATGCCACCTTTTGTTCATTTATCCATTAATGGCTACTTGGGTAGTGCCCACTTTTCAGCTGTTGTAGAAAAAAAATGCTATGATGATTTGTGTATCTTTCGGTTATTTTGAGTCCGGACCCACACCAGGACTTAGTGAACTTGAGGTAATTGTTGGGGTTTGAGACAGCGGCCACACTGCCTTCTTCAGCGAGTGCACCGTTTTACATCACCATCTGCAGTGTAGGAGGATTTCTCTTCTCCACAGTTTTTTCATTCATATTCATATTTATATCCCTCCCCCTTTGTCCCCTTCCACCCCATAGCCATCTTAAAGGACATGGAATGGTATGGTTTCTCATCATGGTTTTGATTGGCATTTTTAATACATTTTCGTGTGGTTTTAGGCCTCTTGATAATTTTGGAGTAATGTCTGTTGAGAGCCTTTGTCTGTTTTTTTTTTTAGTTTTTATTGCTAACACAAAAGTAAGACTTGATTTTGATGTTAGCTCACTTCAGCAGCACATATCCTAAAACTGGAACAGTACAGGGGGGATCAGCTTAACCCCTGTACAAGGTGACAAGCAGATTCATGAAGTAGTCCATCATAATTTTAAAAAATTAGCAACAGTTAACTCTCAAAAAACTTAATTTTCATAGAATATGGATATAAACTACTCTAAAGAACCATAGTTATTTATTCTTTGTTATAAATAAATTGATTTCACTTAGGGAAATAAACATTTTTAAATCCAAACTTTTTTTTTTTTAATGTTTATCAATTTCAGACATTTTGTACTGTTTTCTTGGGTTGGGGGAAGGGTTTTTTGTTTAATTAAGCATGATCTCAGTATATTGCCATGGTTGGCCTCAAAAATTGGATTCTTCTGCCCCAAGTCTCCTCAAATTTTGGGATTACAGGTGTATACCACCATTCCCAACATTAAGAAAGAGTTTTGAAACCAAGACAACCATACATGTTTTCTGTGTCATGTTACTCTTTGGAGGAAATAGTTCAAAATGATAAGCAGCCCACTTTATACACATCAAGAAATTGAGGGTCATGATTTTCCTAATGACATTTATGTGACAAGTTGAATATATATTAGCTATTGTTGTAATTCAGGAACGTGGGAAACTGAGTCAGGAAGAGTGCCATGAATTCAATGTCTATCTCAATAAATAAATGGCCAGAGAGATGGTTCAGTGGGTAAAAGCACTTGCTGAGCTTAATATCCTAAGACTCATGTGAAAAAAGAAAAGAACTGACTCTTGCGTTATCCTCTGACGTACACACACACACATACACACATGGAAGTCAGTGTAATTTTGTTTGTTTACTTTTGTTTTTTTGAGGTAGGGTCTCGCTATGTAGCTCTCGCTGTCATAGAACTCACTGTGTAGATTAGGCTGACCTCAAACTCACAGAGCTCTACCTGCCTCTGCCTCCTGAGTTCTGGGGTTAAAGGCATGCTCCACTACGCCTGGCTTAAATATAATTTTAAACATTAAAACACAAAAGTTTTAAACAGTGGGCCTAGAGATAGGCCTCACTGGCTAAGAATATTTGCTATGCTTCAAACGGGCTTGAGTTTGTTTCCCAAAACCCAAGTCTGGTATCTCACAACCACCTGTGATGGTAGCTCTGGGAGTTTCAACACCCTCTTCTGACTTCCATGGAAACACACATATATGTGGGACACATATAATCACATAGACACATAAATTAAGCTTTGAGTTAAAAAATTATGTGTGATTGCAGACTTAATGTTAGTGTTACCAGAACATGTCTACTCATGTACTAGCCCAGAAAACTTCATTTGAAGTTTAGCTGTTGCCTGGAGCAGGTGAAATGGCTCAGTGGGTAAAAGCACTTGCCACCAAAACTCGATGACATGAGTTCAAACTTGAGAATCCCCATGGTAGAAGGAGAAACAGGTTCCTATAGGTTGGCCCCTGGCCTTCAAGGGTGCGCAGTGACACATAGTTGTCAACTACCACCATGACCACAATACATTAATAAGTTAGTAAGTAAGTAAATAATATTTCTTTAAAAAGCTGTTTGGGGGGCTGAGAAATGGCTCTTTGATAAAGAATACTTGCTGTTCTTGCAGAGGACTATAGTTGAGTTGCCAGCACCCACATTGGACAACTCACAACTGTTTATAGCTTCAGCTCCAGGGGTATCAGACATCTTTTTCTAGCCACCACAGTCACACCCCCACACACAAAAAAAATCATTTTTAAAGTAACTTTAAAAGGAAGTTTAGATAACTGGATTACGTAGAAGTTACAAATCTCAACATTGTTAAACATATAACTATAGGAAATCTTCAGACGTTTAGGTTAAAAGTTTTTCCCTCTGAATTTAGAGAAAGTGTTTAAAATTAAGCATTGCTACATGTGGCGATACACACACACACACACACACACACACACACACACACACACATACACACCCCAACACGTTAAATTGAGGCATGAAGATCTCAAGTTTCAGGCCAGCCTAGGATACATCAAAAGACCTATTTCAACACCCACACCCACACACATAAACAATGGTAATTGTGAATATTGAGTGTTCTCAGATCAAAGACAGAAGTAATATTTGGTGTGATGATTGACCCATCTATAGTGAGAAAACAGTGAGTTTATTGATCACTTATATCTTTAATCTAACCAAGAGTTTGTGGTTTGGTGTTCCCTAGTAAGTGCTCAGTAAGTGTTACATGTGGTAATGATAATAATCATGTGACCACAATGAAAACAAAAACCTAATTAACACTGTCAGGGTGTTGGTCTACAAGATGTCAGTAACTATTAAAGGTTAGAGATGATAAGCAAATTTGATCAATATTTACCAATTTTTTTCTATTTCTGGTTTGGATAGGTCATTCTTAAATTTCTAGTTGTAAAGAAATATCCAAAGGGCTGGAGAGATGGCTCAGTGATTAAGAGCACTGGTTGCTCTTCCAGAGGGCCCGGGTTTGATTCTTAGCACCCACATGATAGCTCACAATCATTTGAGACTCTAGCTCCAGGAGATCCAACACCCTTTTCTGGCCTCCCTGGGTACTGCACAAACATGCATTTAGGCAAAACACATACATATAAAATAGAACTTTTAAAAAATAGTGTACTATATTTTGGAGATATGATTCACCCTATATTATAACATAATTTGTTATATAACAGTACTTGATAAGAGTTTTCCTTGGTGCAGCTTTTAGATCCCAGCAAAAGTTGTCTGTTTTTAAATAAATCATAAGCCTGGCCTGGTGTGCATGCCTTTACTCCCAGTACTCAGAAGGCAGGTGGATGTCTGAATTTAAGGCCAGGCTGGCCAAATAGAGAGTTCTAGAAGTACATAGGAAGGCCCTGTCTCAAGAATGAATGGATGAATGAATGAATGAATGAGGATTATTTATTGCAACATTCTTTCCCATTTTCAGGTTAGATGAACTACAGAAGCAGCTACAGGAAGACATAAGACAGGGCCGTGGCATTAAATCTCCTATTAGAATTGGCGAGCAGGACAGTACAGATGATGAGGACGGCCTCTTGGAAGAGCACAGGTAGCGTCTTTTTACACTATCGATAATTTGTAGTACTATTTTACCGTTTTTAAGTTTGATTTTTATAAAGCAGCTTGACCTTTGGCTGGCTGCTCAGATACACTTGGGTTTTGTTGAAAGGCAAACACTAAAACCAAATTACGTCCTAAGTCTTAACACTGAGAGACTCAGTGGTTTTCACTACTGAAAGTGTGAAATGTGTAGCCATAAGAAGGACTGCAAAACATTGTGTCAGTCTGTTTGTCTGTCTGTCTGCTCCTCCCTCCCCATCTCTTTTTCGGAGACAGGATTTTTGTGTGTAAGAGCCCTGGCTGGCCTAGAATTCTCGTAGACTAGACTGGCCTGGAACTCACAGAGATACACCTGCCATTGCCTCTAGAATGCCAGGATCACAGTCGTGCAGCACCACACCTGGCTAAAATTTTCTTAAGTCAGTCTTCCAGTCTGAAGTTAATACTTTACCCACTGAGCCATCTCCTCAGCCTGAGTTAATCAATCTTTAAAATTTAAAATATGCTAAAAAAAATTTTCATTGGGCCTGTTGTGTTAGCATACGCCATTAATTCCAGTACCCGAGAGGCAGAGACAGGCAGATCTCTGTGAGTTCAAGGCTATGGTCTACAGAGCAAGTTTCAGGACAGCCAGCACTACACAGAGAAACCCTGTCTCAAAAAAGCACACACAAAATACTGATTCTTAAGAGTTTGCCAAGTGTTTTACCTTCATCTTTTAAGTACAAAATCATGTATGTCCTAACTCTTTGATATTCAATGATCCTTGTATTTCAGGGAATTTCTAAAGAAATTTTCAGTTACAGTTGATGCTATTCCTGATCATCATCCAGGTGAAGAAATATTTAATTTCCTCAATTCTGGAAAAATTTTCAATCAATATACCTTAGATTTGAGAGACTCTGGTTTTATCGGAGAAAGTGCTGTGGAGAAGCTTATTCTCAAGTAAGTAAATCATAAACATTTGGATTTTTTTTTCCTGTATAAAAATTTGTTCTAAGGGCTGGAAAGATAGCTCAATGGTTAAGAACACTTAACTGCTCTTGCAGAGGACCCAGGTTCAACTCCTAGCACCTGCATGGTAGCGCAGAACTATACATAACTCCAGTTCCAGAGGATCTGACATTGTTCTGACCTTTATGGACACCAGACGTGTATGTAGTACACATACATGCATGCAGGTATAGTAGTCAGGGTGCTCTAGAGCTGTGTAACCTGTGAGTTATGACCCCTTTAGGGATCACCTAAGACCATTGGATAGCACAGATGTTTACGTTACAATTCATAAAAGTGGTAAAACTCCAGTTATGAAGAGAGGAAGAGAGAGAGAGTGTGTGTGTGTGTGTGTGTGTGTGTGTGTGTGAGAGAGAGAGAGAGAGAGAGAGAGAGAGAGAGAGAGAGAGTTTTATGGTTGGGGTCACCACAACACGAGGACCTGTATTAAAAGGTCATAATAGCACTAGGAAGGTTGAGACCCACTGGTCTACAGGAGCAGAGTTTAGAAAGCAAATCTTTAGGTAAGGGGATTTACAGGTTGTGGTTCAGCTACTCCAATGATGGCTGCCTACAAAAGGAAGGTCCAGGAGTCCAGTTTTTCTGTCCAAGAGGTTGGATGTTTCAGCTGGTCTTCAGTATACTCTGGAATCCCGAAGAAGTAAGCTTTAGTGCCAGTGAATGATGAACTTCGTAGGAAAACAAGAGCCAAAGCAAGGAGGGGCGGAGAGTCATTCTTCTACGTCCTTTATATAGGCTGGGAGGTAGGGAGCTCCTGAACCTTTAATCCCAGCACTGGGGAAGCGGAAAGAAACAAGCAGATCTCTGTGAGTTTGAGGCCAGTATGATCTACAGAATGAGGTGCAGGTCAGGCAGGGTTGCACAGAGAAACCCTTTCTCAAAAAACAAAAGAAAAGCTGGGCAGCGGTGGCACACACCTTTAATCCCAGCACTTGTGAGGCAGAGGTGGGTGGGTTTCTGAGTTTGAGACCAGCCTGGTCTACAAAGTGAGTTCCAAGACAGCCACAGAGAGGGTTACACAGAGAAACCCTGTCTTGAAAAACCAAAAAAAAAAAAAAAAAAAAAAAGAAGAAGAAATGGATCTTCCTACTTCAAATGATTTTATTAAGGGGAAAAAAAAATCCCAAACAGGGCTGGAGAGATGGCTCAGCAGCTAAGAGCATTGGCTGTTCTTCCAGAGAACCCAGGTTCAATTCCCAGTACCCACGTGGCAGCTCATGACTGTCTTAACTCCAGATCTAGGGGATCTGGCACCTTTACGTAGACGTATGCATGTAGTCAAAACATCAATGCACGTGAAAATAAATAAATCTTAAAAAAGGAAAAAACCCCTCACGGGTATGCCCAGCCATTAGTTAATTTCATGTATAGTCAAATTGACAACCAAGAATATCCATCATAGAGGCAAAATACCCATACACATAAAATAAAATCTTTTTCAAAAGTTGCTCTTAGAAGTTTTTGATTAGGGCCTGTAAAAGAGTGCCGCTGCCTTGCAGGTGTCAGCCTAGGTCCCCTGCTGCTTACAGTGCTAGAAATAAATCCAAAGGCCGCAAGCATAGTGCACCCCATGTTTTTATCAATTAGGATTAAACACATGTCTGGGACCGTGGCTCGGTTGGTAGAGTGACTGTGTAGCAAACACAGAGCCCTTGGTTTGCTCCTCAGCACCACATACACCAGAAGCAGTGGCACACGCTGGGTAAGTAAAAGTGAAGAACTTCTCAAGTTGTCTTCAACTTGCAAGTTTGAGGCCTGCCTGGGCTACAAGAGATACTATCTCAAAGTGGAGAACTGAGTATGTAAAATCCAGCCATGACAGTTCACAACTGTAATCCTAGAGTTGCTGGTGCAGGGAGATCACAAGTTTGGAGTCACACTGAGCGTAAGAGCAGGACCTTTTCTCCAAAAATATATTCTCAGTACCACAAAAGGAAAGGGTCAGCAGTGACAACAGTAGTAACAGTGGCTGTCAAAATAGCTGGGGCTTGACAAGATTTGTTTTACTTCCTGGCTAGGGAGTCTTGGCTCTAGTCTATTGTTTTTGCCATGTTTTTTCTCCACTAGTAGTATCTTACTGCTTTATTGTGCTGCAGTGCTAGCTTCCTGTTCAGATTCTCAGAAAGCACATACAGCCTGAGCTTGCTTTTGCTTGTGGCTGATTGGGTGAACTGTCTGCAGTACCACATATAGCAAGTGATTTTGCCCAGCTAAAAGTCAGAATTTAGGTGTCATTGAGAAAGACAAAAACAGATACTGAGGTAGACAACCCTTAGGCTCTGCCCAGTGCTAGACTAGATCATTGTTCTGGGAGTGCATCATTTCAGATCTATGGGGTTCTGGTGCTGAGTTTTAGGAAGTTCATCCCTAAAATGACAAAAGCTCATGTCCTCAGACTTGGTAGACTCTGAGTACTGCATACAAATGTGCCTTTGTCCACAGAGGAGTGTGGGACGCACAGAGCGACTCAGATCGCCATCGGTCCTGTGTAAGCCTGTTCCATGTTAGTGTGGAATCCACCTCCATCGACTGAAGCTTGCTCACTTGTTTCTCTGATTATGTCAAATGTGTTTGTGCTTAGAGGTTTTTTCCCCATGGGTAACAGTCACTGATTTTCTGTTTCCAGATCAGGAAAAACCGATCAGATTTTTTTGACAACACAAGGCTTCCTTACCACTGCATACCACTACGTCCAGTGTCCTGTACCTGTGTTAAAGTGGCTGTTTCGGGTAAGAGAATTGTTTGAGGCTTATAGCGGGTACCTACTGTATTTCCTACTCGATAAACTCATAGGGTCTAGCAAAATGGCTCAGGAGTGAAGGTGTTTACCACCAAGCCTCACAATCTGAGGTCAACGTCCAGGCCCCACATGGTAGAAAGGACCACCTCGAGAAAGTGGTGCTCTGGCCTCTACTTAGATCATGCACACACTCCATACACACTAAATAAATGGGTAAATGACCTTTTTTCTTTTTCACTTTAAGAAGAAAAAAATTACTCTAGCCTTATTAAACCCATGATTTCTGGGGGAATAAAATGAGCCAGGAAGAGCCAATGCTCTTTCTCAAGTTACAGGAGTGCCTGTGTCCTGACATTCCCTGCTCATACACATCTAAGTGCAAGCATGTACATGTGAGGGCTGTCACCTGTGGAGGCCAGAAGGGTCAGATCCCTTGAAGGTGGCATTGCTGGTGACTGAGTCACCAGATATGCATGCCAAGAACTGAATTCTAGTTCTCTATGAGACCCGTACAAGCTCTGACTCTTAACCGCCATGTCAGTAGCCCCATGTATTTGTTTTTATGCAAACTCGAATGTTTCTCTTCCGTGTCCATATTTAATACTTAAATTCATTTATATGTCTTTGTTTCTGTTTAAATGATGTACATTTTATATATTGCTTTGGTTTTTACCTCTAGATATGTTAGAAATGAATGTAGATGTTTATTGCTCTGGGCATATCAAGAAGACAGTAATTTAGTATTTAATATAGTAGATTTTGGCAGAACTGGAAGGCCATGGAGAGGGCTTTCAATGTTGTGCTAGGTTCTCTGTTTATAATAGTGCCCAGTTAAGGTAGAATTCTCCTTCCAAGGACAGGATTCGTGGCAAGTTTTATTGCTTGTTTGTTTGGTTTTGGTTTTTGAAGACAGAGTTTCTCTGTAGGGAACTCTGTAGACCAGGTTGTCCTCCAACTCAAAAAGATCCGCCTGCCTCTGCCTCCCAAGTGCTGGGATTGAAGGTGTGCGCCACCACTGCCCGACTCATGTCAAGTTTTTCTCAGACTACTGGAGTGTTCTATTTTAATAAAATTCTGGATTTATAGAAAATAGTGGAAGTAAATCCTTTTTAAGTATAAAAGGATATTTTATACTATGCAAAAATTTGTCCTTCAGTCAGAGGAGATGTTTCTGTATAAAAAGCTTACTGCACAAGTACAAGGGGCCTAAGTTCAGATTCTGAGGACCTGTCTGCAGGCCAAGAGTGGCAACACATCTTTGTAACTCCTGTATACAGCTAGAAATATATATAGGAAGATCATGGGGGCTCACTGACCAGCTGTCCTAGCAAGAGACCCTTTCTTAAAGAGTAAGATGAAATGGACTAGGCAAGATGTCCCAGTTGATAAGGGTGCTTGTCTTCAAGCCTGAAAACCTGGATTCAGTCTCCAGAAGCCATATGGTAGGAGACAGCAGACTCCTGAGGTTGTCCTCTGACCTCCACTGGCTTGCCATGGCACACGTGTTCCCTTCCACCCTCAATAAGTAAACAAGGGCAGAGTGATACAAGAAGACTACCAGTGTTTACCTTTGCCTTAACAGGGGCCTGTGTGGGTAATTATGCCTTCATGTACATACACACAGAAGACTTGCCCTGGAAATCCGATCTCCTTTTAAAGACAGTCTCATTATGTAGCCCTTTCTGGCCTGGAACTCACTGTGTAGACCAGGCCTCAAAGATCTACCAACCTGTTCTTAGATGGGCCGGATAGGATGACTCAGCAGTTAAGAGCGCCAGCTGCTTTTACAGAGGACCCAGGTATTGTTGACATCAGAAAACTGTTACATGCTGTCTCAGTCAGTTGTGTTTTGCTGTGAAGAGATACCATAACTACAGCAACTCTTATAAAGAAAAATGTTTAACTGGGGCTTGCAGTTCAAAGTGTTAATCCATTATGGTCATGGTGTAGAGTACAGCAGCATGCAGGCAGATCCGATGGAGCTGAGAGTTTCACATCTGAATTAGCAGGCAACAGGAAGAGAGGAGGGCACTGTGCCTGGCTAGAGCACGGGAGACCTCAGAACCCACCCCCACTGACATATTTTCTCCAGCAAAGCCATACCTACTCCACCAAAGTCACACTTCCTAATAGTGCTACTCCCTATGAGCCTGTGGGGACCATCACACTTGTGAACTAAGATTTAGGGGAAAAATATGGCATTTTTACTCTGGACTTTGGGAGCATGTCAGGGAATCTATTTGGCAAGATTTTAGAGACATTCTAGTATACTCTTCATTATTTTCATGTGGTTGGCAGCAGGTAGATGGTGGTGTTGTTTTTGTTTCTTCAAGACTGGTTCTCTGTATAACAGCCCTGACTGTCCCAGAATTCTTTCTGTAGACCAGGCTGGCCTCAAACTCAAATAGATTCTCCTGCCTCTGCCTCCCAAGTGCTGGGTTAAAGGTGTATGCCCCCATGCCCAGCTAGTGGTTGGCATTTTTAGTGTCACTGGGTGAGGTACTAGATGGAACAGGAAGTCTACATTTTAACACAAAAAAGGTAGAAAACAATGTGGGAGTTTACAGTAGTTTTTTTTTTTTTTTTTTTTAAAGAGTCAAGTACTGTGAAATAGGCCAACACAGATATAGAAAGTATAAGAAGAAAGAGGGATTTTTGGTTTTCTTTAATGGAAGGTAGTGCATGATGTTTTGGGTTTTCGCTTTTGTTTTCTTGGCTTTTTTGAGACAGGGCTTCTCTCTGTGTAGCCTTGGCTGTCCTGGAACTTGCTCTGTAGACCAGGCTGGCCTCAATCCACTTGCCTCGACCTCCCACCACCACCCTGCTATGAAACATTTCTATTAAGGTGAAATCAGAGAAATGAAGTTGGTTGAATGGGCCCATACAGAGAGATATAGGTTCCAAATAAGGTGTTTTCAGCATGACTCCTACCAAAGAAATTGATAGAGTGAGCTTCCTGCTGTGTGAGAGAGGAGCTTTGTCCATACTAACAGTGGGTAGTAGAAAGACCACAGAGCAGCATTTGCCTGAAGTGGTGAACAGTTTTGATCTGCTGGTACTAAAGATAATTATCTATCGCTCCCACAGTAAACCTCAGCCGTCTTTAGTTATTTTAAAATAACTGATGACCCTCATTCTTCTCCGGCTTTCCTGTCGGTCTCCTTGATGCCTTGGTGCTATCCCTGAACAGGCTTTAGCTTGCTAGTGTCGCTCTTACAGTGTGCCTCTCGTCATAATACATGTACATATCTGAAGATAACTCTTTCTGCTCAGCAGTTTTACCTCACCTGCATATTTGTATTTATAATTTTACACTTGACTATCATAATGGGGTTTCCGTAGTCCCTGATTATATATTTTTCTGCATTTTTATGTTGTTGATGTAGATTGTCACACGTACAGGCATACCTTCCGCTAGGCAGATTTTTATACCTTTCTGAATCATTCTTTGTTTAACTCTTTTTTT
Source organism: Uromys caudimaculatus (assembly GCA_028551405.1). Classification (NCBI taxonomy): domain Eukaryota; kingdom Metazoa; phylum Chordata; class Mammalia; order Rodentia; family Muridae; genus Uromys; species Uromys caudimaculatus. The sequence continues at coordinate 15,347,505 of CM052703.1, read as the reverse complement.
TTTTTTTCCCCTGAGACAGGGTTTCTCTGTGTAGCCCTGGCTGTCCTGGAACTCACTCTGTAGACCAGGCTGGCCTTGAACTCAGAAATCCACCTGCCTCTGTCTCCCAAGTGCTGGGACTAAAGGCATGCGCCACCACTGCCCGGCTCTGAATCATTCTTTGAAAATTAAGATAATAAATATTTTCTCCGTGTAAAACACATTTTCTCATCTCTGTTTTTCAGTTCCATTACAATGATTAGAAAACCTTGAAGACTAAGGTCAGGCTGTGTAGCTCAGTGCTGGGCTATATACATTTGTGCACCATACTCTGCCCAACTACTTTTTTTTTCTTTTTTTAGTTTGCTAAAATGTGATAAAAATGAGCCAGGCACACTGTTTTGTACCTCTAATAGGGACTCCAGTGGCTGAGGCAGGAACATCGCAAGTTCAAGACTTTTTCATGCTGTCTAGAGAGTTTGAAACCAGCCTGAGCTAAACATTGTTGAGATCCTAAATAAATAAAGACTGAAGAGGTAACTTAATGGTTAAGAGCACTGCCTGTTCTTCTAGAGGATAAAAGGAAAAAAATTAAAAATTTGCTTATTTATTTGGTTAGAGACAGGGTCTTACTAGCTTTGGCTGTCCAGGAATTCAATATATAGACAGGCTGGCCTCGAACTAACAGGTCCAACTTTCTCAGCCTTCTGATGACTGAGATTAAAGACATGCTCCACCCCACCCAGCTTGGTTTTTTTGTATTATCATGTATGTCCAAATGCAGTAGACCAAAAAGAGGTCATTACTTAAGTTTTATTTTTTGTTGTTTTTTCATTTCAAAGAGAAATGTTTTGTTGTATAAGATTCAAGTTATAAAAGACAGACTAAATTTATTCCAAGTCTTTATTTCCACCTGCTGTTGACATTGTGGTCAATGTTTTCTCAGTGGTTGTCTGCATACAAAATTAATTAATGACTCGGCTAGAAAGCATGAATCCCTATATTTGATCCCCAGCCTTGAATAAATTGAACATAGTGCCACATGCCTGTAATTCCTCTGTGTTCAATACCCAGAATCATGTTCATTGAACATAGGGGCATGTGCCTGTCATCTCAGCACTTTGAAGAGGTAAAGAGTCAGAATTAACAGTGTCATCCTCAGATACAGTCCAGCTGTAACTATCTGGCATACATCTGTGATCCCAGTTACCCACAGGGTTAGACAGGAGGGTCATAAGTTCAAGGCCAATTGAAAATGAACTATGACCTGGAGATGCAGTTTAGAGTACTTTCCTAAATGGGTAGGGCTTGTCCTAGGTTCAGTCCCCAATACTGCAAAAGAAAAAAACAAATACTATGTCAGTGAGTATAAATGGAACCTGTCTATTTGCTATGTAGATTATTTATTCTGATAACAATAAATAATTGAGTATCTTCCTCTCAGTATACAACTATTATCCTTTTTAATGGCTTTGTCATATTATTCCTTTGTTTTTCTATACTGTGATTTGTTTAAACCAGCCTCTGATCATAGGCAATCTTGTTGTATATGTGCTTTTTTTTTAAATTCACTTTAAATCCCAGTCACTGCCTCCTTTCCCAGCATCCTTCCCCCAATCCCCTACTCCTGTTCTCCTCTGAGAGGTGGAGACCCTCTGGGTATCCCCCTACCCTGGTACATCTCTGGGAGGCTAGACACATTCTCTCCCACTGAGGCCAGACAAGGCAGCCAGCTAGAAGAACATATCCCACAGACAGGCAACAGGTTTTGGGATAGCCTCGTTCCAGTTGTTAGGGACCCATATTAAGACCAAGCTACACATCTGCTATGGGGGGGGGGGGGCCCTAGGTCCAGCCTGTGTATGATCTTTGGTTGGTGGTTTAGTCTCTGAGAACCCCTTTGGGGCCCTCAGTCCTTCCCCTAACTCTTCCCCAAGCTCCATCCACTGTTTGGCTGTGGGTATCTGCATCTATCTGAATCAGCTGCTGGGTGGAGCCTCTCAGAGGACAGCCTTGCTAGACTTCTGTCTACAAGCATAACAGAGTATTATTAATAGTGTCAGGGATTGGTGCTTGCCCATGGGATGGATCTCCAGTTGGGCCAGTTATTGGCTGGCCATTCCCTCAGTCTCTGCTCCATCCCCTATCCCTGCATTTCTTGTAAACAGGGTAAATTTTGGGTTGAAAGTTTTGTGTGTTGGTTTCCCCCCACTCCACTGGGGTTCCTGCTTGGCTACAGGAGGTGGCCTCTTCAGGCTCTATATCCCCACTGCTGTGAGTCACAGCTAAGTTCACCCCCATTGATTCTTGAGCACCTCTCCTATCCCAGGTCCCTGGCACCTCCTGGAGATGCCCGCCACCTCCCCACTCATGTGGAGCATGTCTTTGGGTGTTACTTTCTCCTGGTAGGCGAGCTTGACACGGGCACAGCAGGGTCCTTCTTAAGGTAGATCATTTTTTAAATTGGCCTAAGCTGTGTACCTGGCTGGGCAGAATTTGGGGTTATTCCTCATAGTTTAGATTTAAATGTATTGTGGTTACAATCTATGGTTCTGGATAGAAGAAAATGATAGTAGTTGAAGTAGTGTGTGTTCTACGAACATTTTTACAGTTGGGGTGTTTTTGGTTTTTTTGTTTCGGTTTGGTTTGGTTTGGTTTTTGGTTTTTTTCGAGACAGGGTTTCTCTGTGTAGCCCTGGCTATCCTGGAACTCACTCTGTAGACCAGGCTGGCCTCAAACTCAGAAATCCGCCTGCCTCTGCCTCCCAAGTGCTGGGGTTAAAGGCGTGCGCCACCACTGCCCGGTGTGTTTTTGTTTTAATTAGAGTGTGTGTGTGTGTGTGTGTGTCTGTGTGTGCACACTTGGTAGGAGTTGGTTCTCTTAGTTTTACTTCATAGCCTAGGCTGCCCTCAATCCTGGTGCTGAGCTCACAGGTTTCTACCACCATTCCCAGCCACAGTTTTTTTTTTTTAGCTTGGATTTTTGTCTCTGGATCTAAATTCCTATATCTTGTTAAAAGGTTGACAAGATCAATGGTTCTCAGCCTGTGGGTTGTGACCCCTTAGGGGCTCTTTTCACAGAGATCATTACCTACGACCATCTGCATATCATATTTACATTAGGATTCATAACAGCAAAATTACAGTTATAAAGTAGCAACAAAATAATTTTATGATTGGGAGTCACCACAACATGGGGCCTCAGCATTAGGAAGGTTGAGAAGCACTGGACTAGATAAAAGTGCAGTGGTTTCACCTAGGTATTGATAGACTTGTCATACTGAACATAAGACTCTGGAGCCAGGCACGCCAGAGTCACATTATGCAACATACCTAGCACTTGAGGCAGAGCAGCAAAGGCCATCTCAGAGTGGGGGCATCAGAGAGGCAGAGGGAATGAGAGGGAACACACCTTGATGTCCAGAAAGGACTTTTGTGGCAATAGTGGAAATGCACCAGATGTACTGTACCTGGCGCCATTGGGTGATGAGATAAGCTTCTGCCGCCGAAAGACAGGCTAGAGGAGCACCAAATGTGTAATACTGATGAACACAGATTGTCCTGTCTTTTGGGGAGGGGGGAGGGGGGAGGGTTGAAACCATGTAACACTGGCTGTCTTAGAACTTACTCTCTATCAGGCTAGCTTTGAACACAGAAGTCCACCTGCTTGTGCCTCCAGAGTGCTTGCTATATTTAAACGAGTGCACTGTTATCACCTGGCTATCCTACCCTGTCCTCAAAGGCAGCTAGCACCTAGTTACTCTTCTTCCTTTGTCTCTAGTGGCAGCTGAGCATCTTTGGTACCTGAGTTGGGCCTGGGAAGATGCTTTAGTGGGTAAAGTGCTTCCTTCACAAGCATGAGGACCTGAGTTCAGATCCCAGCAGTCATGTAAAAGCTGTGCAGAGTGCTGTACATCTGGAATCCCAGCAGTGTCATGAGGAGGGTAGAGGCCAGTAAATGGCTGACTACTCGATCTAGGAAAAATAGTGAGCTCCTGGTTCAGTGAGAGACCCTGTGATCTCTCATAAGGATAGTTTGAACTAGAAGATGTGAGACCCTGTCTCCAAAAGAAATGAATGAGCGCTGTTTCATGAGTGTGGGTGCAGTGTGACCAACTAGCTGATTGGTTCCTGTGCCTTCTCTACCGTGACTGTAGGCCAAGATACCCTTCCTTAAAAAGAAAACTGGAGAGTGGCTAGGTATGGTAGTGCCACCTTTAAACATATCCTTAGGAGACGGAAGCAGGAGGTTCAAGAGTTAAAGTCATTTTAGATGCATAGCTAGTTTGAGTCCAGCTGGGGCTACATGTACCCAGATTCAAGTCCCCTCACCTAATTAAAAATGTATGGGTGTATTATTTATTTGTAACTTCAATTACTAATTTGTAGTTTGATTGTCCTGTATAGGTGCTTAAATGTAGTGGCCAGGGGTAAACCTGGAATGTTCTTCTTTTAGGCCTGGACTTGCTTTGTCACCATGAGGAGACACCATGACGATGACAATTCTTATGAAGGAAAACATTTAATTGGGCTGACTTAACAAGTTCAGAGGTTTAGTCCATCATGATGGGAAGCATAGCAACTCACTGGAGAAGGAGCAGTCTTCTGCATCTGAATCGGGAATTCTATACTTGGATTGGCAGGCAGCTGGGACCCGACACGGGACCTGACTTGAGCTTCTGACACCTCAAAGCCTACCCCCCAGTGACACACTTCCTCCAAGAAGGCCACACCTACTCCAACAAGGCACCTCCTAATAGTGCTACTGTTCCCTATGGGCCTTTGGGGGCCATTTTCATTAAAATCATCATATCCAGCAAGTTACAGGGATTCTCTCAGCCTTATTAGCACAGTGATTACATACACATAACCCCGCACCTGGCTTTTTTTTTCATAAGTTCTGGCAATTGAACTCGGGTTCTCTTCTTGAACTGCAAACACTTTCCAGCTAAGCTGTCTTCTTACCCTGTGTGATTTTTGCCTATTGATCATATTAGAAGCACTTTCTTTTATGTTTTTTTTTGTTTTTTTTGTGGGGGGGGTCTAGTGGGGCTGGTGGGGGCGCACTTGTAGAGGCCATATATGTATGCATGTGTTGGCTCAGGATTGATAAGGGTGTCCTCAGTTGTTCTCCACTTTATTTTTTGAGACAGTCTTTTACACTTACTATCTAGTATGAACTCCAGGGTTCCTTCTGTCTGTTTCCCCAAAGCTGGAATTACAAGTGCACATGGCCTGTCTAGAGAGATGGCTCACTGGCTAAGAGCACTGGGTCCTCTTCTACAGGACCCAGGTTCAATACCCAGCACCTACATGGCAGCACTCAACAACTTGTGTAATTCTAGTCCCAGGAGATCTAACGCTCTCTTGGCTTTTATGGGAACTGCACATGTGTCACGCACAGACACAAATGCAAACAAAACACTCATATACAGAAAAATAACAAATAAATTATAAAAAACAAAACAAATATATACCCATACTCGGATTTGTTTGTATTTTGAGATGAGGTTTCACTGTATAGCCCTAGATGGTCTAAACTCTGGAAACCAGGCTGACTTCGACTCACAAGAGATCTGCCTACCTTTGCCTCCCAAATTCTGGGATTAAAGGCATGCTCACCACGACCAGCCATACTTGGGTTTTAGTTGGATACTAAGGATAGACCTCAGGTCCTCACATTTGTTCACTAACACTGTAACAACTAAGTCATCTTTCAAGCCCCGCTTTCACATTTGATTTGGAGTGGTGCTGTTGTTTCAAGTGCTATTTACTTGTTAATTACAGGTAGAAGTTGTAAAAATAGGAAGCAACAGAAACCAAGTAGCCTGTTAGAATGGAAAGAGGCCTGACCTGAAACTAGACCTGTGTTTGGTTCCACCTCCTATGTATCTATTTTGTTTACCCATTGGTAAGGAATTGGTCTGCTTGTTTACACATGTAATAAAAGCCCCTTTTTAGTGACCTGTATGTGAAATCCACTGGGAAGTAGGATGTCACTGCTTTGCCCAGGCTGGACTCAAATTCACCATTTTCCTGTCTTAGGCTCCTAAGGAGCTAGGATTAAAACAATATTTACAGCTGCATGTGGTGGCACACGCCTTTAATCCCAGCACTTGGGAGGCAGAGGCAGCTGCATCTTGGTCTACAAGGTGAGCTCCAGGACAGCCAGAGCTACACAGAGAAACCCAGTTTTGAAAAACCAAAAATGGAAGGAAGGAAGGATGGACAGACCAAAATAAATAAATAAATAAAGTTCTTCTCATGACCAGACTCAAAATAGCTTCATGTGGACCTAGCAACTTTTCTTTCTTTCTAATATTTATTTATCTGTTTTTGACAGATGATGTCAGTTCACACAGATTGTATTGTGTCGGTGCAAATTTTAAGTACACTGATGGAAATAACGATTAGAAATGGTATGTATAAGTTTCTGTAGTATGTGCTGTTACTTATTACATACTTTATTTCATATTGCTTGATGTTAAAATCATGATTTTGTTTGCTTTGATTTTTGCTAGTACTAGGAATTAAACATGATCTTAACAGATAACAACCCTTAATATTTAACACATGAAAATTAGAGAAATGTCTCAGTGTTTAAGAGCAATGGCTGCTCTTGCCGAGGACCTGGGTTCAATTCCACATGGCAGCTCACAACTGTCTGAAACTCTAGTTGCTAGGGATTCATGGCACCAGGCATTTATGTGGTCCTAAATCTTAAAAAAGGGTTTCTCTGTGTAGCCCTGACTGTCCTGGAACTCATTCTGTAGACCAGGCTGGCCTCGAACTCAGAAATCCACCTGCCTCTGCCTCCCAAGTGCTGAGATTAAAGGCATGCGCCACCACTGCCCGGCTGTGGTCCTAAATCTTAAAAAAAAAATATTTAACACGAGTTATTTTATAGGGTTGGTAGAAATAGTTGAAAACTTATCTATGTGTTAAATCATCAAATTAAAAAATTATTATTATTTAGACTTAAGTGTTCTTATTGTTTGACATAGTCTTGTGTAGCTCAGGCTATCCTCAAACTAACTTTGTAACCTGGGCTGGCCTTGAATTCTTGATCCTCTTGCCTCAGCCCTCCAAGTGCTGCTAGGATTACAAGTGGTACCATCAGCTCAGTGTCAGCCAACCGACGTTAACTGGCACTTGGATGAGCAGCGGCACTGTGTTCATGTTTGCAGGGAGGTCATGAAGGCAGGTTGGAGCCGTCTATTATAAGTCTGAGTGCTGTCTTGCCTTTGAAAGCCCTCTCACTAAAAGAAGCATTATGGTTTAACCAGTCACTTATTTGAAGGATGAAGATTTGTAAAGGCACTGAAAATGATCAAATCTTCCAGTGCTGATAGTATTTAGGATTTTAACCAGTATTGTATCAAAACACATTACTTTTCTTATTATTTACACTTTATGATGAATCACTCAGATAATCTTTTTTTGTATTATTTAGTTCACACAGTCTGAGAAGTTATATTTTTTATGATCCATAGCTTAACTATATTATAAAAATATCATTAGCAGCTATTATTTCTGCAAAATCATTGTGATAAAAGCCAAATAGGGTGGTATATGCCTAAAATCAGTATGCATAGGCTGCATACTGAGACTTTTGTCTAAAAATGAAGAGAAGGAAGGAAAAAATAATTACCTGTTTTCACAGATGGTGTCTTAGTTAGAGTTTTACTGCTGTGAACAGACACCATGACCAAAGCAACTCTTATAAGGACAACATTTAATTGAGGCTGGCTTACTGTTCAGGGGTTCAGTCCATTATCATAAAGGTGGGAGCATGGCAGTGTCCGGGCAGGCGTGGCACGGGAGGAGCTGAGAGTTCTTCTTCTTCATATGAAGGCCCCTAGGAGAAGACTGGCTCCCACATGGTTAGGAGGAGGATCTTAAAGCCCATGCCACATAGACACACTTCCTCTAACAAGGCCACACCTCCTAATAGTGCCACTCCCTAGGACAAGCATGTTCAAACTATCACATTCCACTCCCTGGCCCCACAGGACTTGTTCAAACATAGAAGTCTATGGGAGCTATACCTAAACACATAATGCAAAAATACATTTAGTCCAACTTCCAAAGTCCCATAGTCTATAGCAGTCTCAACAGTGTTAAAAGTTCAAAGCTCAAAGTCTCTTCTGAGATTCATCCAGTCACTTATCTGTAATCCCCAAGAGAGTCAGGAAACCAGCTGGGCAAACTCCAAACTCTGCATCTCCATGGCTGATGTCAAAGCAGTCTTTAGATCTCTAGCTCCTTTTTCATCTTTGTTTACTGCAACAAACCTCTTTCTCCTGGGCTGATTCCACTCCCTGTGAGCAGCTTTCCTCCGAAGCTATCCTATGGCTCTGGCATCTTTAACATCTCGGGGTCTCCAAGGCAACTTCAGCCTCACAGCTTCTTGTTTCAATGTCTGGGATCCACACATGATCTTCTGGCCTCCTCCAAAGGCTGGCGTCACTTCTCCAGCTCTGCCCTCTGTAGCACTCTAAGCTCAGGTTGATCCACTGCTGCTACTGTTCTCGGTGGTCATCCCATGGTACTGGCATCTCCAAAACACTGGGGTCTTCTGCTGCAACTAGGCTTCACCAATAGCCTCTCATAGGCTCTCTTCATGGTACCAAGCCTCAGTCCTCTGCCTGACCCCTTCAGTCCTGGGCCATCAACTGCAACTGAGGCTGCACCTTCACCAAAGGCCTTCCATGGCCTCTCCCAGAGCCAAGCCTCAGCTGCTCTTCATGACCCCTTCATGCCTTCAAAACCAGTACCACCTGGGTAACTCTTACAACACTTACCACGTTCAGCTGCAACATGAGGTACAACCTTTCCTATCTCTGGAATATGGAACACAGCTTTTTTGCGCTCTCAGAAAACACTTCCCAGAGTTCACCTTAGTGATGCTGGTCTCTCATTAATCACTGCTAATTTCTTAGCTCCAGCTAACCAGTATCAATTGTCCCAGTAGTCCCTTCTATTCTAGACTCTAAAGCCAGAACCACGTGGCCAAGGCTGCTGAGTTCTGCTGCTTGCTGAGGCTGGAACATGCACCCGCTTACTCTATCACCAGCCTTCTGTTTTCCAACTCCCTCGCTGCCTCCTTGGCTTTCCTGGAACTTGCTCTGTATATTGACCTTGAACTCAGAAATCTGCATGGCTCTGGGATTAAAGGTTTATCCACCAAGCTCAGACTTAAGTTTTTCTTCACCTAGAACTTGCTCTGTCCCAGACTGTCTTAAACTCAAAAAGATCTGCTTGGCTTTTTCTCCTGGGATTAAGGGTGCGTACCACCACACCTGGACCTAAACTTAGCTGGGTGGGAAGTCCCACTCCCTTAATCTGTTATCTCCTAGAACATAGGATTCAGCTCCATTCTATGTCCTGGTGCTCCTTTAATCCTTGAACCATAAATTTTGTATTTCTCCTTTTTCAGCTTGCTTCTTTTCATTAAAATGCTCTTCATAAGAGTGAACTTCAGTAACCATACAACAGAATTTATACCAAGCTGTTTTAGGTCTTCCTTTTTCAAAACAGTTAGTCTAAATCTCTTTACCTTTGCTTCAGGCAGACTCTTCAGACAGTGGCAAAAAGCAGCCACATTCTTCACCAAAATGCCACAAAAACTGTCTCTAAGACATGTACTGAAATTCTCCACTGAAACCTTTTGGGCCAGGTCTGCATAGTTCAAATTACTCACAGCGACAATGTCTTCCATATTGCTACTAGGATAGCCTATTAAGCCCCACTTAAAGCATTCCACTGCTTTCCACATCCCAAAATCCACATTCTTCCAAACAGGTATGGTCAGGCCTATCACAGCAATATCCCAGTCCCTTCTGCCTTACTTAGGATTTTACTGCTGTGAACAGACACCATGACCAAGGCAACTCTTATAAGGACAACATTTAATTGGAGCTGGCTTACAGGTTCAGCGATTCAGTCCATTATCTTCAAGGTGGGAGCTTGGCAGTGTCCAGGTAGGCATGGAGCAGGAGAAGCTGAGAGTTCTTCTTCTTCATCTGAAGGCCTCTAGAAGACCATCTCCCACATGGTTAAGAGGAGGCTCTCAAAGCCCACGCCCACAGTAACACATTTCCTCCAATATGGCCACACCTACTCCAAAAAGGCCACAACTCCTAATAGCGCCACTCCCTAGGACAAGCATATTCAAACCACCTCAGATGTATTATCACTCTTCAATGTGGCTTTATGAATGAGTGGTTTGAGTTAAAATAATTTCTTGTGTTGACCAGATACTTTCAGTGACTCTCCAGTTTGGCCCTGGATCCCATCATTGTCTGATATAGCAGCTGTATTCTTCAACATGGGCGTTGGTTTTGGATCTTTGTTTCCTCTGGAGACTCTTCAGCCAGACTTTAATGAAGACAGTCTAATGTAAGTTTTCTTCACATTGTAAATACCAAAAAGATCTTTTGGGTTTTTGTTGTTGTTGTTGTTGTTGTTGTTGGCTTTTTCTTGATATAGTTTCTTACTCTGTAGCCCTGCCTGGCCTGGAACTTGCTGTGTACAGCAGGTTGGCCTTGAATTAACAGCCTCTGCCTCTGCACCTCTGCCTCTGCTGTGCTGAGATTAAAAGCGTATACCACAAAACTGGGCTCAAAAAGATTTTTAATGGTTGCTGTTCTTTCATTGTCATTATAATTGATTTAATAAATTCAGTATCCATCCTTGACTTACTTAGTAAATTCAAAGCTGAAACCAGTCTTGAAATACTTACATTCTTAATACCTGCCCTAATGTAAAAGTTACCATCATGTTTAATGAGGAAATAATAGAAACAATTCTACAAAGAGTTTTAAAGTCTTCTGTGTTATTTAACATTGTTTTGCCAAGCCAGCAAGATCACTCCTCAGTGATCCCATGCAAGCCTGATAACCTTACGCCAGTCGATAACCTACACCTTAGGTCCACCTAGGAGAAGGAACTACTTGACTCGCAAAAGAAGTCCTCTGTCCTCTATATCAGGACCTTGGCACATACATCCAAACTCACACACACCCCTACATACCCTACCACACCCTCAATAAATTTAATTTTTTAAAAATCATATGTAGATATTTATTGGGCAAAGCAGTTATATAAGAGAGGAGGAAAGCCATAAAATTGGAAAGAACTTGGTAGAAAAATAACTTGAAAAATGATTCAGTCTGTGCATAAAAGCCTAAGAATCAGTTGAGAGACTATGACAGATTTTGTATGATACCAGGGTATAAAATTGAGAAGGAGAGGCCAGTAACCTTTATGTATCTAATCAGCAACTATTTAAAAGTATGCCACAGAAAGGAACTTTCTTAGTGATAGGAGGGGGAAAAAAATCTAGAAATAAACCTAACTAGAAATGTGCGTATATAAATTACTAAATGCAAAAGGATGGTAAACGCAAAGCCTGGTGTGCATTCCAACATGGAGCTGTAGCGTGGGGCCTCAGACCTGCAGAATGTCAGCAGGATTGGGGGTACTGGAAAGACCTTACAGCTGATTTGAAATTCATAAAAATAAGAACTATGAGGGAAATCTGGCCTCAGCAGATTTTTACCAAATGGAAAAAAACATTTCACCAGTGGTAAAGGTCTAAAGGAGTCCCAAATACACACCGGTGCTTAGTATACACTAAAGGTGTAGGTTAGGAGAGGGTGGCCTCCAGGGGCTTCAAAGCTCGGTAGCCATTTAGGGGGAAATGGACTCATACCTCATGGGTTTCAACAATTACAGTGAAATAAGTAATTGAAGAAACTGGCAGAATTGTTTTATTCTAGAAGAGGAGAAGCGTTTTATGTGTAAAGTAAAACCCTCCATGAAAGGAAATGTGAATTTGATTACATTTTTTGAAGTCTTGCTGATAAAGATTATTTTGAGTAATGTCAAAGAAAACCTTCAAAATGAAGGGGAACAGAAAGATATGGGGTGGGAACACAAGTGAGAGCAGGAGCCTGGCTGGTCATGGACAGGGCTGAACCTCAAAGATGACAGAGAAATCAACAATTCACTAGAGAATGGGTAAAGGAATGAACTGATTGCAGAAAAAGAAGTAAAAGCAAACCTTAAATTACAAGCTCATTAAAAAGACACAATTGTTACAACATGGTGTGTCCAAAATCCAATTCATGTCTACAGTTTTCTTTTCACCAAAACTGGACCCCTTTGTTTGTTTGGGGTTTTTTTTTTTTTTTTCTTTTTTTTGGTTTTTCGAGACAGGGTTTTTCTGTGTAGCCCTGGCTGTCCTGGAACTCACTCTGTAGACCAGGCTGGCCTCGAATTCAGAAATCCACCTGCCTCTGCCTCCCAAGTACTGAGATCAAAGGCGTGCGCCACCACTGCCTGGCCCCCCTTATTACTTAGGTGAACTTCATATCAAAAAATATGTTCAACAGCAAAATTTTAGACATGCTCTAATAATTTAAATAGAAGAAACAGTGCCTTCCTCACCCATCCAAAAATCTCCTTATATTATTAGAACGTTCTATTTGTGGTTTGAAACAATAGGGCTAGCTGCCCTGAACCTGAACAAATCCTCCTGCCTTTGACTTCTGAGTTATGGGATTGCAGGTACGTGCCATTACACCCAGGCAGCTAAATACCTCTTCCCACCACCCCACCCCTAACTTCCCTAGACAGGGTTTCACTCTGTGGGCCCTGGCTGGCCTGGAACTTGCTGGGTAGACCAGCTGGCCTTGAAGTCACAAGAGATTTGCTTCCCAAGTGCTGGGATCAAAGACATACACCATCAATACACCCAGGTAACTATCCATTTAAAAATACATCTTCTGAATAATATAAACAATTAAATGGCTGAAGTGATGTTTCAGCAGTTAAGAGTTTGTACTGCTCTTATAGAGGATCCAAGTTTGGTTCCAGGGCCCGCGGTCATTGGTTGGCAACTACCTGTAACTCCAGCTCAAAGGGAGTCAACGTATCTCATCCCTGTGACATATTTACATGGGCATGCACTCATTCACACAACAACAAATAGAGAGACATTTAAAGTATCAACTACATTGTTTTTAATGAACTCAATATAGTGTGCAGTAATTTTGTATATTGTATGCATATGAGTTTTTAATTGATTGTGGTAAGCATGTACAATAGAACAATTGAATAATTGCATTAATACAAAAATGTGAATAATACTTAGCCATATAATTTGGAGGGGTTTCTGGAGATCTTGCTCTCCCAGAGGTCCTAGGTTGAGTTGCCAATACCTACATCAGGCTCTTTACAGCTACCTGTGACTCCAGCTCCACCAGATCCAATATCCCTTCTGGACTTTGGGTACTGCACCCACATATACACGTAACTAAAAATAAAATAACTTCAAAATTATAATCTTG
>CM052703.1:15184279-15334072 GCA_028551405.1 Uromys caudimaculatus | reverse complement strand
ATCTGCCATTTTCAGTTGAATGTCTCATAGCTATTTCTTCCTGTGTGTGCCTAGTATCAGTCTTAAGATCCTCTTTCCATACACACCTTCCAGAATCTTTCTTTTCTAGCATTTTTTTGTTTGTTTGTTTGTTTGTTTTGTTTTTTCAAGACAGGGTTTCTCTGTATAACCTTGGCTGTCCTGGAACTCACTCTGTAGACCAGGCTGGCCTTGAACTCAGAAATCTGCCTGCCTCTGCCTCCCAAGTGCTGAGATCAAAGGCGTGCTCCACCACTGCCCAGCTCTTTTGTAGCATTTTTCTCCAAAATTCTTCACTGTTAGAGGAAATGTCTGTACCTATACATCATATATTTGAGTTTACCATTTTACTGATCAATTTTTTTTTTAAAGATTTATTTTTTTTATATGTAAATACACTGTAGCTGTCTTCAGACACCCCATAAGAGGGCATCAGATCTCATTACGGATGGTTGGGAGCCATCATGTGGTTGCTGGGATTTGAACTCACGACCTTCGGAAGAGCAGTAGGCGCTCTTAACTGCTGAGCCATCTCTCCAGCCCAATTTTTATTTTTGCTATTTTTTTCCCCTCCCAAGACAAGAATCACTGTTACCTCAGTCTAGGCTCAAAGTGAGGTATTCGAGCTTAAACTTAAGAGCTGGGAAATACTAGGCTTCTGACCAATTTTTTTAGTTTATTCTTTAGCCTTTTGTTCTTGCCAAATTGATCTGCCTATTAATTTTTCACATCATTGCATCACAACGGGGAAGTTTTATCATGCTTGCTGTGTGTCAGACACAGCTGAGGGTTTGATACAGTGCTTTCTTTAGTTAACTACAGATATATTACTAGTAATTCATTTCCATTTTACAAGTTAGTCGTAGAAAGATGAAGTAATTTCTGAAAGTTATACAGAGGGGGGTGGTGTTTAAGTCTAGCTTAGATGAATAGTGATTTCTAGCCTGGCCACTGCTGTGGTTAATCCTGCTGTTTGGTTGTTTTGTTTATTTTTTGTTTTTCTTTTTTAAAGTGGACATGGTGCTTCATGTTTGTAATCCCAGCATGTGAGAGGCTAAGGCAGGAGGATCACCACAAAGTAGAGACTAGCTTGGGCCAGCCTGGACTACAGAATAAAACAATCTCAAAAACAAAAACTGCTCCAAAGCCCAAGGACCATTGCAGATAGAGGACAGGAGGCTGGGAGGGACAGCTGTGGGGCGCTGTCTTCTGGGCATGTGTGGCTGTTGTAGCTGAAACTTAGCAGTGCTGATTACCAGTGCAAGACTCCTTGAGGAGTGGTAGGCAGTGTGAGATTCCAAGAGATTCCTCTCCTTGTGTCCTCTTACTCTTTGTGTGGTCACTGGTAACAGCTTTGCCCAAGAGGTAAACCCCCACTCCCACTCATGCAAGCAGCCTCCATTAAAGGTAATGGGGCACAAAAGAAAATAAGAGAAGTTGTTTACATTTGGGTGTGGAAGGGTATTATTCAAGGTACATTGCTAAGAACAGTACATAGTATGCCACTGTTTGTGGTAAAGTGGATGCAGAGGGCATCATGAAAGGCTGCTGGCTCTATTCTGACACTAGGTATGTGAGTTTACCACCTACACAGAGGCCCGAATAGGGCGTGTGATCTCCTGGAGCTGGAGTTAGAGGTTGTTGTGAGCCCCCTGGTGTGAGTGTTGGGGAACAAACTCCAGTCCCTTGTAAGAGCAGTATGCACTCTTAACCACCAAGCCCTCTCTCCAGTCCAACTTAAGCCTTTGAGGTTGCATTACACAAGGATGGTGAGTGAAAACGCTGGCCATTTGATGATTAATTTGATCTTTAGACCCTCTGGGTAGAACTTAATGTTTAAACCTCTAATCACAGGTTAACTGTGGTTGTCTTCATGAGTCACTTTATCTGCATGAAGGGAGTTTTCAGTTATTAAGAGCACTTGCTGGGACCTGGTCACAAAGACCAAATACATGTTCTCAAAGTGCATTTGCTTTTTATATGTAAAATGCTCGTGGAAGGAAGGGAGGACTGAAGTCAGTCCTTCCACAGTAGTAGCTGTGGAAAGAGGAAGCAAGTAGCTGAAAGAGCCCAGTTGGGAGGTCAAAACTTTTAATACGGTTTGATGGTTCGTCCGACTGTCTGTCCGTCCTTCCTTCCTTCCTTCCTTCCTTCCTTCCTTCCTTCCTTCCTTCCTTCCTTCCTTCCTTCCCTCCCTCCCTCCCTCCCTCCCTCCCTCCCTCCTTTCTTCCTTTCTTTCTTTAGCCAAATGAATTTTGTTGGGTAGTAATGATGGTTATTGAGTTCTTTTGTTTTTTAGCAAAAAATATGTCGCATAAGTCAAATCCAGAATCTACAGAGGTGGCTCAGTGGTTAAGAAAGAGCACATATTATAGAAGACCCGAGTTTGGTTCCCTAGTCTGTAATTGTATCTCCAGGAGTTCCTATGCCCCCTTCTGGCCTCCATTGGCATTGCACCTGTGTGTACAAACCCACACATACACAAATAACTAAAATAAAAAAGCCAAGTCCATGCATTTTTTTCATGAACCTTTACTAAATTCAGATGCTTAAAATTGGTATGTGTGTATACTCACATGTGCGTGTATTATTCTTAGTGCTAGGCTGGCTAGTGAGCTCTTGGGATATGCCTGTTTCCATCTCTCATTGTTGGAATTTCAGACACTTACAGCATACCTGGATTTTTACATGGTTGTTGGAGATTCGAACTCAAGTCTTCTTGCATAGCACTGAGCCATCTCCTTGGCCTCTAAAATTGTTTCCCTCTATCAGTTCGGTAGTTGATTTAGGTCACTCATAGGGCTGTAGTAATCATAAGTTCATTACTGTTATATTCACCCAGTTTTACATAGCTTTCTGACACCTGGAGCATTAAGGAAAGTAATCATTTCAAATGATAACTAAGCTAGAGACAGTGGCATGCATCTGCAACCCCAGCTTCTCAGGAGGCTGAGGCAAAGTGAGTGTGTGTTTGGGGCTTGCCTGGCCAGCATAATTAGACCCTGACTCAAAGTCTAACTGTTCAGAGTTTCCTACAGTTGAATATTGATTCCATACTGCTTGCTCATGATTCTGAAACACATGCTTTATTTTCTTCTCAATAGTTCTGAAACACAGAAAACACTGGGGGGAAAAGGAAGTGAAGATTCATCTTATAATCCAGTTTTTTCAGCTCTTCCTGAAACCAACATTTTAAATGTGGTTAAGGTAGGAAAGACTTTGTATATACTTAGCAAAGAGCCAGAACCAGTTTTGTGGGTTAATTGTTTAAAACTCCACTGGTTTCTTCCCAGGTGAAATGTCTTAGCAATTATCTTTCCATTATAAATGCATTTTTCTGTCTTTTATTTTTGTTTTAATAAAATAAAAGGGACCTTCAGGTCAGAATTTTATGTTAAAGTGTTACAGTGTAATTTAGCAACCAAGTAACGGCAGCGTGAAACATTTTAGTGGCTGACTCCAGTCAGCAATCCTGAGAATGGAGCAGAGACCACTTTCCCTCCATTCTCCTACTGGGGCTGCATTTCCTGCCTTTTGTACACATCTGATTCTTGTTATCTGTGTGATCCTTTTTTGAATCTTTTGTCAAGAACATAATATAACTCTTGAGGTAATGTTTTTCTTTGTCTGTTTCTGGCAGTTCCTAGGCTTATGTACATCTATACATCCAGAGGGTTACCAAGATGGAGAAATAATGCTGCTGATTTTAATGCTCTTTAAAATGAGTTTGGAAAAAGAGCTTAAACAGATCCCATTAGTAGACTTTCAGAGCCTCCTGATAAATCTCATGAAAAACATCAGAGATTGGAACACAAAGGTAATGTCTCTTAAAATGCAGGTGTTGCAGCCAAGGACAACGGTGCATACCTTGGATTCTGGCATTTAGGAATAATGGCAGGAAGTTGAAGAGCTAATAGGGTCATCTTCAGCTATACGGTGGCTACAGGACAGTCTACAAAGCCCTGGGTGTTAGGGTCTTGTACAGCATCAGAGTGTTTCATATGCATTCAGAATTGAAGGGTTCTAAGCTCAGTTAAGACATTGATGGTGAGGAAGGCCCTGTGTGCTAGAACTCTTATTTAAATGAATAACTGATTTTTTTTCTAAAAGCAGCTGTTTTTGTTTTTCGAGACAGAGTTTCTCTGTGGCCCTGGCTTTCCTGGAACCGATCTGTAGACCAGGCTGGCCTTGAACTCACAGAGATCCACTTGCCTCTGCCTCCCAAGTGCTGAGATTAAAGGTGTGAGCCACCACCGCCATCAAGTAACTGTCATTGCAACATTTTATTGGGAATTTACTCTGTCTCGGCATTTACAGGTTCTAGCAACCCAATCAATACCTTTGCCCTTGTTGGGCTGCCTTCTCATTCACTGCAGATGTGTTAACACTTGAGGTTGTAATTGAGTGTTGCAAATTAAGATAGAGACCAGGGTAGCATGACTAGCAGAGCAGGGCTGCAGTGACATCGCCTGAGGCCTTGAAGGAAGGCCTTTGTGAAACAGCCTCTCCAGCATAACCAACATGATCGTCACACCTGCATCCAGGATTGAGGTGGACTTCGGCAGCCGTATGGGGACTGCGCATGGATAACTTATTAAGCCTTTTTGTAGCTACATTTTCAGACAAAACTTTGGTTACACTGGAGCACAGAGATGTGTAATGAACTGTCACCAGGTTCCAGACATTATCAGGAGATAATCCTCCTTGTCTGATACACCCAACACTGCCTTCCCTTACTCATCAGCTCGTTTTGAAGCAGCTGTTAGTCTTTAATACTATTAAGATAGAGAGCTAGAGTCATCGTTCCGTGGTTGCATACTTGCCTAGCAGGTAGAAGGCTGCGCTTTGTCACCAGAAGAAAAGAAAAATACTGTAACAGGTTCCAAGAGTGCAAGAATTTTCAGGTCATGAACATATGTGGTCTTGTGTATATGTTATTATATACACTTGGGGAAACTGGGATTAGAATACTTTATTCTTTCAAGACTTACCACCAAGTGTAAATAAAGACAAGGTGTAGCAACAACATGAGAGTGACGTGCTAGTAGAATGTATTGCCATTTCACAGGACTTTACAAAAGCCAGGGTTTGTATTATATTCATGTAGTAAGTTCTAAATGACACGTGTTTTTTAAATTCAGAATTCTTTTTTAGTGATTTATATTGAGGCAAGAAGTTATATAGATCTGATTCTGGGCTGGTTCTCTTCTTTTCAGGTTCATGAACTCTGTCTGGGAATAAATGAACTCTCCAGTCATCCCCATAACCTTCTCTGGTTGGTACAGCTAGTCCCTAACTGGACATCTCGTGGAAGGTATTGAAAAGTGAGATAAACATCAAGCTGTTTTATAATGCTGACACTAGTTAAATGCTTTGGAGTTCTTATTTTGAGACAGGGTCTCACCATGTATGTAGCCCAGGCTAGCCTCAAACTCAACAGTCTTTCTGCCTCAGCCTGTCCTGAATGTTAAGTTTACCAGCCTAAGCCACCATGCCCACCTTGGGACTTTTGTTTCTATTCATCATTTCTTTGGAAATTTTTTAAAAAGATTTATCATTTCTTGAATGTTCTTTTATTGAGAAAAAAGGTGTAGAAATCCTGATTGTGATGGTTTGTATATGCTTAGCCCAGGGAGTGGCACTGTTAGGAGGTGTGGCCTGGTTGGAGTAGGTGTGTCACTGTGGGTGTGGGCTTTAAGGCCCTCATCTACTAGCAGCCTCCAGATGAAGACATAGAACTCTCAGCTCCTCCTGCACCATGCCTGCCCAGACGCTGCCATGCTCCCTCCTTGATGATAATGGACTGAACCTCTCAACCTGTAAGCCAGCCCCAATTAAATGTCCTTTATAAGACTTGACTTGGTCATGGTGTCTGTTCACAGCAGTAAAACCCTAATAACAACAGAAGTTGGTACCAGGGACTGGGGTATTGCTGTGACAGGCCTGAACTTGCTTTTGTTTGGAAGAATGTGGATTTTGGGACTTTGGATTTGGAAATCAGTAGAATGCTTTAAGTGAGGCTTAGTGGGCCATCCTAGTAGGAATAAAGACGACTTTGTGACTGAGGGTGATTTGAACCATGGAAGCCTGGCTCTAGAGGTTTCAGAGGAGAAGAATTTTAGTATGTGGCTGAGAGACTGTATTTGTGCCTGAAGAATGTGGCTGCTGTTTGCCAATGTGGCTGCCTGAGGCTAAGGGGAAGAGATTAATTGCATTGACAAAGGAAGTCTCAGAAACGCCCATCATAGACTTTGTCCTCTGGTTTGGTCTCCTGAAGAGCATTTTAAGTAAGCATAGCAAGCTAAGGAAGGAAAGATTATAAAGTGTATGGTTGGAGTATTAAAGGGGCACCAGGAAGGGAAATGGAGCTGAACCTGTGTTCAAGGATAGTAAATTGAATTAAGGGAATGGTGACCTTGGGGCAAGATCCTACCCAGCTAAATTTAGATCCAGACTTAGGAGCAGAAGCCTTTAATCGCAGGAGGCAAAGACTAGCAGACCTCTTGAGTTCAAGGCCAGCCTAGAACAGAGCAAATTCTGGGTGAAGAAAAACTTAGATCTAGGCTTGGTGGACCACACCTTTAATCCCAGTCCTTAGGAAACAGGCCTGCAGATCTCTAAGTTCAGAGTCAATCCACAGAGCAAGTTCAGGACAGCCAAGTTTAGGCAGTGAAAGAGTTGAAAAACAGAAAGTGAAAATATAATAGAACAAGGGGGTCATATTCCAGCCCCAGCAAGCAGCAGAACGTGACAGCTTTAGCCACATAGCTCTGGCTTTAGAGTCTAGAATAGAAGAGACTACTGAGACAGTGGATGCTGGTTAGCCGTAGCTAAGAAATTAGCAGTGATTAAGAAGAGACCAGCATCACTGAAGTGAACTCTGGGAAATGTCTTCTGAGCCATCACACTCAGCCTTCTTTTCTACTTTTTTTTTTTTTTTTTGAGACAAGTTCTTAGTAGCTCAAGCTAAGTCTGGGCTCAGCATGTGATAGCGGATGATCTTGAACTCCTGCTGTTCCCGCTGAGCACTAAGAGTACAGGTGTGCACTACCATCACTTGGTGAATGCTAGGTAGACGCTCTACCAGCTGAACTGTATCCCCAGCCAGATGCAGTTCTAACTTTATGTGTGTATTTCTTACATGAATATATTGCAGCTCTGTAACAGTTGTTTCTTCTACAACCCTAAGAGACTAAGACTTCTTTGGGCTCATTTACTTGCCTGTCAGCAGTATTGTTTAAACACATCATAAATACTTTTCATTTTTAATTCCAGGCAGCTGAGGCAGTGCCTCAGTCTGGTGATTATTTCAAAGCTTTTGGATGAAAAACATGAAGATATACCTAATGCCAATAACCTTCAGGTAAAAATATATTTTTGTTTCTAATAAATGGGAGAGTTAGATGTTAGGAAATATAAATTTATGAGTTCTAAATCAGAATTTTGGAAATATATATTATGAATTCTAAATCAGATGCCCTGATTAGCTGGGTGTGGTGGCTCATGCCTTTAATCCTAGCACTCTGAAGGCAGAAGCAGCTGAACCTCCAAGTTTTGAGGGCAACCTGGTCTACACAATTCTAGGACAGCTAGTGCTACACAGAGAAACCTGCCTCAAAAACAACAAAAAAAGTCCTTATTAAATTCAACTTTCAAGCATGATACTGTTGATATAATCTTTAGCATGATACCTAATAAAAAAGATTCAGGGTTTTTTTTTTATCTATAATGAAGATGGTATAGCCTCTACCCGATGAATTAATCTGTAAATAAACTATTGAGAAAATCATAATTGTCATTAACAGTTATGATATTGAGAATTTATTCAGTTTCCTAAGACTAGCAGTGTGATGATAAGATTAGAAGTTTCAGAGCTAGCCGGGCAGTGGTGGCGCATGCCTTTAATCCCAGTGCTTGGGAGGCAGAGGCAGGCGGATTTCTGAGTTCGAGGCCAGCCTGGCCTACAGAGGAAGTTCCATGACAGCCAGAGCTACACAGAGAAACCCTGTCTCAAAAAACCAAAAAGAATTTGCACAGGATGCTATGGGACAGAACTGACTTCCACCCTAGTCTAGTGGACATAGGTTTGATTATAGATAACATCGGATCCATTCCTGAGCCATTAGGATAATTAAAAGCCCTCAGTGCATTTATCAACATTTATAGACATCAAAGGATCCAGAATAGCATTTCTGCTGTTGGTCTTACCAACGTCTGTCTTGTCTATCACTTTATTCCTTTATATCTGTATAAAAGAGAACCGAATGAATAATTACCCATCTGGCTTAGTGCTCAGTGTCAGCCAGACCTGCCACTCACTAATAGCCCAGTCAGCCTTGCCTCAGGGGTTGAGATTGCAAATTTGAGCCACCACATTGGATAGTGCTTCTTTTTTAGAATTCACTGGCCTCTATTGTAATATCACTTGATCTTGTCCTAAGCATTTATCCTAAATTACTACATTGAAACATAAAATACCTCAGGCATTTGAGGACTTTCAAGTAAGCAGAAACATAGGTATCATGGAACTATTGACTGAGCCAGGAACAGAGCAGGAATGAGAATGGGCCCACTGAAATTAGCTCAAGAAAGAGCACTGCAGCGCTCAGAATTGACCAGCCTGTCTTCTCTTGATAGATCTCAGTCCTGCATCGCTATCTAGTGCAGATGAAGCCTTCTGATTTGTTGAAGAAAATGGTCCTGAAGAAAAGGACCGAACAGCCAAATGAAACTATTGATGACAGTCTTCATTTAGAACTTGAAAAGCAGGTATCCAGAGCTAGAACTCAGGAGTAAATACTAGGGCACATAGTAAATCATGTTTTCTAGTTTATTGCTTTCTGGAAGGTTTTCAGAACAGTGAGAGTTGGGGTGGGAGGGTGGCTGTTAGTGATGTAATATGCTTTCCTGTGGCCCAGCGCTGAGCGGTTGTCATAAAAAGAAGCACTTAGGTTAGAAATCAGAAAGTCTGGGTTAAGTACACAGCTTTCCTTCCTCACAGACTAAGTGAAATCCTATCTTTCCTGGGCAGCTTTGCTAGTCTGTAGACTAGGGTGGGATTTATACTAGCTTTTTCATGGGTAGTAATTTTCTTCATCTCTCTAACAGGCATATTACCTGACCTACATTCTTCTTCATTTAGTTGGGGAAGTTAGTTGTTCTCATTCTTTTTCTTCTGGACAACGGGTAGGTAATATTCAGTGTTATTATAAATAGGTGTTTCCATTTGTGAAATGAAGGAGCATATGTGTGTTAGAAGAAAACTTAAAAGTTGACTGCTTTTGCTCTAGAAATCAGTGTGTGTTCTGGAAGATGGGGAGTCATGGTACCCTGCAACTATATCTTAGTGACAAGAATCATTTCTCAGCAGTTTTGTTGGAGTAGAACTCAAGGACCATGACTAGCAGTAGTAGAATGCATTCATAAGACACCAGGGGCACCAGATGGACTAGCTCCCAGCTGCTTTGTCCCCACTGTCTCCCTTTGAACCTCCTCCACTCACTTTAATTTTCCTTTAGAAAAACTAAAATGCCTTTATTTTGGTTTTTCTTTTTTTTTAAAGATTTACTTGTGTAAGTACACTGTAGTTGTCTTCAGACACCCCATAAGAGGGCATCAGATCTCATTACGAATGGTTGTGAGCCATCATGTGCTTGCTGGAATTTGAACTCACAACCTTTGGAAGAGCAGTTGGCATTCTTAACTGCTGAGCCATCTCTCCAGCCCTTTAAAATGCTTATTTAAAGGGACCAGGGAGATGCTTCGTGGTGTGAGGTGCTTGCTTCCAGGTTTGACAGCCTGAGCTCAATCCCCAAGTCCAACATGGTAGAAGGAGAAAGCCAACCAATGCATTTGTCTGCCTGCCTCGTGTACGCCATGGTGTGTGTACATACACACAAAAAAAAATTTTTTTAAGGTTTATTTTATGTATGTAAGTGCTCTATCTGCACATACACTTGCATGTGAGTGCTGGGGTTAAAGGCATGCACCACCTTTGCAGACATTTGATACTCTATTAATAAAAGCCTATGCTTGCTGGCCAAACCGGCTCATACCTATAATCCACTGCGGCTGAGAAGGGAGTAATAGCAGGAGTTTGTGGCCGGACTATATAGTAAGTTCCAGGCTAGACTACAGAGCAGTGCTTCTCACCCTTCCTGATGCTGGGAAACTTTAATACAGTTCCCCATGCTGTGGTGACCCCAACTATAACATTTTGTTGCTACTGAATCATGACCATAACTTTGCTCTGTTATTGTCATGTAAATATCTGATATGCAGGACAAGTGACACTCCCACCCCTAAAGGGTCTCAAGCCACTGGCTGAGAGTGGCTGCTATAGCATCACATCCTGTCTCAGAAATAGAAACAAAACAAAACAAATCCCATAAGACCTGCTGTGGTTGGGTGTGGTTTGCTTATCTTTATTCCCAGCACATGCAGGCAGATCTCAGGAGTTTGAGCCCTGCCTGTTCTACATAATGAGTTCCAAGCTATGCAGTTAAAAAGCATAGGAGACTTGCTCTGTGTTCTAGCAGATAAAGGGCTGGCTACAGAAGCAACCCTGCTAACCTGAGTTCACTTCCCAGAATCCATGGGAAGGGAGGAGAGAACCAACTCTATAAACTTGTCTTCTGACCCCAGCCCATGCACACACATTTGTTCCTTCATGGAGGTGTGCACACTTGAATGCAGGTGCCCTTGAAGGCCTAAGACCCCAGATCCATTGAAGCTATAGTTAACAGACGATTTTAAGATGCCTAATAAGGGGCTGGAGAGATGGCTCAGCGGTTAAGAGCGCCGACTGCTCTTCCGAAGGTCATGAGTTCAAATCCCAGCAACCACATGATGGCTCACAACCATCCGTAATGAGATCTGATGCCCTCTTCTGGGATGTCTGAAAACAGCTACAGTGTACTTACATATAATAAATAAATAAATAAATAAGTAAGTAAGTAAGTTAAAAAAAAAAAAAAAAAGATGCCTAGTAAGGGTTCTAGAGCTAAAGTCTACTGAACCATCTCTCCAAACCCTTTAATAAAGGGCAAGGGTGCAGGTATTCTTTTAAAGTAAGAGCAGAGAGCACTGGCATGTGCCTGTAGTTGCACCATTCTCTGCAGTCAGGAGATGGAGAACGTTATTTGAATTAAATTGTGTGCACACAAGTGCTAAAGCCCACGTGGCAGTAAGTGCTCATTCCACCTTATGAGAGCTCAGGGTTTAAATTAACTAGCAATGAATCATAGCCATGATCTTACGGAAGTCAGCACCTTTCATAGGTGGGACTCCCTCAAATAAGTTTTCAGCAATTTAGTTTTTTTAACTGCTGTTGTTTTCATCTATTGTGTTTGTTTTGTTTTGTGTAGAAACACTTCGTGCTACTTTGTGGGGCTTTGGAAAAGCATGTTAAGTGTGATATTAGGGAAGATGCAAGACTTTTCTACAGAACTAAAGTAAGTATATTATTTGTGGTGGGTGTGTAGGCATATGCGTGATTTGGTGCACATGGGGAGGTCTAGGGGTAGTTATCAGTGTCAATCCTTGCTCTCTTTATACCTGATTTAAAACAGTCTAGTTGGCCTTAGAGCTTCCAGTTATTACAGATGCGTACTGCTACAACTGGCTTACACTGATTCTGGGGATTCGAACTCTAGCCTCAGGCTTACATACACAGCAAGCACCCAGTGAGTGCCTTGCCTCCTGTTGTGTATTGTTGGTAATGCCAGCACTTGGGAGACTAAAGCAGGGAAACCTGGTGCAACACAATGAGGCCCTGGAAGAAAAGAAAATGTAAGCAGGAGAAATACACAAGTTGCTCTTGGGGTGCGGTGAAGGATGTGTGCGCGCATGGGCTAGTGCTTGTGTGTGTGTGTGTGTGTGTGTGTGTGTGTGTGTGTGTGTGTGTGTGTGTGTGTGTGCGCGCGAGTGCGTGCGTGCGCACTTGCTTGTGGGTATAGCTTAGTGGTACTGTGCTTAAGGCTACTTAATTGGATACTCAGCAAGATATATACTTATTTCAAAGAACATAAAAAGGACTTTTTAAATCAAAGACAGTTTGATTATATAGCCTAGGCTTGTTCAAACTCAGTTGTTGCTGTTGTTGTTGTTGTTGAGACAGGGTCTCACTTTGTAGCCCTGCTGGCCTAGAATTCATTGTGTAGAGCAGGCTGTCTCTGAACTCACACAAATCCACTCTTCTCTGCCTTCTAGTGTTTATCACAGGCATCTACCACTGTGCCTGGCTTTCCTCAAGCTTTGGGGGTTATTTTACATTCATTTATTTCTTGGGTGGGGTGTGGGTATGCACAAATCCAGTGTATGTATTGGTGTATATCGGTCACAGGAAAACTTGTAGGACTTGGTCCTTTTATCGAGCCATGTTGATCCTGAGGACCAAACTTGGGTTATTGGACTTCGTGGCAAATTCCTTTAATTTTTGGTCCTCTTGCCTCAGCCTCTTGAGTACCAGGAATGTTACTTACCACTCTGGGTTAGGACTTGGATAACAAGTCAGCTTCTACTAAGTGCTTTGCTGGCTAGGTTGAAAATACAAGTAAAAAGTAATCTCAAAGCAAATATATTTTCCACTTTACTGTTTGTTCTGAAATCTCTGACACCCAAAGAGAATCTCTTTAGCACTATTGGGACTTTTTGTTTTTCTCATTATACAAATGAAAGCCCTTACACAGGGTATAGTTAAGTGCCTGCTGAAGAAGCATGAGTACTGAGCTTGGATCCCAGCACCCACGTAAATAGGAGTGGTGGCACACAGCTGGAGCCCTGGTGCTCGGGGAGGGGCAGAGACAAACGGGGCCCTGTGCTCACCAGTCAGCATCTAGCCAGTCTGGGGTCTCTTTTTATTTTTATTTTTTTTTTTGGTTTTTCGAGACAGGGTTTCTCTGTATAGCCTTGGCTGTCCTGGAACTCACTCTGTAGACCAGGCTGGCCTCGAACTCAGAAAACCGCCTGCCTCTGCCTCCCGAGTGCTGGGATTAAAGGCGTGCGCCACCACTGCCCGGCTAGGTTCACTATTTCCATGATGTGGGTTCCACAAGTGGGACTCAGGCCACCATACCTTACACAGCAAGTGCTTTTATCCACTGAGCCATTTCACTGACCTGGGTTTTGTTTGTTAAAGCTGGCCGAGCCTCTCTTAGAGAGTGAGCCACTGGTCCTATAAACTGCTGCAGGACATGATCTTCTTGAAATAGGTTAGTAGCTTCCTGCTAACCCAGAACTTCTATAGACAAATGGTGGTTGTCATTGACACAGTTTTCTAAACTTTACAGAGTGGAGGAAAATGGAAATTTTAACTTTGTTTGTTTTTAAGATAGGGTTTCTCTGTGTGGCCCTGGCTATCTCAAGAACTCCTCTGTAGACCAGGCTGGCCTCAAATTCAGAGATCCACTTGACTCTGCCTCCTGCGTCTTCCTGACTTATGACTAGAAATGGTGGATCACTTCTTTAATATCAGCACTTGGGAGACAGGTAAACAGATCTCAGTGAGTTCAAGGCCAGCCTGGTCTACATTAACCAGTTTTAGTCCACAGAGCTACTTAGTGAAAATATGTCTCAAAAAATATTTCTGGCTTGTTTAAATATCTTATTCTAGGTGTGGTAGAGCATGCCTGCAATCCCAGCACTTGACAAGTGGAGGTAATGGGGGAAAAGTCAGTCAGCCACAGCTACATAGGGAAAAGTAGAAATTTCTTTGAAGGCAGAGTTGTGGTTCTCTGAACCATCTTTAGTAACAGGAAATCAGTCATGGTGGTGCATTGCTGTAATCCCTGTACTCAGGAGGCAGAGGCAAAAAATTGCTTTAAATTTAATGTTAACTGGGCTGAGGAGATGGCTCTGCAGTTAAGAGCACTGAGTGTTCTTCCAGAGGTCCTGAGTTCCATTCCCAGCAACCACATGGTGGCTCACAGCCATCTGTAATGGGATCCGATGCCACCTTCTGGTGTGTGTACAGTGTACTCGTATACATTTAATAAATTTTTTTTTAATGTAATGTTAACCAAGGCTACATAGAGCAACCCTATCTCATAAAATAATTTTTAAAAAAGGAAATTAAGGACTGGAGAGGTGGCTTACTGTTAAGAGAACTGACTGACCTTCCAGAGGACCTGGATTAGATTTCTAGCACTGACATGGTGGCTCACAAGTATTTGTATGTGATAACTCCAGATCCAGGGGATCTGAAGCTCTCTTCTGGCCTCAGTGAGCAATGAACAGATGTACATGGGGGTAAAGCACCCATACACATAAAATAAAAGAAAATTAAGGACGGATGTGATGGCTTAGATCTTTAATCCCAGCACTCAGGAGGCAGGGGCAGGTGGATCTCTTGAGTTTGAGGCCAGCCTGGTCTACAGAGTAAGTTCCAGAATAGCCATGACTAACTATATTGAGAGACCCTGTCTCAAAAAGCAAACAAACAAAATTAAGTCATCATTTCACATTTTAGATTATAAAAAAATTAATTATGGTAATAAAAGAATATGTTATCATTTGAAAGCCTCCCCAAAAGATGAGTAGCCTTTTTTTTGACAGAAATCAAATAGAATTGTTGGGTACAGCCTGTGATAGCTATGAGATGGGGGGTGGGGGGTGTATTTAATTTTGTTGTTACTGTTTTGTTTTGTTGAAGCAGGATCCCCCAGCAGCTCAGACTGCCCTTGGACGTTGAGTAGTCCCCCTGAGTGCTAGGTACACAGCATGCATCTATCTCCAGAGTAGTGGCTGTGGATGCTCTCTATCATGCTAAATTGATTTTAAGTGAGGATACTTTGATCTGATATCTCTCTTTTCTTTATTTTTAAGGTGAAAGACTTGGTTGCCAGGATACATGGAAAGTGGCAGGAAATAATCCAGAACTGTCGGCCTACTCAGGTGTCATTTTATTTAAGTTTTATTTATTATGGAAACTCCTGCATGATGTATGATTTGTGTCTAAATTTTAGAGTTTGTTTCCTTTCTGTCCATTACTTTCAGAAATAGCTTATACCCATTTAAAAGTGTCACGGTGAGTCAAGTGCAGGAGGCCTCTCTTTGTTCCCCTTCAGAAGCCTATCTGTTTTCTGTGGAGATTTTCTTCCTGTAGATATTTCCTACACATGAATAAAGTATGTGGTCTTTCATGATCAGCTTCTTTTACCTGACAATGATACAGAAATCTATGTTATATGTATATCCTTTCTATTGCTAATTGGCATATGTATAACATTTAATTTATCCACTTACAAAACGAGCACGAATTGTGCTTTCTGCCCATTAAGAATAGTATCTCCATGAACATTTATGTACAAGTTTTTGTGAGTATGTTTTCAAAGGAAAACATCTTGAGCATCTTTGGTAGAACCCCGTGTTTTACTGCATTGCGGTGGTCAGTGTTTGTGTGCTCACAGTGTGGTTTCTAGCCAGGTGTGGTAGCACGCAGTATTACCTCTTTCTCTACTGCTGACATTAGAGGTGTGCGCCACCACCCCTGTTCATTCTGAACTGAGGATCAAACCCAGGGCCCTGTGCATGCTAGAAAGACTTCTATCAGCTGATCTTATCTCTTCAAGCTCCCTTTGTGCAGTGTGGGGCCTTTTGCTGTTGTTTATTAAATATTTTATTTTGTGTGTATGGGTGTTTTATGTTCATGTTCGTCTATGTACCACTTCTATGCCCAGTAACCTTGGTGGATAGAATAATGTGTCAGATATCCTAGGATTGGAGTTACAGACATTTGTTGGCTGTCATTCAGTGCTGGGAATTAAATTCAGGTCCTCTGGAAGAATAGTCAGTGCTCTTAATTACTGAGTCATCTGTCCAGTTCCCTCAAAATTTTAAGGCTACTTTGCTGTGCCAATGTGGCATTAATAGCAGAACTTAATATTAACCTATTTATAACGCACTACTCTCCTTAAATACATCCATCTGTGGTTGTGCCCATGAGAAAAATACCCTGTATTTGCACTATGCATTTTTACGGCTAGATCACAAAATGTAAAGGTTATAAAATCAGAAGAAATTTTCAGCTGCACATGGTTGCTTTGCTTTTAGTCCCAGCACTTAAAAGGCAGATGCAGGTAGGTGTTTGTGAGTTCAAGGTCAGCCAGAGCTATATAGTCAGACCCTGTCCCAAAAAAGAAAAAAAGATTTGTTTTCAAAGATGTGTATATATAATGATTTTATTAACTTTCATTATCAAAGCCTGGTGTCCAGTGATTAGTAGTTTTAGAAGAACTAATTTATAATCTGATTAAAATTTTCCTTTTTTCTTTTTTTTCTCCCTTCTAAGGGGCAGCTTCATGACTTCTGGGTGCCAGATTCTTAACAGAAGTTACAGCAGCAAAAATACAAAACGAGAAGGGCCTTTCCAAGAGGATTACTGTGGGATCCAGCAGAGGCTAAGGAACACGGCTGTGTGCCACTTGCATGTGCAGTGTGAGGCTGGTGATGAAGACTTTCCTGTTTCTGAAGCAGATATGAAATGCCATCTGCAGCTGACTGTAGAGGAAAGACCAGGGACCGAGAAAAGGAGGAGGTGTAGAAGCAGCTGGTAGCTGTGGACCCAGCCTGCCCCCCAGCACCTCTTGCTAAGTTTCAGCAGTTACCCTGTAAGGTGGCTTCGTAACACTTGGATCATCACAGAAAATAAGGAGAAGTGTGGGCCAGTTTGAGTTGGACATCGAAATGAAGGCCTGGGTCCAGCTGGCTTTCATTTCCCTTTTTGGTTATTTTAGGGTGCAAAGGGAAGGCTTAGAATAGAGCCCTGTAGTTAGAAGTGTTGGTCTCTTCTATAACACCACAGGCAGTTTCAGCCCATATATATCCTTTAGTATTCAAAATCAGAAATCTGAGATTTTTAAATATATTTAAAACCAAGGAACAGACATCTGGTATGTTGTCAGACTGCCCTTAGAGGAAGAGATTAAGCTACAAAGTAGTGGCTGTTTTTAAAATGCCAGAACATTCATAGGCAGTTTGTTTAGGGTTTCTTGTAATGCATATATTTTTAAATACTGGTTTAATCATAAAATCTCAGCTAAGCTAGAATTCTGGCCATTGGTAACTATATTACAGAAGTCTCTATAAAGGCTAAAAGATCTGGAAGTTTCCAAAATCCTTGTTTCCACAAGTATATAATTTAGCAGAGGCCTTGATGGTGTTTATTTTGGGGACGTGTGTGTGTGTGTGTGTGTGTGTGTGTGTGTGTGTGTGTGTGTGTGTGTTCGTGTTCACGTGTGCGCGTGCTCGCGTGTGCGCGTGCATGCACACTCAAGTTTGTATCTTGAAGTTGTTGCACTTGAAAACCACAGCTGCTCTATCTAAATTCTTTTAAACACTGGAAAGCCATCCTTTAGTTTAGATGGTAGAAGGTTAGCAGAGGTGCACACGCTGGACTGAGCCTTAGGCCCTTTGAAAACTTTGGTAGTGACACTCCTGCTGACATAGTCGGTTTGGGGAGGGTTTGCTTCCTAAAAAGGACGCCAACTGCTTCTTGTCTGAGCATTGGCTGGAGCAGCTTGCTCCCTCCTGAGCATGCTAATGTCTGTGTGGGTCCAGGTGGGGGGGTGGGAAAGGAACTGGGCTCGGTGTTCTGGTTTGAGAGGGGAAAACAAGTTCTGAGAGCTAACTTTCTACCTCTAAACTGAGGCTTAGGAATAAAAACCATTTTATCTTAAATTCATCATTAAAATAGCATTAGCAACTTTAGAGCTCATGTCAAGCATTGGGCAGTTAGAGATTTTTTAGGGAAGACTACACAAATCACATTTTCAAGAATTGAGGCTGATTGAGGCTCCAAGAGTCAGACCAACAAAAATTTTATTCTGTGTTGAGTTTACTGGTAAGAATATTGTCTTGATGCTACCTCTCAAGGGTATTGTTACAAATGCCACTATGGTTAAAGAGATAGATACAAAGAGTTATATTTGACTGAAGCTTGAAACTCTGGCATCTATCTGCCCAACAGCGGGGCTTTCACTCTGTAATTTAATACCTTGTAGATACATTATTTGTGTGTAATTTTATAAGTGTTCATATTTTTCTCATTTTGCATTGTGTAAAGTGTACAAAATCTCAAAGTATAAAAATCTGCTTATATTGCTTGTAATTACAGTGTGTAAATATTTTCTATTGTGTACATTGACGGGGACAAGTGGGTTATTCAGGTTTTTAAGTGACCCTTTTATATTGCAGTTTCAACCAATAACCACCCATCAAATTTAAAACCACTTTGATACATTCTTATTTAGCAATTCCAATAAGAATAAAATCTCTATTTTCAATTGTCTTTCTCCATTAGAGAAAAGTACTTTATCTGTCCCTTTAAAATAAATGGCCAGACATCAGTTTCGGCCTTTGTATTTATGACTCTGGCAGCAGTCTTCGGTCTCCGGGCCATAGTCCAGTCAGTATTTACATTTGGGTTCTTGTGGAAATGTTGTGACTGTTGTGGCACAAGTAGCTCATGCTCTCTCTCCCAAATCAAGTATTTACCATCTCCTTCCGAGTCCCCACGCGTTGTCTCCCTCTGCCTGTCGTTGCCCAGAAAATGGGGTGGTAGAGCGGGGAAATGCTCATTGCACAGACTGTCAGGCCATATTTGGGACTTGGCAAACAAAGCTTGCACTGAGTGGTGGTGTGTTTGGCAATATTACTGTGCCAAAAATAATCCTTGTCTAATTTTCTGGATGTGTATGTCAAACTTTTTACCCTTACTGCAAGCTGAAGATTAAAGTACTTGTGTTTATGCTTTTGTGTGTAACTGTTTGCCTTCTCTGACCTGCTTTTCTTGTTACCTGAAAACACAGTTCTGTGATACATGTTAAGTGAAGAGGCTTTCCGTGCACAAAGTCACCTGTGTAGCACTGAAGTCAGTATGTGTGCATTGTTTCGTCTATGTCCTGATGGCAACGGTGCCTTTGTCACCTTTCAGAAGGTTGGCTTTTTTTTTTTTTTTTTTTTTTTTTTTTTTTTTTTTTTTTTTTTTTTTTTTTTTTAATGCAAGTAGTAGCTTGCTTTTGACTTCACAGTAAAAGAAAAAATATATATATATATTTCCCCGGTAATGATAGATAAGATAGTTACCACCCAGGCTCTGTTGAAGTTTGGGGTTGGTTTGTGTTTTGTTTTGTCCCCCCCCACCCGAATAGATACAATCGGTGGGGACAGTAATAGTGTGTGGGGTCTTGAAACCAGGGGTATTTACATTTAAAGACTGACTCACTGACAAGCAGCTACCTGGAGAACTTTCTTGGCTTGTCTCTCAGGAGGCAAGGGTCAGTCGGGTACAGGGGGTGAGTCAGTCAGCACAATTCAGTCTTGTGGGCATGCCTACTCTATGTTGCAGGCGCGCCTCATCTGTGCCTCAGTTTCCTCCGAGCGTTCTTGTCAGCCAGTTAATCTACTAGCTCTTAGGCAGTAAATGCAATGTGGTTTTTTTTTTTTTTTCCTTTAAAATTTTATACTGTCTTGTTTAAAGTCTTCTGAATGTATGTGTATGTGTTATTAAAACTTTTTCCCAGCTTAAACGTGTCTGGTAACATTTGATTAGTAGAGGTGGTGTGAGTTTCTAAAATACCCTGTTGTTTGGTTTGGTTTGGTTTGGTTGTTTTTTGGTTTTGGATTGGTTTGGGTTTTGTTTTTGCTGGGATTGCTGGGCAGTGGTGGTGCACGCCTTTTTAATCCCAGCGCTTGGGAGGCAGAGGCAGGCGGATTTCTGTGTTCGAGGCCAGCCTGGTCTACAGAGTGAGTTCCAGGACAGCCAGGGCTACACAGAGAAACCCTGTCTTGAAAAACCAAAACAAAAAACAAAACCAAATGCTGGGATTAAAGGCGTGCGCCACCACTACCTGGCTAAAACTTTTTTAGCTTGATGCCTTTTTTATCTGTGGGAAACAAAGCCACAGCTCTCCACGGTTCACATTTACATAACCCAATTAATAATTTGCTGTGTATTTTACAGTCAGGAATTTAATAATCTCATTCTTACCTTCTACACATTCATTTGGCTGCCCTTGCCTACCTACATGTTAGGGTCCGGTGGTGAACAACACAAAATCATGACTCTTACCTGCTGGTATCCAGGGGAAACAGAGGAGAGGAAAAAATACCCTTGACCTGGGTGTCTCTAAAGTTCTAGAACTCAGAATCAAGAAAGGTGATGCCGCCAGGCAGTGGTGGCGCACACCTTTAGGCAGAGGCAGGCAGATTTCCGAGTTCCAGGCCAGCCTGGTCTACAGAGTGAGTCCCAGGACAGCCAGGGCTACACAGAGAAACCCTGTCTCAAAAAAACAAAAAAAAAAAAAAAAAAAAAAAGTGATGCCATACAATGGATTCAGAGCCACGTGTGAGCTGGCAGGCAGGCTTTTGACATACCGGCTGTGGAAAGGCTACGCCTCATAGGAGAAACGTATGACCTCATAGTAGGTTTAGGCATGGTTGCCAGAGCCACAGGGCTGCAGCTGTTTGCTCCTTTATGGCAGACTAGGTTAGAAGGATGGATGCTGATGACCCAGGTAGAAGCAGACATGAGCATAAACACTAGGGAAGTCACCGTTTAAGGAAAGGACCTAGGCTTCGTCTCGGGATTCACCATACTGGCCATTTGACCTTCATGGCCTCTGAGTCTCTCCTACCTGCTGGATAACTAATGTTTTGTGAGGATCCACATAGGTGGCAGTCGCTCAGCGCAGTGCCTGGCGTGTAACATGAACAGGACAGGGAGACAAGGTTGAGGCTGGGCATTGTGACCGCCTTTATCCCAGCACTCGGAGGCAGAGGCAGGCGGAAGCTGTGAGTTCAAGGACAGCCTGATCCACAGAGCAAGTTCCAGCACAGCCAGGGCTTCACAGGGAAACCCTGTCTCAAATAGTAATAATTTTTTTAAAAAGACAAATTTAGTAGAGCTGGAAAAGATAGTTCAACAGTTAATACGGCTGCTCTTCCAGAAGGCCTGGGTTCAATTCCCATCACCCATGTGATGGCTAACAACTGTAACTCTAGTTCCAAAGAATCCCGTGCCGCCTTCTAGCCTTTACAGGCAAGAACACCCATGCACATAAAATAGTTAATTTTTAAAAGAAAATTGACCAGAAGCAGGCACCTGTGGGTGTGCTTACTTCTAAATGAGGTCTTATCTCCCAACAGCCTTAGCTGGAGAGTACTGTTCCTTCAGACTCTGGGAACTCTAGATGTTTCTCTGTTCCTGCTGCCAGAGATATGTTAAATAAATAAACCAAGCATGTTGGCCTGGTGTAATAACTCATAATCCCATGGTGCATGGGGGGCAGGGGCAGAGGCAGCAAGATCACACGTTTGAGGTCATCCTGAGCTACACTGTGAGACAGCTTTAACCACCAAGCCTGCTTGATGGCGGTGGATGGTTTCCCAGCATCTGCAGACAAGTCCTGACACTCCTAGCTAACCAGGGCTGGAATCAGGAGAAGGCAAACCAGAAGGTCCAGCTTTGGATTGGACTCCCAAGATAAATGACTAGGATTCTGGAAAACTTAACAGGCAAAACAGGCTTCTGGGGCACAGACTACAGCATCGTTGCACAGGTGTCAGTCCCTACTGAGGAAGTACCTTGTGGCCAAAAGACCACACTCTCCATAAAGAAAGTACTGAGCAACCACAGATGGCAAAGCAGGAGCAAAGGCCACCACAGTGAACAGGAGACAGGACATCTTGACTAGGCCAGGGTTCTCATGCCTCAGGGACCTCTATCTGAGGTTACCAACACAATATAACTTTTTGTATGCCAACCCTAGAGCCAAACCAGCCCTGAGATGTGTGTCCGGACACCAGTGTCAGACACATTCGGATGCTTTATCTCACAGCAGAACTGGGGAAGGTAGGCTAGCAAAAGTGAAGTTCATTTTGTGTTCTCCAAAGAGTTTTGAACAGCATCCTCACACAGCTGCCCTGTGAGCAGCTGCCAGTGGCGTGGAGGGTAGTAACAACCCCACTCAACAAATGCTCTGCTGCCTTCTGTCCCAGGGAAGACAGTCACTACTGGATTAGAGCTAATTTTTTAAAATTTTGTTTTACTTTTTAGATAAGATCTTAAAGTCCAGGCTGGTATTGAAACACATATAGCTGAGGATGACCTTGAACTGACCCTCCTGTCCCCACCTCTGAGATCGGGTGTGTCCCACCAAACAGGTTTAAGTTAGTGTGAACTTATTTGTTTAGGCTTCAAGTCTTATCTCTTTCACAGTAAGGAATTTTTCTTTTATCAGCTTGTTGCAATGAGTAAGAGCTGTCTGTTAAGGGAGTTTCTATAGAAAGGTGGGATGCTGAGATCACGTGGGAAGAGAACAGAAAGGAATGGATTGCGTACTGAATCTGTCTTACCAGCAGTACTGACATAAACACCCATGGAAGTTTCACAAGTGCCATCCTAGAACGCGGCTTCGAAATCACACGTTTTACTTACTTTAAAAGAAACCCAGCGCTGTGTTTAGCATGCCTTGGACCTGGAAACCTGCCTCAGGTAGAGAAAGAACGAAGAAAGGATATGCACACTCATCCAGAAGAGCTGGGGTTGGGTGGGCTGTGCTCACTCTGATGGAGCAGCACTCCAGGCACCAGCCCCCGGATTCTCGGTGGATGTATCATGTACAGCACAGAGGGGAGTAAGCTCATCTTCGTAGGCAGTCTCTTTTGGGGAGCAACCTCAGATCACAGTCATGGAGGAGGAGGGAGCTGCAGTTGCTAGATTTTGCACACACTATTGTACTTGCACAGGCTCCCAACATCTACACTGGACCAACTGAAGGCTTAGGCCACCCACGACCATCTGAGGTATTTGGATCCACGATACGCCATGCTCGTGTCAAATAATACATATTCACTCAGGACTTGGTCTGCACTTTACACATTCACTGAAGGCTTCCTCAGCTCCCTCCAGCTCAGTGAACTGCAGAACCTGTCACACTGGCCTACTTGCTTTCCCCTGAGGGATATGCAGTCAGCACTGCAGTCACTGACTTGGTGAGCCAGGCTTCTTAGCCTAGTAGTCCCTGCAGTTTCTCCACCACGCCAGGTACCGGGCTGGCAGACTTCTGCCCTCTTCCTTCCAATCCACTTTCTCACAAAGCCTACAGGTGTCCTTTAGCCATGTCTTGATTCAACCTGTACTGAAGCTCTCAGCTTTTCTGACATTTTCCCAAGCCATTAGCTGACTTCTCTCCCCCTCTGTCTTCCACTAAGAACCCCCCAGTCTTGCCAGCTCAAACCCACCAACCTTTCGTATGCCCCGTCTCTTCTTCCACCAAACAAGCTTGTCAATTCTAGTCATGTTCCTTTGGCTTGCCTGGACCACCCTTCTTAGACTTCTCCAATCCAGTCCTCCAGAAACTCAACAGAGTTCAAGGCAAGTTGCAATCTGCTTAGAACCTGTTTTCCCAGCTATACAGTGAAACTACTACTGCCTAAGAATGGGATAGGGGCACAGACAAAGAAGTGAACCAGAGCAATCTATAAAGTGTGTGCTTGGCTTGGGCAGGTGAGATGGTCAGGCAGATAAAAGGTGTCTGTCACCAAGCCTGACAACCTCTGAGTTTGATACGTAGGCCCCACAGATGGAAAGAGAACAGACTCCCTGCAGTTTACTCTCCCGGATATGACACATGGGCGGTGTCGTACATGCACGAATGCACTTTCACACAAACTAAATATAATAAACGTTTAAAGTGTGTGCACTTTTTAATATAAGCATTTTCCCCAGTCTCCTCCGCTGCACCACACACTACCCTGTTTGCAGAGTGCCAGGAGACATTCTAACAGGGGGTGGAAGTGTGATCTGGGCCCTTCTGTCTAGCAGTCTGCAGCCACACACACAGTCCAAACTCTCAGATTGTATGGGACTGAGTGCCAAACTGTATGAGCTTTGGGGAATCCTGGAAGAGGAGTGAAGCTTCTTCCCAGGCTCTCATCAGTTTCATAGGCCACTAGACACCGACTCTAACTCCTAGGCACATGCAAGAGTCTGCTTTTTTTTTTTTTTTTTTAAACAAGATTTATTTATTTTATGGATATGAATACATTGTCTGTCGCTCTCTTCAGACACCCCAGAAGAGGGCATCAGATCTCATTACAGATGGTTGTGAGCCACCATGTGGTTGCTGGGAATTGAACTCAGGACCTCTGGCGTCAGAGCTGGACTTTAGAGCAATCAGTGCTCTAAACCACTGAGCCATCTCTCCAGCCCAAGAGTCTGCTTTTTTAGACTCTTACTTTGGTCCTCTTTGCCGATCATTATTGTCATGGATTTTTTTTTTTTTTTCTTGAAAGGTGGGGAGCTCATGGCCAGAGTACAGGTTTCACTAGGATTTAAAGCTCAGTTCACTGATGCTTTTGTTTTTGTTTTTCTGTGGTGCTGGAGATGAAACTAGAGTGTCCCTACATGCTAGGCAAACACTGTGCCCTTGAGCTCCAACCCCAGCCCTAGATTCGCTCTAATAGCCCTTGGAAAGGAGGAGAGCCCGAGTTTTCAGGGAAGACTATCCTAAAGGAGTTAGGCAAACACAGACTCTTTGGCTGCCTGGGAACACTGAAAGTAAAAGTTTGGAGATAAGATGACGATGGAAAATGAGAAACGCAATCCCTGAAGTGAGCCCGAGTTTGGACTAAGATTTGTTGAGTGATCCATGCGTAGCGGCATGGCTTACTTGTGCATAAAAAGCATTCTCTATGTGCTGTCCTTTCAACTCTCCAAGCCCCCATCTCACCCACTCAGACCTCAAGCTGAATAACCTGGAAGGACTGGGGAGCGAGGAATCACACCTTGAACTGGGAACCAAGAGCTACGCAGAAATCTGATACTGTCGTCCCCATCAGCACACCCGCGCCGTAGACCAAAGACAGGAAGGCATGGCAAACATGTTTTGCAAGAAGTAAGGTGCAGGTTAGAGAGCAGAGTACAAGACTCCAGGACCCGAGATTTACGCGTCCCTGCAGTAGGTAAATGGGAGGGGTCTTAGGACCAGAGTGGACCCGCAGGACCAGTCTGTTTTAGGGCGCACGCGGTGGTGAGCCCCCCCCACCAGGGGGCGGGCGATACCCAGACCGACTGAGCCTGGGGAAGAAAGGGGACTCCAGGAGCCGTGGGCCTCCAGCATCTCCCACAAATAGAGCCTATTGTGCGTGGTGGGGGGCGCAAAGGAGGGTGGGCACCCTCCCCGCCCCCGCCTCCGGCCCGCCTCCAGCCCCCGCCCCACCCCCGGCTCCGCCTCCACCCCGCCTCGCTCCGGCCGCGGCCCCTTCCTCCCGCAGCTGGTGCCGTGGGGCCGCGGAGCCGCACGTCGCTGTCTCTATGGGCCCGGATCCCAGCGCAAAGGTGAGGGAGGCGGGGAGTGCGGGCGGTGGCGGGGCCGGGGGCTGAGGCCAGGCAAAGCCTTGTCCACGTCCATTCCACCCTCCAAGCTAGGCCAGGCCTTTTTCACCGCCGAGACCCCCAATCCCGCATAAAAGGTTCTAGAGGGGCGCGGGCCAGGCCTCGGGTCGCACAGGGCGCAGACCGGCCTTCGCGGAGTCGGGGGACCCCAGCGGGGCAGAGACCCGCGTGGAGAACAGTGTTCCCCTGGATCTGGGTCATGTCTCCTGGCGTCCGGCAGGATCGAAGGAGAGCTTGTCCTCGAGCCGCAGCAGTAGATACTGAGGTTAGATCTGATCAAAGGAGAGAACCGCGGACTGTCCAGGATGGTGGAGGGAGGGGAAGACGAGGGAGAGACGCCCTCAAACCTGGGGAGACATCCATCCTACTGGACAGAGGCAAATACCGCTAACCCCACGCAGATGGACATCAGGGATGAAGGTTGAGAGCCTATTCATCCGGGGGGGGGGGGGGAATCTCCCCAGTTTTCTCCACCCTAGGATCTAACAGAAGATGATCAGAGTTCAGCGGGCAAGCCCCGGGAAGGAACCCAAACTTGGAGTGAAGTGTGGGGTGTGAACTGGGGACCTTGAACCCGCTTAGTACTGGGGGATGGGGGTGGCATGCTCCACCCCCTGACCATTAACCCGGCCCTCCCAACAGGAGTTCTCCAGATCTGGAAATGCAATCTGTAGGGGAAAGAGGGCTGCTAAGGTAGCATTTCACCTTTCATTTGCTAAAGTCGAGGATCTCCTCTTTCCTGGGTTAGTTAGTCATTCTGCTTTAATAGCTCTTGCTGCAGGTCAGAAGACACACACACACACACACACACACACACACACACACACACACACACACACACAAACGGGAGGGGAGAAGAGAGAGAGTGTCAGACTCCTTTATGCATTTCATGAGTACTTGTCTCTGCCTGCATGTAATTGTGTTTGAGGACTCAGAATGCGTGTGTGCACTATGCCTGGCCCACTATCAACAATTTTGTGTGAATGCCCCATACAAATGTGTGTGAACAAGGCCCTACTGTTGAGTAGGACGCCAGCTATCTAGCCCTGCTTGTTCACCTCTGAGGATATATCATCCAATGACTGAATGACAGGTAAACACAACCTTATGTGGCCTTGCCCTTTGTGTGCTCTATGTGTCCTTGTGTGTAGGTGTGTGTGTGTGTGTGTACACATGACTCTTAGAAATGCATGTGTTCTCAGCCCTACTTGAACATGTGTGCATACTGTGTGCAAGTGTGACACAGTCTTCGAGACCCACATGACTTAAAATAAATGCATGCACTTGCCATTCACCCCACACTGCGTGGTTTCTCTGACCTAGGATGTGTTCCTCCTGCCTCATCTGGGGCAGACTTCCCTAGCCAGAGGGCTCAGCCCTCAGTGCTGAGCAAATAGGAGGCCCCGAATGTAAACAGGTGTGCTTTCACAGTGAGGGTGGAGCTTGGGCAGCCTCAAACCTCTGGTTGCCCTAGCCCTCAAAACAAGAACTCTGTGGCTCAGAGACTCTCTCTCTCCTTCCTGTGACAGTGCTAACCTTTACCTCTTAAACAAACCCTCCAAGTTCTTGCTCTTCCTCGGACCAGCTCCAGCTCCCTCCCCTCTCTTTACAGTCAGATGGTTAATATTTGACCCAGAGGAGAAGGAGAGGCCAGTGACACCCTCTGGCCCTGCCTATGACTGTCTGATGACATTAGGTAGATCAGGCCTCCTTCACACCTTGCCCAGCCGAGGAAATCTTTGGAAGTCCCATGGAGATAAGAGACGCCTATCAATCGCCTCCACCTCAGGCGTGGGACTAGTCTTTAAGATGTGACACTAAAGGTGGCTGCAAGTTTCAGGATCCAGTAGTTCACTGTTTCCATATTGCTTAAGTCTTAACTGGTCTTTCACATGGCAGTCTGCTGCGCAGGAATCACACTGTGCAGCTCAGAGACCCAAATACCTGCACCTCACCCCCAGTCCCTCATGCCTGTGCTTCCTGCCAGCAGGTAGTAGGTCTAGCAGGTAGGGACTCGCATGGATGCCCAGCCAGAGGGTGAAGTATAGACTCGCAGGGGCAAGGCAGAGATGTGTACCCCTTAGAGAAAAATGCCAGAGAGAAGTGTCTAATTAAAGAGAAATTCCAGAGGGAGCTCTTAGACCAAGGGAAAGAAAAAACAAAGGGAAAACAGAACAAAATTAACAAAGGCCCATTAACTGACTGCCCAGGCCTTTCAGCAGAAGGCACCCCCGCAGGCAGCATGGTTGGAGGATCAGGCCTCTCTACCAAGATGGGCTCAAGCAGTCTCCTGACTGGAAGAGAGCTGTTACCAAGGTATAGGTTAAAGCTAGTCTAGGGTCTTATAAAGACAGTGAGTTTGCCACAGCCTTCTGCACCAGAGCAGAGCTGGGCAGAATGCTGTGAGTCTTTCCTGGTGTGGGAAGTGCTGTGGATGTCCAGCCTCTGACTTTCAGTGCCACCTGAAGTCTGGGTGGTGCCGTCCCTCTTATGCCCACACACAAATCACAGGCTTTCCATTTTGGAATTATTTATTTATTTATTTATTTATTTATTTATTTATTTATTGGTTTGGTTTTTTTTTTTTTTTCTCCTTCAGAGAACAGACAGAGAACTGGAACTTGCCCTGAGGTTGGGGGCAAGGTGACCCCTTCAGTATCCTACAACCCTGCTGTGACCCTACAATGCCCACTCTCCATGGAATTTGCATTTGATACAGAAAGGCACGTGACCCACCCCTCCCTCTGACTTCTTACCTGTGATTCCATGGCCACACAACCCTGTGGCTCCATGTCCCCCCCATTCCAGGATCCTCCATGGCCCCATGACTACTTGACCCCCATGACCTCATGACCCCTGACCTCCATGTGATCACACCCTGGACTTTGAACCCAGTGACTGCTCTTCCCCTCCCCTCCTGTGACTCTCCTGGACTGCCCTTGGGGTCTTGTTGGTCTGAACTTACGCAGGAAGATGTGGGGGGGGCTCTGGCCCCTCCTCTTCAGCTTCCTCGCAGTAACAGCAGTGCCTGGACCCTCACTGCGGAGACCATCCCGAGAGCTAGATGCCACCCCACGGATGACCATCTCCTATGAAGGTTAGACGCCCAACCTTGAAAGACTATGGCTGCCAGAGCTGGGGGCAGGAAATGGCCCCCAGGTGGCTCAGTGCCTTTCTTGTTCCTAGAACTGTCCCGGATCCGGCACTTCAAGGGCCAAGCCCAGAACTATTCAACCTTGCTGCTGGAGGAGACTTCCCAGAGGCTGCTGGTGGGGGCTCGAGGCGCCCTCTTCTCTCTCAGTGCCCAGGACATAGGAGATGGGACTCACAAAGAGGTCAGCCCCTGGCATCTGGACCAACCACAGGGTCTCCAGCTCCCTGGGACCTCAATTACCTGGAGACCGGGCCCCCACCTTCTGACCTCTGGACAGCACTGTCCTTTCCAGCCCAAGGCTCCTTCTGAAATCCACCTCACTTCAGTACTCTGGAGCACCACTGTTTGATTCTCTGGGTAGTGGATATTGAGGTCAACATAGCAGTCTGTCCCTTTACTCTCACTAGATCCACTGGGAAGCCTCCCCAGAGATGCAAAGCAGGTGTCATCAGAAAGGGAAAAACAACCAGGTATGTGGCCTCCCTGTCCCCAGTCCTCCTTTCTTCCTCCTCATCCAGGGGTGCCAGAATTGGAGGGACACGGGTGGAGAGGGACAGATGTGCATCCAAGTGCACCACCGCGATGAGTAGTGTGTCAGGCCTCAGGGTAACCCTTCTACCCCAGCTATCCGTGGTCTAGAGCTTGGCAGTCGCAGTAACTTAGTCCCTTTCCTGGGCCTCTCAAATGATACTAACAGTAAGTAATTGCTAACAAGTGACAACTAGAGCTAGTTCTAAGATAGTCCGCTGAAGCATTCGTATACCCATTTCACAGTTAGGAAAATGAGACTTTGCTGGACCTCTACTCTAAGTACCTGGTGTTCATGGAAAGACGTTAGTCAAATTAGTCCTTTCTAGCTAAAAGGCAGAGAGTGTCTGTGAGGGGCCGGGGGGTGGGGTGGGGAGTCATGTCTGGATAGGTAACAACCATTTAGAGGGCGTTTTAGTTTTTTGTATCTACTTTTTTTTTTTTTTTTTTGAGTTTTTGAGACAGAGTCTTACTATGTAGCCTTGGCTGGCCTGCAACTCACTCTGTAGACCAGACTGGCCTCCAACTCACAGAGATTTGCCTGCCTGTGCCTCCTGAGTGCTGAGATTAAAGGTGTAGAACACCACTCCTGGCTTGGAGAGGTTTTTAAGATATATGTTCTTGGACCAGCGACATGGCTCAGCATAGGCACACATGTAAACATAGAAAATAAATAGATATAAAACAAAAAAACCACATATTCTAAGCTAGCTATACTGGCACATGCCTGTGGTGCCAGCCATTGGGAGGTTGAGGAGATAAATATATATATTTATGTTTATATGCATTTGTGTGTGTGTGTGTGTGTGTGTGTGTGTGTGTGTGTGTGAAACAAAAAGTACACATTCACACTGGACATAGTGGTGTCTTGTGCCTCTGATCCCAGCAGTTGGGAGTTAGA
The DNA here is from genome assembly GCA_028551405.1 of Uromys caudimaculatus. Lineage (NCBI taxonomy): Eukaryota > Metazoa > Chordata > Mammalia > Rodentia > Muridae > Uromys > Uromys caudimaculatus. The sequence continues at coordinate 15,304,075 of CM052703.1, read as the reverse complement.
GGCAAGAATTAGTAGTCCAAGGAAAACCTTGGCCCCAAACAAGTTTGAGCCTCGCCTGATCTGTATCAGATTTTTGTCTCAAAATAAAAGCAATATACATCCCAATGTCCACCGACATAGAGATTCTGATTCAACAAGTCTATGGTGTGTCCCTCTAAAATTTTCTATGAGAGGCTCCCTCAGTGCATTGTGGGTAATAAACAGAGCTAGTGGAGTAGGTGAACCCAGGTCACATAAATGCCCAATGGAGGGTTTGGACTTTACTGTGACAATGATACTCATACTGTTCGATGCCTTAGAGGCTCATATGTGAATCATAGGTTCCAGATCAGTTGGTCTGAAAAGGCCCTAAGATGCTGCTGCTGCTCTAGAAAGCCAACTAAAGCTGCTATCTCTGGCCCCCAGACTACTTTGAGCAGCAAGGTATCAGAGAACATTTCCCAAAGCATTATCCTGAAGGATACTCATTTTCGAAAGAGGGACTGAAGTGCTCTAGTGTGTTTGGAAAGGACGACATTCTCATCCCACAGTGCACAGTGACATCCTTAAGGCTCTGAGAAGTCACCCAGTAGAGATAGATGTGACTGCTTCCCAGGCTCGTTGACAACAGAATTCTTCCCAAACTGCCTTTTTTCTGTCGTAGGGAGGTACTCTAGGAATGTCTGTCTCACCCCATATGCCAGATGAATTAAAATAGACTGAGTCTAGAGGCAGGAAGAAAGGTGGAGAGTTGGGAGCATCCTAGGGCTAAGGAGAAGGGCTGAGCAGGCTGATACAAGGGACAGACATAGGTGACAGCAGGTGACAGTGAATAAGTGGAGATAGGAAGTCTTCAATGGATTCCAACTCCGAGTAACAGACAGGAGGATGGTCAGAGAGAGCTGAACAGCAGCCTGGGGCACCTGAAGGACAGAGGAGGCCAGTGTGTCTGGAGTTGATGGAGTGAGCAGACAGGGGAAGACCAGGGGCATGTGGGCCTGTGTGGGCCTGTGTGCTCCGAGCATTGGTGAGCTGCGGCCATGCCATGGTCTGTTATCATCTGTGGCGCTTTGGAGAGTAGCTTGGATGGACGCAAGAGGGCATTGAAAGATGGACTATCTCTGGAGGGAAACTTTGGACATGGTGTCTATGGTCCCTTTCTCAGGCCACCTGGGAGACAGGAACACATGACAGGCTGTTGACAACAGATCCCCTTGTCTGTTTGAATGTTACACTCTGAGTACCTTTCACTCACTGAGTAATTGGTTAGGAGGGGGTCAGATGGCTGCTAGACCAAAGGAAGAGGTGATTGTTGTCTGGACCGGATGAGAAGAGTGAAATGGCCAAGTTCAAGAACCACTTGGCACAGTGACTCGTGGAGCGGGTCTGTATGTGGGGACAAGAGCGTGGGTCACAGTAAAGATGCTTCTGGACCAGAACAAGGTGGATGGCAGTGGAGGAGGGAAAGACTAGATAAACAGGTTGAAGAGGGATGTGTGGGTCAGGGAAAATGGGAGCTTCCTTTAGAAAACATGAGGTTGATGTTGCTTGTGAGGTAACAGAAAGAGAAAGAGAGTTAGGATTTGTGGGAGCTCCAGGGTTGGGGGGAGCATTGCTCAAAGGTAACTTCTTTCCCTATGTGCGTTAGTGTTTTGCCCAACAGGTATGTCTGTGTGAGGGTGTCATATCTTGGAGTTACAGATGGTCGTGAGCTGCCATGTGGGTGCTGGTAATTGAGCCTGGGTCCTCTGATAGAACAGTTAATGTTCATAACTGCTGAGCCATCTCTCCAGCCCCTCAAAAGTAGCTTTTGAGTTCATGTTAAGCCCCCATTCTCCAGAAATGCTCCTCTATCAGGCTCTGATGGCGCCTGAAAGTTAGGTGGAGGGGATTGCAGAAGACAGACAAGGCAGACGGTGGAAATCAGAGGCATCTTGGAAAGTATATCCTATAGGTGGGGGCAGGAATCAGACTATGAAGCTAGACTAATGGAGGTGACTTATATCTGGGCAGACAAGTTATATCACTGCCTCCCTCTGACTGTAGACGGAATGTTTCAACCATGTGCGATTTCTACAGCGGCTCAACGCCACTCACTTCTATGCGTGTGGGACCCACGCCTTCCAGCCCCTCTGTGCAGCCATTGTGAGTATCCCTGCCCCTAGCCCTGACATTGAGCTGCAGACCTTGCCTGTCCTCAGGACCGTTGACTGATTGGGACCCTTATTCTCCAGGATGCTGAGACCTTCATCTTGCCTACTAGCTTTGAAGAGGGAAAGGAGAAATGTCCTTATGACCCAGCCCGTGGCTTCACAGGCCTTATCATTGGTGAGCAGACACTCCTGCAGTCAGCCCTCAGCCCCAGGATTCTGTGAATTCTGAATGTGAATCCTGTTGCTAGGACTTGCAGTTTGTGCATGCCATGTTCCCTGTTGCATATGACATGTATCTCATGCCTGGATGTCCCTGCCCCAGATGGAGGCCTCTACACAGCCACGCGGTATGAATTCCGGAGCATTCCTGATATCCGCCGGAGCCGCCACCCACACTCTCTGAGAACTGAGGAGGCACCCATGCACTGGCTCAATGGTTAGGAGGATGAGGTGCAGGATGACTGGGGTTGGGGGGAATCTATCTCTTATTGTTTATTCTTTTGGGCGCTGACCATCCCATTTCCAAGTCTGCAGGTGAGCCTGCCCATTCCACACCTGTGTATTATGGAAGAAGGTTGTGGGGGGGGGGGGGTGGCTGTGAGGAGGCGTGGCTTGGGGGCAAGGCTATGGGAGAGAGCTTGACCTGTTTCATGAGCCACCTAAATAAATACTCAACCCACAGATGCTGAGTTTGTGTTCTCTGTGCTGGTGCGGGAGAGCAAGACCAGTGCAGTGGGTGACGATGACAAGATTTACTACTTCTTCATGGAGCGTGAGGAAGGCTCCAGCAGCTTCACTCAGAGTCGCAGCAGCCACCGTGTGGCTAGGGTAGCCCGTGTGTGCAAGGTGCATATGATGCAGCCAGGATATGGGGAGAGGAGAGGCTAGACCTCTGATCCTGATCCTGTGTCCCTACCTCCCCAGGGAGATCTGGGAGGGAAGAAGATCCTACAGAAGAAGTGGACATCCTTCCTGAAGGCTCGCCTCATCTGCCACATCCCACAGTATGAGACACTACGTGGGGTCTGCAGCCTGGATGCTGATACATCATCCCACACACATTTCTATGCCGTCTTCACACTGACAACACAGTGGTAAGCACAGAGGTGGTGGGAAAGGAAAGGAACTGACGTCACTGATGAGCTGGGGAGAGGGAGGGTCGGCGGCAAAATGAGGTCAGGCATGTCAAGCAGTCCTAAGGCTAGAGAGCACTGTGGTCCACTGATGCACAAGATGGGTCCATGGGCCTCAGTGGAGATGGACCGTGGTAAAGTGGTTCCAGATGGAGCCCAGGGCTGGGGCATGTTCCACTCAGCCCTCCACTATGTCTCATTCCTAGGAAGACGCTGGAGGCGTCGGCCATCTGCCGCTATGACCTGGCTGAGATTCAGGCTGTCTTCACAGGCCCTTTCATGGAATACCAGGATGGTGCCCGGCGCTGGGGCCGCTATGAGGGTGGGGTACCTGAACCCCGGCCTGGCTCGGTGAGCACCCAGGCCTGGACCCTACATCGAGAGGACTGAGCTCGGGGTTGGGGTGGGGTTCAGCCTTATAAGAGGGAGGCAGGCAGTTGGTGGAGTCCTGAGTCTCACCACCCATCCCCCAACCCAGTGCATCACAGATTCATTGCGCAGCCGAGGCTACAATTCATCCCAAGACTTGCCATCCCTGGTTCTGGACTTTGTGAAGTTGCACCCACTGATGGCTCGGCCTGTGGTGCCCACACGTGGGCGGCCCCTGCTACTGAAGCGCAATGTACGCTACACACACCTCACAGGAACACACGTCAGCACAGCTGCTGGACCCACCTATGACCTGCTCTTTCTGGGCACAGGTGCTTCTGACCCAAATCCCTGATCCCTAATGGCCTTGGTTACTGATATTTCTGAACATGATAGTTCCTGCCACATTGGCTTGGAGTACCCCATGTCCCGAGGGACCACTGCTGGTGGCTGATTCCTTGTCTCTAACCTTACGATTCCTGAGTTGTTCCCATTAGGCCTCCTGTCGGGTACTGAGAGCTTATCACACTGTTGGGTTCTGACTTCTGCCCTTTTCACATCAGCTGATGGCTGGATCCACAAGGCCGTAGTCCTGGGCTCTGGGATGCACATTATCGAAGAGATACAAGTGTTCAGGGAGCCTCAGTCTGTGGACAATCTAGTTATCTCACCGATGCAGGTAGTCTAGCCTCAATATGCTAACAGAAAAGGGGACTGGGGAGGCTGGGCAGAGACTCGGGGGTTGCTGACTGACTGCCCTCTCTGGTTCCAGCACAGCCTCTACGTGGGGGCTGCAAGCGGAGTCATCCAGTTTCCTCTGTCCAGCTGCTCACGCTACCGTTCCTGCTATGATTGCATCCTGGCACGGGACCCCTATTGTGGCTGGGACTCCAGCACCCATGCCTGTATGGTGGCCACCACCGTAGCCAACAGGTCCCAGGGTCGAGGTTGGGAGTAGGAAGGGGTACATGTGCCTTAAGTGGAGAAAGAAAGCCCGCCAGCCCGTAAGGTATTATTGGCAGTCCTGATGCCCATTCCCCGTTGTTCATGAATCCTGATTTTCTGTCTGCAGGACAGCATTGATACAGGACATAGAGAGAGGAAATCGAGGCTGTGAGGGCAGCAGGGATGCCGGTAAGTGGAACTCATGGACTTGTGTGGAAGAGAGGTTAATGAGTTTGTTTGGTTACATGAGCATATCTAAGTGGGGGGGATGTAAGCACTATAACTAACTCACTGTGATTATTAATAATTGCAACTACAACAAGATGCAGAAGGTTAAATAAAATCATGTAGCAGAGCTGATATCTGAAGGAAGAACAAAAATCGGCAGTCAGGCTGACATGGACTGAGAACTTAGGTGCCAAGCACTGGTCTAAATACTGTCGTGTGTTTATTTTCACAACACTCCGTGTGAGCAGCACCATTATCATCCCCATGAGGGAGGGACAGCCCCTCTGAGGCATGGGGAATGTAAAGAAACAGTTCTTGTTACTCAGCTACTAAGCAGCAGGCGCAGAATCAACCTGGCCTGAAGCAGTCAGATCCCAGTTTGTGCTTTTGATCACTGAGCTGTGCCTTGTCCAAGCTCATCAGGCAGGTGGAGGGTATGGGGAGGGCAATGGCACCAAGCAGGGAGTCAGCAGGGGGTCAGAGAGCTGAGGAGGAAGAGGCTGGGGAGGTGAGCAAGGACCATGTTCACAGTGTTGGTCCTTACAGGAAACCTCTCAGAGTTTTACCCCAAGTAGTATGATCAGATTTGTTTTGTTGTTGTTGTTTTGTTTTAATCTAGACAGGGTTTCTTTGTGTAGCCCTGGCTGTCCTGGAACTTGCTCTGTAGACCGGGTCTTGAACTCAAGAGATCTACCTGCCTCTGCCTCTCAAGTGCTGGGATTAAAGGCCTCCTCACCCTATATTTTTAAGAAATAAGAGTACATTTTGCCTACATGTATTTATGCACCATGTGCATGCCTGGTGTTCGTGGCAGTAAAAAGAAGTGTTGTATTCCCTGGAACTGGAGTTATGGATGCTTGTGAACCACCCCATGGGTGCTAGGAGCCAAACTCAGGCCCTCTGCAAGGGCAACAACTGCTCTTAACCACTGAGCCATCTCTCCAGCTCCTGTGTTCACATTTTTTAAATTTTATTTTGCTCACAAGCATATGTGATATGGACACAGATTATAAGACCCCTTATGGGAGTCAGTTTTCTCCTTACTTAGGGATTCCAGGGCTAGCACCTACCCTTACTGACCTGTCTCCTCAGTCTAGATTTGTGTTTTCAAGGGATCACCTTTAGTTGCAAGAAGAGATTGAACGAAGGCCCTAGAGGGCAGGCAGCCACAGAAGGAGAGAAAGGAACAGGTCTGAGAGTCTCATGAGGATAGACATAAAGATGAGGGAGGGAGGCAAGAGAGCCTCCCAGGTTCCTGATGTAAACTGCTGAGCAGCTGGTGGTAGCAATGCAAAGAAAGGACCCGGTGGGGGTGATGAATGAGTCTTTGGCCTTATCGAGATGCCCAGCACATGGTAAACAGTCAAGTCTGGTGCTCGGGAGAGGAAGCTGGGCTGAAGGGGAGGTTAGGAGTCCTTGGTAAGTGGTAGGAGCAGAAAGCACAGGGGAGAGGAGCTGCTGGAGAAGGGGAAAGGGCCCACGACACTGCTAACTTCCTACGACGGAAGGGCCAATGTGCATCCCGGGAAGCATGCATGCGCAGGCTGGCTTAGGGGTCCCCAGTTCTGGACTTTGCGCTTCTACAGTCTACAGTCTATCTGGTCACTCCCGGTGCTGTCTGGGATGGACAGGTATTGATCTTTTCTCCCCTATCCTCCCCAGAGCCACCACCACCCCTCAAGACCCGATCTGTGCTCCGGGGTGATGATGCTCTCTTGCCCTGTGACCAGCCATCTAACCTGGCCCGGGCTTTGTGGCTGCTCAATGGGAGCAAGAGTCTGAGTGATGGGCAGGATGGCTACCGAGTGGGAGTGGATGGGCTGCTGGTAACAGACACACAACTGGAGCACAGTGGCAACTATGGCTGCTATGCTGAGGAGAATGGCCTCCGTATGCTGCTGGCTTCCTACAGCCTCACAGTCCGGCCAGCCACCCCTGCCCCAGCTCCACAAGCCCCTGCCACACCCGGGGCACAGCTGGCACATGACGTGAGGTTGTTCTATGTGGTAGCCATTGCTATACTGGGTGGCCTCTGCCTCATCTTGGCATCTTCGCTCCTCTATGTGGCTTGTCTGCGGGGAGGCAGACGAGGTCGAAGGCGAAAATACTCATTGGGTCGGGCTGGCCGGGCAGGGGGCTCAGCTGTGCAGCTGCAGACTGTCTCAGGCCAGTGTCCTGGAGAGGAAGATGCTGACGATGGAGAGGGAACTGGAGGTCTGGAGAGTGGCTGCCTCCAGATCATCCCTGGGGAAGGAGCCCCAGCCCCACCCCCACCCCCACCCCCACCTCCACCAGCTGAGCTGACCAATGGGCTGGTGGCACTGCCCAGCCGGCTGCGAAGAATGAATGGCAACAGTTATGTGCTCCTGAGGCAGAGCAACAATGGCGTGCCAGCAGGACCCTGCTCCTTTGCAGAAGAGCTCAGCCGCATCCTGGAGAAGAGGAAGCACACACAGCTTGTAGAGCAACTAGATGAGAGCTCTGTCTGAGCCTGGCCTCCCAAACAAACGCTCTTCCAAGCTGGCCTCTCTGCCCTAGGCTGGGCCACTGCCTCCCCAAACATCCACCCTCCGTCATGCTCCCAACTCCATTTCCTCCAACTTTTTGATGTCTCTGTAGGGCTGGCCAGAGTCATGGTTAGCCAAAGTCCCCTCTTCAGTCTCCAAGACACATGTGAGCAGCCCAGGCCCACCGGTGCTCCTCAAAGGTAGGTGCTCCCCCAGAACCAAGTACTCTGCAAACCCAGACCCAGTTTCTATCCCTTGAGCTAAAGACTTGGGAGGAGAGAATTGTCTTCTTATCCCATTATCTGCCCAACCTTCCTCTTCTTCTCAGGTAGGGCTCTGCAGGTCCAGATGGCCTCAATGTCACCACCCTCTGCACAGCTGTGTGCTGGGTAGTCCTGAACTCAGACAAGACCTCTCTCTACCAGCCCCGAGGCCTGCTTCCGTTCACATGTGCACACGGAAGGATGTTGATCAGCTGGGCTGCAGTGTCCCGCTCCTCCTCCTGGGGCATCCTTGTCTCACTCATCCTAGATTCAGGGCACCCTCCCAATTGTCAACCTCCTATCTGTCCTCTTTCCAGCCCCAGCCCCAGCCCCATGTGGTAACCCTTTGGCAGGAGACTGGGAACAGGCCGGCTTGGGAGGAGAGAAGCATCACTCCTCTTCTCTCCTCCGTAGCCTTTGTGAGTCAGCCTCCCTCCTCCTCTCATTCACATGCAAGGGTGCCAGAGCTCCAGGCATGTCTGTTCCCTGTGCATATGTGGCAATGCATCCATGTGTGCTTACATTTCCACCCACATGTACATTCTGAACCTCCCCTTGCTGCCTCAGTCAGACCTGTGTCTACTAGGTTTGGTCTATGGATATTTCAAAGGAAGATTCCCTTTCCCATTTAGCCGTCCTCACTGAACTAGGACAAGTGGCCAACACTGCACTCAATGAGCCAGCCTCCCTCTTAGGGACCAAGCAATTGCTTCTCCTAGACCAGAGCAGGAGGAAGTGATCTGCTATCTCACCTGGCACATGAAGCCCATTCCTGGAACTATGCAAAGGGCAGAGGCTGGGCGTTTGGATGCTTGGCTCCCATTCCTGTCCTACCTCACCAGGGCACTTTCATGGTCCAAGGGCCTCAGATGTCCCCAGGCCCACATGGGACAATCAACCCTGACTGAGCTCTCCCATTCCCCTTGGATGAGGATGACTGTTATTTTTGTAGCTGAGAACGTGGAACCCCACGAGTTTTTACTGCCCTTCACCCATACCTCTCCCACCTCCACCCCACAATGAATGTATTTATTGTGAGAATGGCTGCGCTTCTTCAGGAATGCCCCCCACTCATCACCCAGGTGGGTGGAACAGGCATGCGATGGAATGGGGAGCCTGGGCTCTGCTCCTCCCGATGTTGGCTAATAAATGCCCTCTTTCCCCACAGCTTTGAGTGTCTGCTTGGTCTATACTGGCTTTACCAGGGACAGGTTTCCGGCTCATGGAGAAGGTGCCCAGAGATTTCTTCATCTAGGGTTGGCTTTGCTCCCCATATCAATATTTACATAAGGAATGAGATCCTCCGCTTCTGCCTTTGCTGAGCTGGGCAGGCACAGGGGCCATGGGGTTACTGGCTCATTTTACTCACTGATGATACTGTCAAGGAGGACAAAATCAGAGCAGCTCAAGAAGTCACAAGGACTCCCAGGGTTTGCTCCTGGCCCTCTTCCTTTGGCCTTATCTTTGCAGATAGCGAATCTCATTGTTGCTCGAGCTGGTCACCAACTCATGGATATGTGCAACTACTGATACACACTAACAGCTCCTTGCTTTAAAAAAAAGTTGTGTGTGCGCACATATGCTTGAACATGCCAGGGTGCACGTAGAGGTCAGAGGACAACTTGAGAGAATCTCTTTGCTTCTTCCTCCACTGTGTGAGTCCCGGGGATCAAACTTAAGTCGCCAGGCTTGCCAGTGATTGCCTGCACATACTGAGCCACCTAACCAGCCCTGCCTTTTTTTTTTTTTTTTTTTAAGATATGTTTGTTTTTTTGTTTTTTTTAAGATTCATTCATTTTATGTGAGTACACTGTAGCTGTCTTCAGACACTCCAAAAGAGGGCATCAGATCTCATTACAGATGAGCCACCATATGGTTTCTGGGAATTGAACTCAGGACCTTCGGAAGAGCCGTCAGTGCTCTTAACCGCTGAGCCATCTCTCCAGCCCCCGAAGATACAGTCTTACTGTGTAGCCCTCACTGGCTTAGAACCCTCTGCATAGAGTAGCCTGGCCTTGAACTCATCTATCTGGCTGCCTCTGCCTTCTGAGTGCTGGTGACTAAAAGCTGTGCCACCACATGAAGGCCTTTTCCTTCCCTGCCCGACTGCCCGCTCCTGGATGCCCTTAGAGACCAGGTCCCCTGGACCCATCAGACATTTGTTGGTTGCCGTGTAGTTGCTGAGAATTGAATCTGAGTCCTCTGGAAGAGCAGCCAGTGCTCTTAGCCTTGCCATGTTTAAACTAAGCCTGGGAGATACTTCCTGCGCCTTGTGCTCCTCCCCAAGCTTTTCAGCACTTCCCACTCCTCGATCCAGGGAGAGACATGGGCTCAGTTCTGTACAAAGAATTTTGGGGTAGGAGTGCAATTAGGACTACATAAAGCTTGTGATCTGGGGCCTGCTCTGAGACTCTGAGTCACATTGCCTTTGACACTAACTATTGAAAGGTTTTATGTTCTGCTTCTGGTTTTAGAGTCAAAAATACAGCTTATGCTTAAAATATGCACACCTTTAGTCCCAGCACTTGGGAGGCAGGTCTCTGTGAGTTTGAAGCCAGCCTGGTCTACATAGCGATCCAGGACAGCCAGAGCTACATAGTGAGATCTTACATCTTGAAAAAAAGTACATGTTGCCAGGCAGTAGTGGCGCACACCTTTAATCCCAGCACTTGGGAGGCAGAGGCAGGTGGATTTCTTAGTTCAAGGCCAGCCTGGTCTACAGAGTGAGTTCCAGGACAGCCAGGGCTACACAGAGAAACCCTGACTCGAAAAACCAAAAAAAAAAAAAAAAAAGTACATGCTTTTGAATTGTGACTTTGAGAGGCTGGAGAGATGGCGCAGGTGGCTAAAAGCACTGACTGTTCTTTCAAAAGACACAAGTTCAATTCCCAGCACCAACATGGTGGCTCACAACTGCTTGTAACTCTAGTTCCAGGGGACCCTACACTGTCTTCTGGTCTCCATGGGCACTGCATGTGCACGGTACACAGAAATACATGCAGGCAAAACACTTACACACATGATAAATAATCTTCAAATATGATCTTAGGTGAGTTTAATGACTTTGGGTTTTTTTTCTTTCTTTTTCTTCTTTGAGACAAGGTTTTCTATATAGCCCTGGCTGTCCTGGAACTCACTCTATAGACCAAGCTGGCCTCGAACTCAAGAGATTCACCTGCTTCTGCCAACCAAATGCTGGGATTAAAGGCATGCACCATCAACGCCAGGCTTGACTAAGTTTCCTAAACTGCACACAAACACAAATATAAGGTGCCTTCCCCAATGCCAAACCACAGCAAGAGCAACAGGACATCCCATGTCCTTCAGAAGACAGCTTCCAAACCCTTCACTGTGTTTCCAAATCATTATTATATTTCAGAAAACAAGTTCCCTTTACAACACTTGGAAGTGATGTCCACTTCTCACATCTCAGCTTGCAAGGAGGCCAAAATGGGTACCTAGCTAGAAGTGGGCAAAGGAAAAAGCTCTTCTTTACCCCAGGCCACGCCCCCGCTGGTAGGCTCCACCTACTAGGCCTGAACTTGAAATCCGAAAGAGGAAGCAATCCTATCATGTTCACGGTCCAAAGCCTGGTTCTTTACTGTGCTTGTATCGAAGCTGGAGCAGAATCCTGGAGTTCTCTGGGCCGAAGCCCGTGGAGGGCAGTCCGTTTGTTGGTAAAGGGGTGCCACTGGCCCTGGATGCTAGGGTTGTCCGTGTGGAAGGGTTTGCGGATGCGGATCACATCCAAGCCCGACTGGTCTGCCAGCTTCTGCACCAGCGACGTGATCTCCTCCACCGACTTGCTGTTGACGTTTTCCTCGCGCACAGCCCCGTTAACTGGCAGAGGGACGTGGGGATGAGTGGAAGCCGCCAGATCGGAAGTCAAACAAGTAGAACCCAGAGGGCAAGCCGGGATCCCGCCCTCCCGCCCTAACCCGGCCCCACTCACGGTATTCGGCTACTATTTTTGGCACAGCGCAGGGGCGCGGGTTCACATATATTACGACTCCTGGGTTCCGTCGGGCGAAGTCGGTCACTTCGCGTTCCACGAACTCCCTGCGAGACCCAGCGAAGGTGAGTACCGTGGCCCGAACCCAGTCCCGTAGTTCCCCGGCCCCTCTCCGGTCCTTCCGCGTGCCTCACCTGGCGCCGCGGGACGAGGGCGCATCCCGACTGAGGCTGAGGCTGAGGCGCTGCAGCTGCTGCACGTAGCGACCTAGCCCATTATGGAGGACGCTGGTCAGAAAGCGGCTCGGAGTCCCGCGGGCGGTCATGGCTACCGCTAGATAGCCAGGACAGTAAACTGGAGGGCGGGACTAACTGGAGACTTCCGGTTCCGGGGGCATGGGCGCCCCGGAGAGTTTTGCTTCCAGAGTCACATCGAGTGGCGCGTGCGGGCGACCCACGTTGCGGACAGAAGACTAGAAAGGAGAGTGGTGACGCGAAGCTGGGGGCGGGAGCGTGGAGCTCCTGTAGTGGAGGGCAGAATCCCGGAGCCAGTAAGGGAGCCGGGCTTGAGCGCGTGACCTCCACCTATGTGGAGGGTCCCTGTGAGCGCTAGGAGCTAAGAGCTCCTGGAGTAGGGGTTCAGACAGGATGCGGAAAACTGTAGAGATGAGGTTGACGAGGAGAGTCCGTAGGTGGGTAGTAGACGTGAAGAGATGATACAAAGGAGCCGTTTAGATTGAGGGACCGCAGAAAGCCCTAGAAGTGAGCTGGTGAAGAGAAATCGTAAAGGACCTAGAAGTATGAGAGTCTTCACAAAGGGACGTAGACGCGAAAGGGTAGTATAGGTGTGTAGAGATGAAGTAGCAATATACAGGCAATCAAGGGAATTAAGAATTGTGTGTTCCGTGAAGAAGTTTGAGGAGAGATAAAGAGAAAAGGCAGCAATAGTGACTTCTGTTAGTGCCTTGTGGAAGGCTCCTAGGGTCTGGCACAAAACCAGACAGCAAAAGTTTTTGGCAGTTGTGACTTCCCACTCCATTAGGAATGTGGCTTCTTCTCCGACGTGCATATCCCCTCCGGATCTTGCTGCCACTGCGTGGGGAGTGGGTGGGTAGGAGGGGCCTGCCCCGAAGCTTGGCTCCAGGCCCTCCCCGCAGAAGGTACAGAAAAGAAGCGCTCCCAGCCTTAGAGATACCAGTGTCGCCTGTGACTACAACTGAAATCCGCCAATATTTACGTGCACATGGGATCCCCTTCCAGGATGGCCACAGCTGCCTTCGAGCACCAAGTCCCTTTGTGGCGTCCTCAGACATCAAAAATCAGAAAAAGGATGCTACCACTTCCTTCTGCCTCTTCATCGACAAGACCACAGGACACTTTCTCTGCATGACCAGCCTAGCAGAAGGGAGCTGGGAAGACTTCCAGGCCAGTGTGGAGGGACGAGGGGATGGGGCCAAAGAGGGAGTCTTACTTAGGGAGAGCCCAGAAGCTGAGGACAGGGAGGAAGTCTTGAGAATCTGGAACCGAGCTATACCTCTTTGGGAGCTGCCTGACCCTGAGGAAGCCCAGCTAGCTCGTGTGATGTTTGGCCTTACCAAGGTGACAGATGACACACTCAGGAGATTCAGTGTCCGCTATCTTCGATCTACTCGAAGTCTGGTCTTCCCTTGGTTCACCCCTGGGAGCTCAGGATTGCGTGGCCTGAAGCTACTAGGGGCTGAGGGTCAGGAAAATGGAGTACACTACGTAGAGACCACCATTCCCCGGCCTAGTGTCTATCACAACCTATTTGGATTACCACTGATCAGCCGTAGAGATGCTGAGGTGGTTCTGACAAGTCGTGAGCTGGACAGCCTGGCCTTGAGCCAGTCCACGGGGCTGCCAACCCTTTCCCTACCCCGAGGAACGGGCTGCTTACCCCCAGCCTTACTCCCTTACCTTGAACAGTTCCGTCGGATTGTGTTCTGGCTAGGGGATGACCTTCGATCCTGGGAAGCTGCCAAACTGTTTGCCCGAAAACTCAACCCCAAGCGATGCTCTTTAGTGAGGCCTGGGAACCAACAACCTCGTCCCCTGGAGGCCTTAAACCAAGGCTTAAGTCTTCCCCGTATTCTTCGTACTGCCCTCCCTGCCTGGCACAAGTCTATCGTGTCTTTTCGACAGCTCCGAGAAGAGGTTTTAGGAGAACTGTCAAATGTGGAGCAAGCAGCTGGTGTCCGTTGGAGCCGCTTCCCAGACCTCAATCGTCTGCTGAAGGGGCATCGCAAGGGCGAGCTGACAGTCTTTACAGGTGACTCTATAAAACCGCTGCTTTGGGGGCTGGAGAGATGGCTCAGTGGTTAAGAGCACTGGCTGCTCTTGCAGAGGACTCAATTCTCATCACTTACATAGTGGCTCACAACTGTAGCTCCAGTTCCAGGGAGATCTGTTGACCTCTTCTGACCTCTAAGGACAGCAGGCATGCATATGATCCATAGACATACATCCAGATAAAAGCACCCATATCAATAAAATAATATAAGAATATCAGTGTTTTAGGTAAAGGATTAGACAATATGGTAACAAGTTGTGTGGGTTTCGGCCACTGGCGGTGTCTATTTATTTATTTTAGATTTATTTATTATTATGTGCATGAATGCCTTGCCTACTTATGTGCATGTGCACAGCATTCGTGCCTGATGCCCTCAGAGGCCAGAATTCATTGCATCACTTAGAACTGGACTTGCAGATAGTTGTGAGCCATCATGTGGGTACTGGGAATCAAAGCCAGGTTTTCTGCAAGGGCAACAAGTGCTCTTAATTACTGCTCCATCTCTCCAGCCCCCTGCTGGCAGTGTTAAAAGGAGGCTTCCCCTCCCAACTTTGACTGGAATCTTGGTTCAAAGACCAGACATTCATCTCTTTTTTTGTTTGTTTTTGTTTTTAAGATTTATTTATTTTATGTATATAAGTACACTGTAACTGTCTTCAGACACACCAAAAGAGAGCATCGGATCCTGTTACAGATGGTTGTGAGCTACTGTATGATTGCTAGGAATTGAACTCAAGACCTCCAGAAGAGCAGTCAGTGCTCTTAACCACTAAGCCATCTCTCCAGCCCCTCTTTTTTTGTTTTTTTGGGTTTTATTTATTTATTTATTTTGGTTTTGTTTTTTAGTTGTTCAAGACAGGGTTTTTCTGTGTAGCCATGGCTGTCATGGAACTCACTCTATAGACCAGGCTGGTCTTGAACTGAGAGACACCCCTGCTTCTGCCTCATGGGCTGTCAGACTTTCTTCTTAACTCAGAGCTTTGTTCATCCCCTATAGGGCCAACAGGCAGTGGCAAGACAACTTTCATCAGTGAGTATGCCCTGGACTTGTGTACCCAGGGAGTGAACACACTGTGGGGTAGCTTTGAGATCAGCAACGTGAGACTAGCCCGGGTCATGCTGACTCAGTTTGCTGTGACACGGCTGGAAGAGCAACTGGACAAGTATGAAGAGTGGGCAGACCGTTTTGAGGACCTGCCTCTTTACTTCATGACTTTCCACGGACAACAGAGCATCAGGTAAGATCTTTAAAACCCAGTTACTTTTTTTTTTTTTTTTTTTGGTTTTTCAAGACAGGGTTTCTCTGTGTAGCCCTGGCTGTCCTGGAACTCACTCTGTAGACCAGGCTGGCCTCGAACTCAGAAATCCCTCTGTCTCTGCCTCCCAAGATTAAAGGCTGGGATTAAAGGCGTGCACCACCACTGCCTGGCATAGCCCAGTTACTTTTTAGGGAGATAATTAATTCATTAGAGGCAGGTCTCTCTTGATAGCTCTGGCTGTCCTGGATCTTATTATGTAGACCAGGCTGCCCTTGAATTCACAGAGATCCACCTGTCTCTGTCTTCAGAGTGCTGGGATTAAAAGGTGCATGTCACCATTTCTGGCCCTTCCTTTCATTTTTAAGAGATCACATTCCTTTTCCAGCTGCAGGGAAAGTGCCATCCAGTGTCTTTAGGCAGGCTTGGGGTTTTCAGAGAGCAGGAAGTCAGCAGAGCAGGTCTTCCTCAGTGTCTCTTACCCCTGGAATGTCCTGAGGCTACTTGTTGACTATTTGAATGGCTGCTTCTCTTTCCCAGGTCTGTCATAGACACAATGCAACATGCTGTCTATGTCTATGACGTTTGTCATGTGGTCATCGACAACTTGCAGTTCATGATGGGTCATGAGCAGCTCTCTACTGACAGGTGAGTCCTTCTTGTCTAACTGGAACACACTTGTCTTCTCATGAAGCTGTCCGGGGACTTGAGTGTGAATCCTTAAGTAGAAAGTGTAATAGGGCCAGGATAGTTTGTATGGAGTGACCTGCTCAAGAGTTTGTGTATGTTCCACCCAATAACCTCTTTTATGGCTGAACTTCCTTGCTACAGGATTGCAGCTCAAGACTATATCGTTGGAGCCTTTCGGAAGTTTGCTACAGACAATAGCTGCCACGTGACTCTGGTTATTCACCCTCGAAAAGAAGATGACGACAAGGAACTGCAGACGGCATCCATTTTTGGCTCAGCCAAAGTGAGTTGGCTTTAAGGCATTCAAGCTTTGAGGAGTTAGAGAGGTGTAACTAGAAACAGTCCTCATTCGACCTTAGAGCCTCATGACTGTCCTGAACAAAAGAAAGACGTGGGGCTCTGGGGTCATGGCATAAGAGATACCAGGGATGGTGGTTGGTTCTTTGCAGTCTAGGAACTCACATCTGCTAGCAGCAGAAAGTGTGAGCTGGTGATTGCAGCTCCATGGGTTGAGCTATGATGGACTGCACAAGTTCTTGGGGAGTGGTCTGTGAGTCATCCTGTGACATCTGGGGAGACTTCTCAACAAAAATCATACTGAGGTTCCCAGACAGTGAGTATCAGGTAAATGGGAAGGCCTTCAAATAAATGGGAAGGCCTTCTGGGCCACAGGATCCTGACGTCTCCAGTGATTTACTGAATTCCCTTTACATGCAAGGCCTCAGCTAGGCAAGGGGAACTGAAGCTGAGTTGCAAAACTATATCACTTTGAAACAAACATGGAACAAGAATAATGCAGAAGTTAACAAAATGGTGGTTCTGTAGGGGATCAAAGGTGGCCCTAGGGAAGTGACACATGAATGGTAGAATAAGGTGGGCAGGTAGGAGGGACCACCATGGAGAAGAGACATCGAAAGCAGGAGCAGCAGCACAAAGTCTGAGACAGTGGCGAGTTTGTTACAGCTGGGAGATTCAGCGGCTCTAACATTGATTATGGTTAGTTGTTTAAAGAGCTTGGTGATGAGGGGTAATTTTTCCTTTTTAAAAATTTATTTAATATGTATGGGTGTTTTGCCTGCATGTATGTCTGTGCACCACATTCATATTGGTGCCCACAAAGGCCAGAAGAAAGCATTGGATTCCCTGGGACTGGAGTTAGAGACACTTGTAAGCTACCCTGGAGGGGCTGGGAATTGAACCTAGGTCCTCTGAACGAGCAACCAGTACTCTTAACTGCTGGGCCATCTCTTAAGCCCCTCCTTTCCCCATTCTTGCCACTCCTCCCTGTACCCTCCACCTTTCACTCATGTCTTTATTTCTCCTGCCCCCTCTCCTTTAGGCAAGCCAAGAAGCAGACAATGTTCTGATCTTGCAGGATAGGAAGCTGGTGACTGGGCCTGGGAGACGGTATCTGCAGGTGTCCAAGAATCGCTTTGACGGAGATGTAGGTGTCTTCCCACTTGAGTTCAATAAGAGTTCCCTTACCTTCTCCATCCCACCCAAGAGCAAAGCCCGACTCAAGAAGATCAAGGATGACAATGGACTAGTGGCCAAAAAGTCCTCTTCTGGCAAAAAGGGGGCTGTGCACCAGAACTCTGAGACTTGCTTTGGCCAGGACCCCAGCCCCTACCAGCCAGATACCTCCAAGTCCTCAAGGTGAAAGCAGTGCACAGCTGCTTGCTGAAATGAGCCTGGTGGACCGGGTTAATGCACAGACTCTTGGTCTTCTGCTAGGGCTCATCCATATAGTTCTGAGCTTCAGAACCTTTCCCAGCTCAGGGCTGGGTTCCATTGTGAAAACTTTTAATTGAGCAGCTACTGAGGATCTCCTGTATGCTGGTTTGGTTTTCTCCCATACCATAGGTTCTATGTATAGCACTGAAAAGACAAGGTCTGTTTCCAAAGAACCAGCATTTTGGTGAAAGGAACAAAGCAAAGTGAAGGATGCTAGACTGATCAGCTAGTTTTGATTAGTCAGTCTAAAAAGGTGTCTGAGCAGAGTGCATATGAGAACTAGGCGTGGGCCTTGTGAACCTCTGGAGAAAGGGATCCAGACGGAGAAACACACCAAAACCTCAGGTGGGAATGAGCAAGTCGGATAAAGAGGACAGGCCCCTGAACCTGCCATGAAACAAGAGGCTTGCTAAAACTCTAGAGCCAAATGATGCAGTGGGCACTAAGCCTCTCTGCTCTGCTTTGTAGAGCCAGGCATAAGAATTGATCTGAGGTGCTTATCCTGTACTATCAGGGCCTCAAAGATGGGAGCTGCTTCCCACTGGACCATGGAAAGAAGCTGTAAGCCTGCAGTGCCTGCCCCCTGGGTACTGATTCCACTGTGTGCTGCCTCTGACAGCTGGAACTAGGACTCTTTGTAGAGCCTTTTCCATTTTGAATGAAACATTTCTATTGCCTTTGTTTCTGTGCTTTTTCTTATTTGTCCACCAGGTGTCTCCCCACACTAATTGGATTTCTTCTCTGAATTGGGAGTAAATGGGCCCTTTTCTCCACTTCAGCCTTTGAGCCATAGGCTCCCAAATAGCAGGGAGCAGTATGGGGCTTTCACATCCCACCTCCTAAATATACACCTTCCTTGGCCTAGGGGAAACAGGGTGGTGTGTTAACTTACCTGAGGACTCCATAAAATTCCTGACAGAGGTGTGGGTCAATGGGCCACATACCCAGGCCTTTCCTGACCAGCTGTTGCTCTTCACCTGTGAGGTGAGCCATTCACATTTCTCAGTGTAGACTCAAAGCAGCCCTAGCAGGGTGTGGTGGTGAATGCCTTTAATTCCAACACCTGGGAGGTAGAGGCAGTAAGATCAGGAGTTCAAAGTATTCTAAGCCACACAGTTTAGGCCAGACTGGGCTACTCAAAACCTTGTCTCAGAAATAGCTTATTATCGCTTTACCTTTACCCTCATCCATGTCCTCTGGAATCCTCCCATTTCTCCTTAACATGTGCTAGAGCTCCTGGGAATTTGTTTAAAATGCAGAGCTTGGGGCAGTCTCCCCCCAGCTTTTACATACATACTTTACTTTGGAGTTTAATATGGGGTCTGGATGCTGCAGTTTAAGAAGTGCTACAGAAGATTGTAGAAGAAATGATCCCAGACTGCCAGGCATATTGCTAAATGACCTTTTAATTTCGTTCCCTTTGATACCCTAAAATACCAATTCCAAGATGTTCAGATTGGGGGGGGGGGGGTGGAAAACCTCTGCTATAGGTAGAGGGGTCGTTTCTTTACTCCCTAGAGGAAGAGCAACCTTTCAGATCAACCCAAGAGGAAGCTTTTAGAACCAGATGGAAGAGTCCAGGGTTTCTGAGAACTCTAGCCACAAAAACCTGAAACAATTGCCTGCAAAGCTGCTGGTGGTGGGGAAGAACCTAGGGGTGGGGGTAGCTCCTCCAGGGTCTGCCTTCTTGGGGGTCTCTCCCAGACTGACTGGAGCCAAGCCTCTCTAATCCTGCAGTAATCATTACCAGCAGTTGGCTGCTCTAGGCCCCACCAGGGTCTGAAATATTTAAGTCAGCCATGCCTTCCAGATGTACAAAGAAAGATCACTTCTACCTATACGGGCATGGATTCTATATTCTACTCTCCCTAAAATGCCTGGTGTGTTCTCAGGAAATCCTTCAGTTTCTAGTTTGGAGTTTGTGAGGGCTGTATGATCAGCAGAGAGAAATAGATACACATTTGCCTGTTTGTCTTGCTCCACCCTCTTGGCACACACCCCTACACAGCACAGACCAGAATGAAGAGGAGGAGGAAGGGAAGCTAACACACCCCCTACACAAACACATTCCACTTCATACCTGCCCTAAACTCCCTACAGCAAGATCCACCACAAAGTATGCTGAGGAGCCACTGGAGCCTAGAAGTCAGGAAAGGTAAGTCCCTATATCTTTAATATAAAGTCCCAAGGAGGCACTTTATATCCACATACTCAAAGAAAGTGGCTTGAAGCAAATCACCTGGGATGAGTCATGTAACCCTGTGTTCCACTTAATGTCCCAGAGACCTCCTGCAAAGGTCTGGCCTAGCAGGGTTAGATTAGATCTGCAGCCCTGTTTGCAGACTGACATTGTGTCTCACAGGGCTGTGACAGGGCAGCTTTGGGTCTTCAACAGCTGTACTGTGGGTGAGTTTGAGAAGATACCAAACTCACCTTTGTCTCCTGCAGCCCAACTACTCAGGCAGTGGGTCTGGCTCAGAGAGCTGTAAACTTAGGCCTTTCCACAATATACCTGGTAAGTCAGGGAGGAAGGGAGCCTTTGGTATCTCCCTGAAATACAGGCCAACTTCCTGTTTGCTCCCGTGGGTGGGACTTTATGAGTCTAAGGGAAGCCTAGCCATGCCCTATGGGGGGCCAGGACTAGCAGCTTTCTCACCTGGGCTGGTAACTACTCCAGGGAAGGAGGCGGTACTAGGTCTGCCAGGACTGCTCCAACAGCCCAAGCCCTAATGAGTGTGTGAGTGCGTGTGTGTTTTATGAAACTCGACACTTCTTTGTCTGCTTCATAGGGATTTTCCCTCTTCTGGTTGTGAGCAGAGTTGACCGGATTGAGTTCCCTACGGAGCAAGAGAGTCAAGCTCCATAGAGCCTTAGTTAAGGCTGCCAGGTAGTTTAACCGTCAGTTACATCTGCCCTCCCCTTAGGTCAAAAGACTGTATGCTATGCAGTCAAAAGGCCAGAGAGACAGCCTTAGGCCACCATCAGGCTACTTTTGGACTGGGGACTGGATCGGACTACTTTTGGGTTGGGTACTAGGTTAGCTATTTGGAGGTGCGGGGCAGACCACTCCCCTCTCTGGGTGGGGGGGGGGCGCGGCTTCGGCCGCCCCGCCCTACTCTTTCAGGACCGGCCTGGCGGGAGCCGGGAGCCGGGAGCCGGGAGCCGGGAGCGCTCTGCCCGGAGCCTGCTGGAGAACCAGAATTCTATCGCGGCGAGGAAGTAGGCACGCTGGAGCAGGAGCCGGGCCAAAAAGGGAGCAGCGGCGCAGGTGACGCTGGGTGAGTGGTGGTGCAGACGGGGTGCAGGAACTCTGACCTCCCGCACATCCTCACTTTGAAGAGAACTTTACGCGTCTTAAGAAATGGGATTGGGCTGGGCAGTGGTGGCACACGCCTTTAATCCCAGCACTTGGGAGGCAGAGGCAGGTTCTGAGTTCAAGGCCAGCCTGGTCTACAGAGTGAGTTCCAGGACAGCCAGGGCTACACAGAGAAACCCTGTCTCGAAAACAAAAAAAAGAAAGAAAGAAAGAAAGAAAGAAAGAAAGAAAGAAAGAAAGAAAGAGGATTGGGTTGAGGAGGGGGTCCGAACTCTGTGGAGCACAGGCGAACTTGCACAGACGCGCGCGCACACACACACACACACACACACACACACACACACACACACACTCTCTCGCATAGACCCATGCATTCACTTAGGACAGGAACACACGTGTGCTCAAGAAAGGACAACCACAGAGAGGTACCTTAGCTGTCCCAATGGCAGTGCCACCAGCTCATGCGACCCCCCACCCCCACCCCGCGACATGGATGCTGAGTTTTTCTACTGGAGGCTGAGGTAAAGGGGACGCCCTGAGACTGTTGGCGGGGGCGGGCGGGGTTTGTCGCACCAGGCGGTTCCTGCTTCCCTGCTGGCTGCCTGCAGGTGAAGACCAAGACGTAAACAGGCGTTGAGCACGTGATTGATTGCTTCGAAGACGGTGGGCAGTGCTCCCCAACTCCTAACTAGGCAGGGACACCCATCTCGTCCACCTCCCCGCTGGTCCTGGCATGTTTGTTTCGCCCTGTACAGGGCCTTATTCTACACTTCACCTGGAATGGTGATAAATCCTCTCACCCAGAATGGGAAGCTCAATGTCCCTGGGGGTCTGGGTGGCCCGGAGGCCTGGAGAGCGTTGGGGTTAACTTGTGCTCCTTGCCTTGAAGCTCACAAGCATGTTCTTGGAACCGGTATCCTTGAAAGGTATCCAAGAGGACCTTGATGGCCCCGGACAGCTGCCCCGGTCTCATACACCCAGCCCCGGGAGCAGCTGTCTGTAGATCCTCTTCCTACCACCACCTCCACCCCTTGCAAGACTAGGCACAAATAGCCCACCCATGCAGAACAGTCTCCCCTCACCCTCTCACTGGGAATGCACTAAGAGTAAATAATATCCTAAACCTGAGGGGAGTTTGCCTCCTCTAGGTGGAAGAAGGACCAGAATCCTCTCTCAGAAAATGAAGGAGGGGGCTGCAGCCCTAGGCCTCTCTCCCCCTCCGGCCCCCACCCTTCATCCCCCACCCCTCACCCCGACACACGCTGAGCCCAGCTGCTGCCTGAGCTTCTGGGCAGGAGGCCAGAAAGGGGAGGAGGTTCTTGTGCCCCAGGAGGCAGGGATCAGGGCAAGGCCAGAGGAGGGGGGTTCTGTTGGGGAGAGGGCTTCCGTGTGTTCTTGTAAAGCTGAGGGGCAGGAGTGAGCCTGAGGGTGACTAGGCTGTGTTTTCCTTTCCAGGGAAAAAGAAAGAAAAACAACCCTTTCCATGGGGCTAAAAATAGAGCTGAGAGCCGGCCAGGCTGTGGCCTGGAAGGGGGGGGGGGGAATGCTTCTTCCTGGGGCTGAGCCCAGCTCTGGCAGGCCTTGGCTCTGGGGGGTTGGGGGGGGGGGATGAGGAAGGGAGGATGGCCTTGCCAGAAGATGTGAATGTCAGCTGATCTGACCAGGTCACAGAGACCCCTCAGGGAAAGTGGGTAGTTTGTGAATATGATGTAAGAAGTTGCGTGAGTGGCTGAATACGGCTGTCATTGCATGGAAGAGGGTTGGGAGACTTAAGTGTATTTAAAGAATGTGACTGGATGCAAAGGACTGTTGTGCACTCGCACATGCACGAAACACCAAGTCTGCTGTGAGTTGGCCTGAAGGATTATGGAATGAAGGAATATGGAACCACGTGATGGATGAGACTGATTGTGGCTGCCTGAGACAGATTGTGGGAAAGGTCGTGTGGGTGTTAAAGATTGTTGTTTTCGAGAGGGTAAAAATATTTGTGACCCTGAGAAAGACTTTGGGATGTCTGCTGCGGAACCAGTGTAGGTTTGAGCTATTCGTTCTTGAGAGTATTGGGGGTCAGGTACCCACCCCTTTGAGCAGCGATCTCTCATAGCAAATGACCCCGAGGTTCGGCTGGGGAGCCTGGAGCCATGCCAGGGACAAGCCTGAGCTCGCGGCCCGAGGGTGCTGCCCTGGAAAGGGAGTGGGATTGGTCGGGGCTCTGGGGGGGGGTGGGGGTGGCTGATAAGTTGCTGGAAGGGTCCGCCAGGTGGCGCCGCTTCGGAAAATCCAAGTGTGTGACCTCCAGCCTGCTGGGGGTGGGACAAACAGCGACCGAGCCAGTCCCTCAACTTGTGCCCGGGAGCCGGCAACCGGAGAGGGATGCAACCCCTCGGCCTCCCCTTGGACCGGGAAGCTGGAGACTGAGGAGGGAAGCTTCTCCTCGAGGAGCGGGGGGGGAGGGGCGGGCACCGCGCCTTGGCTCTTTGTGCTAGAACAATGACCAGCTGCCGCCGGCCCTCTGGCTCCGGCCGGGATAGACAGTGACCCGCTCGCTCGACGAGTCTCGAGCCGGCCGAACCTCCTAACACACACGCAGTCGCTAGGCCACTCTGGGAGGAATCCCAAGCGCCGCCGTGCAGCCCCCGCGTGCGCCCTAGCGGGCACGCGTGACGTGGGTTGTTTGCGCGTGTCCGCGCCCCGGGGCGGGGACGCCCCTCGGACCCCTCCCCCGTTCGGCTCGCGCCGCCCACTCGGGCCGGGCGGGGGCTGGTCAGGGCCGGGGGCGCCGGCTAGGCGGAGGCGGGGCCGAGCCGGGCAGCTCCGAGTGGCCGCGCGCGGGCTGGAGCGGGCGGCGCGCCTGTGGAGTGCTGGGGCGGCCCGGGGCTGAGCATGGAGCAGCGCGGCGGAGGTGAGGGGTCCAGGGCTGAGGGTGCCCCAACTTTTAAGTGACGAGGTCCGGTGGGGAGGTGGCATTCTATAGACGCCCCCAATTCATGGAAGGAGCGGACTATTGTGGGTGGGCCGGGAGACTCCGGCCTTTCAGTCTCCGAACGGGAACTCGTGATCCCAGGCTGGATCCTGCTTGACTGGTCTCTGGAGTTTGAGTGTGTGTGTTGGGGGGACTTTCCCCAACTCTCCAGCTCCAGCCCTGAGGTCAGAGAGTTGGGACGTGGGCCAGACTCAATCTCAGGCCCTGGCGCGACCCAGACTCCAGAACCCCCAGCCTACCGCTTGGGTGGGGGCGCAGGGGTCTGTGTACCATAGTGATAGGTCAGGGAGTGCTGGGGAGAACCAGGGGTTTCTTTTTCCCACAGCTACAAAGGCATTTCTCAAAATGGAGCCGCTTGCCCCTCCTTCTCTCTTGGGCCTCAAGAGCGGGAGCCAGGCTGGCTAGGCCTGGCTTTCCAGACGCCTGGCCCTCAGAGCTCAGCTTTACATTCCTCTGGCTTCAGGGGTCCTTGCCTGCGTAGCTTTAGCGACCCTAACTCATGGGTCTGTCTCTGGCTCCTCGTGTCTGAGCCTCTTGGCCTCTTTGTCTCTTCTGTCTTCTGTCTCTCTGAGTGTCTACCCCAGCCCTTGCCCTTCCTTCTGGGTCTCACTTTCTGTGTCCCCTGGAGTAGGGACAGGAGTGCCAGCCCTTTCTCACTCTTCTCTTTATACTGTGGAGCAGTCTCCATCCCTAGGCTGGACCTTGTGGGGGCGATCTCAGTACCTAGCCCTACAGAGAAGTATATAGTTGCTTCTTGTACCCATTTCACTTTCTACCCTAGCTCTCAGCAACTCCTTTCTCAAGCTGGACTCTGTGTGCCTTAACATTTATAGGCTCTTAATGGAGAACAATATACAAAGATGAGGCAAGGGCGTCAGACACTGTGATCTCACCTTTCCTCAAACTCTTACGTTTAAAAAAAAAGTTTTCGGGAGGAGCTCCCATTCACCCCAGTGGCCTTGAATGTCATCCAGGTCCCAAGGCACTCCCAGGACTTCACTCATACAGATTACTCCAGATGAGCTTTCACAGAATTTCCTTGTGTAAAATACATACATAGGAATCCATGTAACTGCCCTAGCAGAAATGAACACGTTCTACAGAGATTTGTGTGTCTCTCAGTCTGTCAGAAGCTGGAATCAATGGAAATGAGGATTTCCTTAGGAATTTCATGCTGAGAGAAAAAAAATGGCTCGTTGAGGATGGCTGACTGAAACTGACCTGGGGCCCAAATTTGGTGATATTTACACAAAACTCATATATATCTGGACAAACTGGTACATCTGTTCAAGCATTATTTTTGTCATATAGTGACATTCAGAGCCCACAGATTTATTTGTTACATACACATCAATAACGTTTGTGTGCTTCCTAAGTTATGAAACTCATAGCCTTGTAAAACCTAAGAATTCACACACACAGTCTGGCCATGGTAATGCACGCCTTTGATTCCACACTCAGGAGGCAAAAACAGGTAGATTTCTGAGTTCAAGGCCAGCCTGGTGAGTTCCAGGGAAGCCAGGGCTACACAGAGAAACCTTGTCTTGGAAAAAAAAAAACCAAAACAAAAGAATTCACACATACAGCTGGGGATAGAAGCACATAGTTAGACTCTCAGCTCTCTGAGGCAGGAGGATCCCACCTGTGGTACATAGCACAGCCCTGTTTGTTTTTGTCATACCCCTCGACATCTCTCTCTCACACACACACACACAACACACACATGTGTGAACATACTGACATCTGCCTAAACCCACATTGACTCACACTGTATATTTCCATGCCCATTTTCACAGATACTGTTCATTTTTATGATCCTGTCTACGTATTCACACCCACAAGTCAGTGTATACACACACACTCTTCTCGTGGGATCCTCTGTCCACTTCTTGGCCCCTGCACTACATGATGACTTCAGCAGATGTCTAAGTCTTGGTCATCAGCAGCCTTGGGACTGGGAGGGAGTTCCGGGTGCAGGCTTGCTATCCTTTCCAGGAAGGAGCAAGACTAGGGGAGGTGGAGCCATCTTACTTGAGATCCTACCAGACGTGGTAATGGGCTCGTGCTCAAATTCCATAGGGGTTATTCTGAAGATCAACTAAAGCAGGAAGGTTTATAAAGGTTGGCAGTGGGACAGGACCTATGTAGGCTCCCTTAGCCCCGAGTGATGGCAGAAGCTAAGAACTGACATGGAAACAAGCACAGCCCGCATCAACCTCTGGGAGGTAGGAGACCCCAGAGGGCACCTGTGGGTTCCTAAGACCTGTAAGGTTTCCTGTTTGACCAGCTCCACCCTCTATGCCGCCTGAGTGTCTGGGAGAAACTGAGGCCTAGCAGCGGGAGGCTGGACAGTGCCTGGCTTTGGCTCTTTGTTCCCTAATTACCATCTGAGTTACTGATTGCATCCCTGACGTGTCCTCTGTCCAAACAGCCCAGTAATGAGGCCACCTGTCCCAAGAGAGTAGGGACCTGTCCTGGGAGCTAGTAGTTAGGGATCTCTGCTCAGTCTGTCTTTGGCTATATAGGGGATACAGGCTTGGGCTTACTTAAACTGAGTCTTTTCTGCCAAGGAACCCTATATAACCTCTTAGGTCTCCCATTCCTTCATCTCTGTCCGATTAAGTTATTCCTTAGCCTTGTTCCAGACTAGAGTTGAGGCCGAGAGGAACTTGAGGTTCATGCCAGTTCTTGGAGGGGAAGCCTTTTTACTATGTGGGGAATGTTCCATCTGGGGGAGAGGGTCAGGAGAAGGCCTATGAGGGAGGATCCTCGAGGCGCAGGGACTCTGACACCAGTGCCCTGCTCACAGGTCGCCCTGGAGGCCCCTGGCCAGGCCTGAGCCTCTGCCACCATGGCCATTGTGCACACTCTGCCAGTGCCTCTGGAGCCCGCACGTGAGTCGGCCACTACCCCACAGACTCCAGCGATGGGCAGCGTGAGCAGTCTTATCTCAGGCCGGCCCTGTCCTGGGGGACCTGCTCCTCAACGCCACCATGGTGTCCCTGGGCCCACCTTCTTCCGCCAGCAGGATGGGCTGCTACGGGGTGGCTACGATGCACAGGAGCCCCTCTGCCCAGCTGTGCCACCCAGGAAGACTGTCCCAGGCAACAGCTTTACCTATGTCAACGAGGACTTCCGGACAGAGTCACCTCCCAGCCCAAGCAGTGACGTTGAAGATCCCCGAGAACATCAGGCACACAGTGCCCACCTCCGTGGACCCCCACCAAAACTCATCCCTGTCTCTGGAAAGCTGGAGAAGGTAACAGGCAGCCCTCTTGAAAGGATCTGGGTGGGATCAGGAGCCCCTTAGGAAAGCTAGCATTTGGAAGCATATGTAGAGCAAACAATATGGGCTCTGTCTTATTGCTCCTTCTGGCTCAGGGAAATAACCTGTCTGAGCCCCATTTTCTGGGTCTGTACAGTTAAGGTTAGAGGCTAATCTTTGTAGGCTCCTGTTAGAATTAATACTTAGTATAGTACCCAGCACCCTCAACTGAACAATATAGTAATTGTTTCAATTCTTTTTTATTTTGTTGTTTTTTGAGACAGGGTTTCTCTGTGTAGCCTTGGCTGTCCTGGAACTCACTCTGTAGACCAGGCTGGCCTTGAACTCACAAAGATCTGCTTGCTTCTGCCTCCCGAGTGCTGAGATTACTGTTACTACCTCCAGCCTAGTTGCTTTGATTATTACAGAGATGTGTGTGTGTGTGTGTGTGTGTGTGTGTGTGTGTGTGTGTGTGTGTGTTTGGGCAAAGCCTTTAACTTTATTCTGGGTCTCTACATCCTCGTTTTTAATATGAGATGAGGATAATGTTTTGCTTGTGTGGCTATTACAATGATTAAAAATGAGCATTTTGAATTACTTAACCTAAGTGGACAATTAGGAGCCTGCTGCCAGTGGGAACAATTGTTTTTAATTTATAGGGGTTGAGGACCATGTATGGGAAAGCGAGTAGTAAGATGGTTTTGAAAGATCAGGGTTTGGGGCTTGAGGAGATAGCTAAGTGGGTAAGGTGCTTGCCATATAAGCATAAGGACCTAAGTTCAAATCCCCAGCACCCATGTAGAAAGCTGGCCATCATGGCATAGGACTGGAATCTCAGCACTTGTTGAGCAGAGACAGGCAGATCCCTGGGACTTGCTGGCCAGTCAGACTAGCTGGATTGGTTCCATCAGAGACTGTATAAAAAATTAGGTGGAAAGTAATTAAGAAAGCACCTGACTTTGACATTCGGTTTTCACACACAGGCACCAGTGTGTGCATGCTCATGCGCATATAACACAAGTACACGCACGCACGCACACTAGTTAGTGTTTTGAAAGATCAAGCAAACTGGGCTTGGTACCACACACCTGCAATCTTAAAGGGCAGAAACCTTGCTTATGTTCAGGGCTAGCTTGGGGATACATAGTGAGTGACCTCAGGCCAACAAAATAAAACCCTGTCTCAAAAAGCCAACAACACGGGCAGTGGT
Source organism: Uromys caudimaculatus (assembly GCA_028551405.1). Classification (NCBI taxonomy): domain Eukaryota; kingdom Metazoa; phylum Chordata; class Mammalia; order Rodentia; family Muridae; genus Uromys; species Uromys caudimaculatus. Next base: position 15,275,782 of record CM052703.1, on the reverse strand, counting down.
GGCACACGCCTTTAATCCCAGCACTTGAGAGGCAGAGGCAGGCGGATTTCCGAGTTCGAGGCCAGCCTGGTCTGCAGAGTGAGTTCCAGGACAGCCAGGGCTAAACAGAGAAATCCTGTCTCAAAAAAAAAAAAAACAACAACAACAACAAGAAGAATACTAAATTTTTTAAAAAGGAAAGGGATCGGGCAGATCGTCCTCACAGTGTCACGTGGTACCTCATTTCAGAATATGGAGAAGATCCTGATCCGGCCAACAGCCTTCAAGCCAGTGCTACCCAAACCTCGGGGGGCACCATCCCTACCTGGCTTCCTTGGTCCTCGAGCTGCTGGGCTATCTGAGAGCCAGGGCAGCCTGACACAGCTGTTTGGGGGACCAGCCTCTTCCTCCTCCTCTTCCTCTTCCTCCTCTGCTGCTGACAAACCCTTGGCACTGAGTGGTTGGGCCAGTGGCTGCCCTTCAGGGACACTATCAGACTCTGGCCGAAATTCTTTATCCAGCTTGCCTACCTACAGCACCGGAGGTGCCGAGCCAACCACCAACTCCCCAGGTGGGCACCTGCCCTCCCACGGCCCCGGCCGAGGGGTACTGCCTGGTCCAGCCCAAGGGGTCCCTACTGGGCCCTCCCATTCAGACAGTGGCCGGTCTTCCTCCAGCAAAAGCACTGGTTCCTTGGGGGGTCGTGTAGCTGGGGGGCTCTTGGGCAATGCTGCCCGGGTCTCCCCTGGCAGCAGTTCGGGTGGAGACCGCTCTCCACCCCCTCCGCCGCCTCCACCCCCTTCGGATGAGGCCTTGCTACACTGTGTCCTGGAAGGGAAGCTTCGAGACCGGGAGGCAGAGCTGCAGCAGCTGCGGGACAGTGTGGATGAGAGTGAGGCCACCGTGTGTCAGGTGAGGCCAGTGGCAGTCCTGGGGCCGTGTGGCTGAATACCCAGGGGCCTAGGAACAATGCATGCAGCATTGCAGTTGGGGAGGGAGAGGGTCAAGACTCTTGGCCTGACACCCCTGAGGTTGTTAGTTTAACCTTCAAGGCAGTGAGGAAGCAGGGTATGTGAATTGGATCCAGCACTGGCTTGTAGGGTGTTAGATTTGAACAAGTAGCTTAACCTTACCCCGCCCCAGTCTCCCTGTCTAAATGGGATAGTTGCGACTCCCTAGGGGGTTTATGAAGATTAATTAGGAGGAAAGGGATAAAGTACTTAGAATAATGCCTGACACCTAGGAAATGCCATATAAGTGTTTTGTTTTTTTTAAGGTTTATTTATTTTATGTATATGAGTACATTGTAGCTGTCTTCAGACACACTAGAAGAGGGCATCGGATCCCATTACAGATGGTTGAGAGCCACCATGTGGGTACTGGGAATTGAACTTACTACCTCTGGAAGAGCAGTCAGTGCTCTTAACCGCCAGCCCCATACATGTCTGCTTTTATGGTTGTCATAATTCATTGGATTCTGGCCAGGCAGAGAGCCACCCAAGCAGGGGATGCTAGAGCGCACGATCTGGGGGACCCGATTGGGGGACCCGATCCTCTGTAGCCTGACCTCGTTCCCTAGGCATTCGGGGCCCTGCAGCGGCGCTGGCCACGAGAGCGCGAGGACTGTGCAGCCCAGGCACAGCAGGCCACGCAGCGTGTCCAGCGGGCCCAACAGCTGCTGCAGCTGCAGGTGTTCCAGCTGCAGCAAGAGAAGCGCCAGTTGCAGGATGACTTCGCACAGCTGCTGCAGGAGCGGGAGCAGCTGGAGCGGCGCTGCGCCACTTTTGAACGTGAGCAGCGGGAACTCGGGCCGCGACTGGAGGAGACCAAATGGGAGGTATGCAAGATGGCCGCCCAGAAGGCTGAAGGGGTCACACTTGGCAGAGGTGGCCCAGGGTAGCTACTGTAGAGGGTCTGTCCTTCCCGTCTTTCTGTGTTAGGGGTTTCCTTGTGCCTCTGTGTTGGATCTCTGTGTTGTGAGCTAGCCCCCATATTCCTAGTGATGTTTCCTTCTCTGTCAGATGGGTACCGTTAATACATCTGCTTCATGAATGAGGAAAATTGAACTAGAGCCTAGAATTAAACTAGCAGTGGCTGGGCTGAGATATGAACCCAGGCAGTTTGATTTTTTTGGGGGGGGAGGGGGTTGAGACACGGTTTCTCTGAGTAGCCCTGGCTGTTCTGGAACTCACTCTGTAGACCAGGCTGGCCTCGAACTCAGAAATCCGCCTGCCTCTGCCTCCCAAGTACTGGGATTAAAGGCGTGCACCACCACTGCCCGGCTCCAGACAGTTTGATTTTGATGCCCTCTCTTACCCAAGATGCTTGCCTTTACCGGGACATGTGGGAATTGCCCCGGACTGCCCCCACTCCACTCCTGCAGTCCCTGCCACCATCCCCAGGCCTGGGCAGTGCTTATGCAGCATCTGGTGTAAGGATCCCAGCATTGAGAGAAAAAGATCTGAGTCTCTTTTCTCCTGTCGCCTCTTACTAGAAGTATAACCATGGACGTGTTACTAGACCCGCCTCCTGCTGTGCTTCCACGTGCAAACTCATGAAACTGCTTTTCCTCGAATGCCTGGCGTACTGCACAGAGCCCAACACCCGGGGGCCTCACCATCTTTCCTCAATACTTTTCACCCACAGGTGTGTCAGAAATCTGGCGAGATCTCCCTGCTGAAGCAGCAACTGAAGGAATCTCAAGCAGAGCTAGTCCAGAAGGGCAGTGAGCTGGTGGCGCTACGGGTGGCCCTTCGAGAGGCCCGAGCTGCCTTGCGGGTCAGTGAGGGCCGTGCCAGGGGCCTGCAGGAGGCAGCCCGAGCTCGGGAGCTGGAGCTGGAGGCCTGCTCACAGGAGCTACAGCGGTACCGCCAGGAGGCTGAGCGGCTCCGGGAGAAGGCCGGGCATTTGGATGCTGAAGCAGCAGGACTCCGGGAGGCCCCTGTACCCCCTGCCACCACGGATCCATTTCTCCTGGCAGAGAGTGATGAGGCTAAGGTGCAGCGGGCGGCAGCTGGGGCAGGGGGTAGCCTGCGGGCTCAGGTGGAACGGCTACGCCAAGAACTGCAGCGGGAGCAGCGGCGAGGAGACGAGCAACGGGACAGCTTTGAGGGGGAGCGGCTGGCCTGGCAGGCAGAGAAGGAACAGGTGATCCGCTACCAGAAGCAGCTGCAGTACAACTATACCCAGATGTACCGGCGGAACCGGCAGCTGGAGCAGGAACTGCAGCAACTGAGCCTGGAGCTGGAGGCCCGGGAGCTTGCTGATTTGGGCCTGGCAGAGGCAGCCCCTTGCATCTGTCTGGAGGAGATCACTGCCACTGAAATCTAGGGCTTTGCAAGGGGTTCGAGCCACAGGACCATCTGCCCCAGGAGCCACTGAGTGCTCCAGGTCTCGGAGCCAAAGGGCCTCTGCGGAGCATTCGGGTGGCCCTGTAACTTGGTGTCACCATCACCCAGAGGCTCCTGCCTACTCTGCCATTTCACTTCCCACTGTCGCCACTGCCAACCCACTCTAGCTGGGAAAGAAAAGGGGCTACCCTGTCTCCACATTTTACCTGCCTGAAGCCAGAGAGAGCCAGATGGCACCAGCTGCTCCAGATGTGCCTGCCCTCAACATGCCCGCATGGAGGGGCAGGGCTGGAATGGGACTGATCCCCATATCCCAGCTCTGCAAGCTTCTTCTGGGCTGAGGGGGCTGAAGTCAGACCAAAGGAAGAACTCAGCAGTGTCTTGTTTATTTGTGTTTGTGACCAAGCCACTCTCCCTAGTTCCAGGGTTATGGCCTCATTTCCACTTGTATATTTTTCACACTTGTAAATTTCTTGTACAAACCCAAAGGAAAAAAATTTAAAAAAAAAAAGAAAAGTTTTGTTTTTTTTTTTTTTTTTTAAAGTGATAGATAAAAAAACTCTAGGGGAGTTTGTTTGACATCTGTCTCCTGTGTTTGCTGGCTACTCACCTCCCTGTGATGGAGTTTTTAGGACTAATCAGAACCACAGGCCCTAGTGGGCCACACCATGAATCTTGAAGAACTAGAAAGGCCTTCCATCCTGTCCTTTGCACTGAACTCTGCTTGAGGCCGTAGGGTGAATCCAGTGGCTTCCTTGAGGACTTTCAGTTTAAGCCTCTCAGATTTTAGTGAACCAGGTCCATCAAGAAAAACCTCACACCAGTCACAGGCTCCAGACTTGAGGCTCTTCTGTCTCCTCACTGGGAAGCAGTCCAGGATTAGGGAATGCACATGACAGGTTGCCCGCAAGTGTGTTCTTGGACATCCAGCTTATCTTTAAAGGCCAGAGCCTTTTTGATATTCGGAGTGGATCAGAGCAACCAGTATGGTGGTGCTCTCAGTAGTCAGATAGGACAGAGGTACATGGAACCTGAAGGCAGCAGTAGGACTCGAGGTCACTAGGAAGGGTCATGGGGATCCTTAAGGGTAGGGGGGAGTTTAGGGGTACTTTGAGGGACCTTTAGGGCTGAGCTGAGAGCCTGCTGTAGTCTAGCCTCAGCGGGAGGTAGCCGGGTGGGAATCGGACCATCTTCAATGGGTCCATGGGTGGAGGAACTGTCAGCAGCAAGACTCTGGTCCTTAACAGCTCGTAGGTCAGAGGATAGGGGCAGCAGGCCAGGCCCAGGGACCCTGACCACAAGTTCCATCGGTTCCCGAGCCTTGTTCCGATAGGCCCTGCGGATGGTGTCCACGGCTCGCTGGTGGGTTACCTGCTCCAGGCTTTCTCCATCCACTGCCACCAGCTCAAAGCCAGCCTGGCATAGAGATGGAATATTCAGTTCTGAGTCATTCCCACCCACCACCCAACCTGGAGGCAGGGACCTTTCACCTCTGCTAGCTAGGACACTCCTACCCCATCTGGGTGCAGGGAATGGACAATGGGACTTTTGTGCCTGGAGCCGCTGGGGGCAGGGTGGGGCAATAGACAATAGCCCTTTGTCACTCGGGACTTGAGGTGGAACAGGATGGGCCATTCTCAGACCAAGGCTAGCATGAGGGGACACATTCTCTAGGACTGCTCATCTTATGGGCCTGACCCCCATACCCCCAGGCCACCTCCTATGACCTGGTCTGAACATACCCAGCTGGAGGTGTGGAACAGTCTTGAAGCCTGCTACACATCAGTCCTGGGCCTAGTGAGGCTCAGCACTTCACCCACCTGCAGAGCCCCACAGAGGAACGCAGCACCTCCAGGAAAGATCTTCTCTATCTTCACCATGGGCTGCACCTTGGACTCAATGCCCCCCGAGATGCTGATGCCTGGGGAAGATCCAAAGCAGAGTGACAGCCTTACCCCAGACCCTGAGCTCCCGGGAGGAGCCTAGAATCCCAATCCTGAATCCAGCCCTTCCTTCTTCCCATCTCTGGCTTCTGTCTCAAGTCTCAACCTCCAGATTCTTCAACCATATACCTTAGTACTCAGATTCCTTTCCTGGCCCACCAGCCTTCCTCAAACCCAGGAGTCCACCCTGCTTAGCCAGTGCTCCCAGGACTTACCCAAAGACTGTTTCAACTTGGATAGTGTGACGGTCCTCAGCTCCCCAGTGGAGGCATTCCCGGCGGAATCATCAGCTATCCGACCAATCCCGTTCTCCACTTTGGCCACCTGCCCATCCAGAGGTCGTGGAAGCAAAGGTCTTGCTTTCCGAGGCCTGTGGTAACGCCCGTTGGCTGTGGTGGCGTTGGTGATAGGTGCCGGGGAAGGGGAGCGCCTGTGCCCAGGAGACTTGCCTCGACCTCGGCTGCGACTGCGGCTGCGGCTGCGACTGCGGCCTGTCTCTGGGGTCTGTCTCTGGTTCTGCTGAATGTCCTCTCTGCTTGGGGGTTCTGTCAGTAGCCAGTTAGGCCTGGGAGGCCGGGGAGCCACAGGAGGTGGCTGGGGAGGAGGTGCGCATGTGCTTCGGCGCGGAGAAAAGGCATCAACTGGTACATCTTGTAGAGAGGGGATTCCCTTGTGGTGGTGAGGGGCAGAGGCACCGAGGGAGACCTTAAGGCCCCCAAGCCTCTCCCTTATCTCTCCATCTTCATCCTCTGAGCAGCTGTTCACTGGCAGCAAGTAAAAGCCTCCACGGCTATCTGGGGAACATGGTCAAGGCTAACTGGCTTTTCTTTTTTTTTGTTTTGTTTTGGTTTTTTGAGACAGGGTTTCTCTGTGTAGCCCTGGCTGTCCTGGAACTCACTCTGTAGACCAGGCTGGCCTCGAACTCAGAAATCCGCCTGCCTCTGCCTCCCAAGTGCTGGGATTAAAGGCGTGCGCCACCACTGCCCGGCTTAACTGGCTTTTCTTGATCATCAATCCCAGGACACCTTTCCAGACCCTGACTCTTACTGTTGCCTGTAGGATGCCCGAGTGTTTGCAAACAAGGCCTAGATTTGCTCAGGTCCATTGTAAAGTGCCCCACCGTAAAGGAACACTGGGTCAGGTGGACCAACATGACCTATTATTAATAGTATTTTGTAATGCAATGCAACTACTTTGGCAGAGCCAAGAGGCCAGATTTTAAAACGTAGTTTTAAAATGTCCTGTACAGGGATGTGTGAATAATAATGGCCTGGAGGACAGCACTTTCCTTCCTGACTACAGTGACCTTGCTTAGAGGCAAGATGGAAGGCCTGTTCTCCCTGTTCCAGTGTCCCCAGGGTTGTCCCCTTTCCCCAGGTTATAGGACTCTGACTGACCAGGCACAGGAGTGATGAGATGACGCTTGGGTGGCGTGTCTTGCCTGGTAGGTCTCAAAGCAGAAGGCCCCACTGGTTGGAGAAGAGAGCAGGTCAAAGGTCAGACACCCCTGCCAGGCTCCCAGATAGCTCTGCCGATGAGCTCAACAACCTAAGCCACCCGCCACTCCCACCCCACCCCCAACTGGAGCTCAGGAGCCAGAAGTCCCCTCACACACACACTGCTGACCTGCCCTGCTCTTAAGAGCCTCAAAAGCTTCCAGCTCCACAGGCATCACCATGCTATCGAAGCGGCCAAGGTCCGTGGGGGCCACGACGCTCCTGGGAGGAGGCAGGATGTGGGGTAAGCAGGGCTTGGTTCTAGAGGGTGCAGTCATGGAGGAGCTTCAGCCCTAGGGTCACTGGAGCCTCTTGCCCCTCCCCACCTCAAGCCTCTCCCAACCTGATGTCCCTCAGCAGCAGCAGCTTCGCAGGCCTGTCCAGGATGGCCAGCAGGGGGCGCACCAGGTCCTCCACACCACCCTCATGGACATACTGCATTTAAAGAGACATCACAGGTCAGTCAGCAGGTACTCTAGAGCTGGGTGTGGGGAAACAGCAGGGCACACAGGGACCCTAGGGCCCATCCAGCCATCTTCGCTGGAAGATAGGGTCAACCCTCTCCAAGGTCCACACGTTGGTGTGTCAACGGCCTTGTGGATGTCTGGAATGATCAGCAGATCTGCAACAAGTACCAACATCAGTAATGGCATCTGGGCTGGCAACTCTAAGCCTTTTACACGCAGTCTCTTACTTAGCGGCCACTCAGATGATTCCTGTTTTACAGACGAATTGAAACTCGAGGAATTTGCTCAAAGCCACACAGATAAATATGAGGAAAAGCAAGAACCCAAGACATCTACCTATTGCTTGCTCTGGTGCAGGAAAAGAAAGTTCAGGGGCTGGACTCCCGCCACCCCTACCCCCACCCCCACCCCCACCCCCAAAGCCTTTGTCCAGGCAGAAGGAATGAATGTGAGCCCAACACTAGGCTGTGGTCTTGACTGTTCCCACCCTTTATTCAAGTCTAGAGTGGTGACCTTGGCAAGCTGATGGCTCTATAGCCTCTCTAGTCAGTAGCCTTCTGCCTGGTACGGCCTGGATGTCACCGGCCCGGATGCCACACCCCATGGATTCTAGAAAACTGGATACTGAGAGCCAAGTTACTTGGACAGCACACCGCCCCCTAGTGGTAAAAGGGAGACAACTTCAGAGAGCTCCTCAGCACGTATGGACAATAGACACAGAAATAGTTGGCGCTCTAGCCATTAGAATGAATCATCAATAAATACTTAGGAATAAATGAAAACGTGTGTGTGTCCCTAACCTACATGTATGATAACAGGGACTCTTATAACAAATCTGCCACAAACCCAAAATCATTATCTATTGTTAGACCCTGGGTGGCAAAGAGGCAAAATGATAAGACCCTCTCCCAGAGCCTCAGGGACTCTGGTGGGTACAGAGACAGATGAGCCTCATGTGGCAGTCAACAGTAAGTCACTTCAATGGGACACTGTGGGTTTCTGAGAAGGGAGAAGGATCATACTGGGTGCCTCGGAAGCGGAGACCACTCCACCAACTCTTCCGGAGTGGATGAAAGACTGGAGAGGAAAGGATTCTGAGAGCAGGCAGGATAGCGAGTAAACAAAGGTTTGATGTGGCCTCTGGCCCATGGAGACCCTCCTGCAGGGCTGCACAGCTTGAGAACGTGACTAAAACCCCAGAAGCTACGTGGCTCATAATTTACATCAGCCATGTGGTGGCCCTGGAAGATTCCAGAAAAGCTGGGGCTGGCAGATTGGGGTGTCATATCAGATAGGGAGAGGGCAACTTGTGTTCTGCCTCCTAAGGGAAGTGCAAATCAGTAAGAGAGGTATTTAAATCCCTGGCCTGAGGGATGTTGAAGGATGGCTCCCGGGAGAAGGGGAGGAAGGGGAGATAAGGAGATGCATCATAAATGCTAGGGAACTTTGCCTCTCTCCCAGGCCCGGGCCCTGTTTCAGAGTGTGTGGGGTGGGGCATTGGGTGGCTGTGGACAGTAGGTTCAGCCTATAGGGTAACTAGAAAACCACAGTGAAGTGAAGTCCTGGTTTGAAGAAGGCTGGGGAAAGGAGGGGTGTGGGAAAGGGGCTGGTCAAAGAAACAGACACAGAGCCCCTCCTAGTGGCCATGGCTCAGAGTTGCAGGCTCACCAGAGCTGGACCGCACAGCTCACTTCAAAACTGAGAGTGGCAGAATTTAACCCGAGACCCTCCGTCTACATTTCTGTTGTAAACCAGACCTTGGAAACGAAGACGTGTGAATGACCCCATCTTAGCCTATGAGTGATACTACATCGTATATGGGTGCATACGTGTGTGCTATGCACACATAAATGCATGTGGGCATGTCAACACAACACCTCACAGACGTCACGGTGCACACATCACGTAATACACACACAGCCCCATCACGAACCAGGTTCAGGTAGGAACAGGTGGATTTCTGAAGCTGCCAAGCTTGCTCACAGTGTGCATGGATGCATGCTCCCTCCAGGGAACCGACCACAGGACCCTTGGGGTCCTGGAGACAAAATGATAGTGAAGGACTAGACAGTTCTCCTGGAGTGGTGAGCAGTGCCCCGCAGCTTCCCCAACACTTAGGCCCCAGGAAGTCCTCCAAAACTGACTCCCTCTGGTACTGGTTGAAGAGAAAAGAGAGAGAACAGTGTGGGTACTGGGGACAGCTGAGATGCGAGCAAAGGCTAACGGACTTGGGAAACAGGAATGGGCCCTTGGCATAAAGCCATGCCTTCTGGCTGTCCCAGGCACAGAGCAGAAGATGGGAGACAAGACCGGGGGCAGGAGAGAGCACAATCACTTGCCTACAAGGACTTTCTCCTCCCGTTTATCACCTGATTTCCTCTTTTCTTCAACTTAAATGTCACCTCCTCTGAGATGCCTTCCCAGATCTCCTGGGTTACTCATATCTGTCTTTCACCATGCTCTGTATGACTGATCACTAAAAGGACTTAGATTCTAGGTATTGTCTACCTCTCCTTCCTGCCTGGGAGTTTACTGACCATTGGCCTCCCGGCAACAAGCCCAGGTACTGGTCAATGAACAGTAGCCTGAAATGAGGGACTAGGCCTTGGGCAGAGACTTACCCGGGAGCAGTGGCGAGTGACTGCTAGTACCTCGTCGTCTGTCAGCAGCCTCCGGGCCAGGTCCTGAATGAGGGGCCGTCGGCTTTCCCAGGCCTGCACCTGCTCATCCACATTGGGTGCATGGCCAGAGGGGCTTCCAGACCTGGCAGAGAGCAGAGCCCGGCCCCTCTCCCGGTCTGTAGGGCAGGGGCGAGAGGATGTGATAAAGGAAGAGCTAGTAGGGTAAGGTAGAGTTTCTCTTCGAAGGGGGAGAAGCTCCAAAGAAGCCACCCGAGAGACTGAACATGGTGGGCAGAATCCCACTGGGCCCCTGTTCCCAAACATGGTCTCCCCTAACAAACTACCCTCAAGGGAGAGCCAACTCCAACCTCCCTCACTGTCACACTAGTCCCCCAATTGGAGTACAGACAAGCTCCCTCACCCCCAAATCCCCTTGGGGATCCCAACACTAGCCCTGTTCTCTGTCCTTCTTATACATTCTAGTAAGATAGCCAAGTTCTATCTGACTCCTCAGGCTCAGTTCTGAATGAGTCTTGTTCAAAGCCGCTAAGCTGGTCGCAGGCCATACCCCCATCTGCTACTTTACTGTGGAGCCCTTGGGATACTGGATTTACCTTGTCTTAGTCTCCAGGTGACAAACTTCTGCACAGGCCCCACACTCCCTGCTGTAAGGAAGAAAGAGGTTCAGTTCAGCAGGGTCAAGAGTTCCAGTTAGAAGTCCTCAGAGGAGGAATGAGAGCCCTCAAGGGCCTTCAAGGTCACACCCAGCCAGACACTGCTCTCACAGTGGAGTCCGTGGAGGTTGTGGAGGAGGAGGCAATATAAACACTGCTTGTGGCGTTTATTTGGAAATGAATGAGGAGAAGAACCCGGAGGACAGCTTAGTGGTACCTACCTTCAAGAAACAGAGAGGGAAAGAGGATCTTGGAAGGGGAGAGGACTGGCCAGAGATGTAGGCTGAGAACCATAAGAAACCAGCATCCTGGTAACTGAGAGGTAAGAAAGTGGTTGAGGAAAGGGCTACCCCTGATCGGAGAACCATCTCTCCTACTGGCCTGTCACCCGAGGCCTCCAGACACTCAATTCTAAGGCAGAGCAACATAGGATTTCTCATCCTCCACGTGCTTCCACCTACCCAATGTTTGCTCCCACTTCTGGAAGCAGCACCCTGCTTGTAACCCCTCTATTCTTAGCCCATGTGTTCCTACTGGGCCCTGGATGAGCTGCGAAATCACCTGTCTATCTTGTCCGGCTCCTTGTCTTTCTCTTACATCACAGTGGTTTGCTCAGTGTGAGAGATCAACCCAAGAGGGCCCCGACTGACCCCTTCAGCTGGAACTGTTTAAAAATATTCCTTTAGGCCAGGTGCGGTAGCCTATGCCTTTAATCCCAGCACTCAGGAGACAGACAGAGACACATCTGAGAGTTTGAGGCTAGCCTCAAACAAAATGAGACCGTGTCTCAAAAACAAACAATAAAACAAACAAACAAAAAGTCCCAAACAACAACAAAAACTCTCTGCCCCCAGAGTTGCTAAGAGACCGTGGCCATCTCATCTCCAAGCTGGCAAAGCCTTCTAAGGTAAAGACACAGGCTTGAGGAGCCATGTCTGCTGGTATTGGTCTTGCCCGCAGACAGGCTAGAGACACACTTTAAAGCTGACTGGACTTGAGTTTCTGTCCCATGCAATTGCATTAGTGCATCCATGTTGGCTCTGGTTTCTGGGCCTCAACAGGGTTGGCGGGCTTCTTGTGAAGATCCTTAGGAAGCCTATACCCAGGGCTGGGTCTAGAACCCAGTGCTAGAGTGCTTACCCAGCATGCCTCAGGTCCTGAGAGTCAAGTGGCATGATGGGGGGGGGGTATGGTGTGTGTGTGTGTGTGTGTTTGTGTGGTGTATGTAAGTGTATATGGTGTGTGATGTGGTATGGTATATGTGTGTGTGTGTGGTATGTGTGTGGTGTGGTGTGTGTGTGTGTGTTTGGGTGTGGTATGTGTGTGTGGCATGTTTGTATGAGTGTGTGTGTGTGTGTGTGTGTGTGTGTGTGTGTGTGTGTGTGTGCAAGTATGTCTCCACCCGAGTCCTTCCATCTGAGCCCTGATTGAGAAGTGGTTTTCCTCAGGGTTAGTTCTCGAGCTGCATGGGGCCCATGGAGGATATGAAGCCAGGGTCCCCAAAGGTGCCTTCCACTGCCACCACTGCCAAGAGCACATGACTCCAAGCTGAGCTCAATCACTTCTTGCTGTGCCTCGAGCCTGTCACTTTGCCTTTCTGAGATGGAAGATGACAGTGTGACAGTGACCACCCCATTTTCAAAGCACTGTCTAGGAGTTAGACAAAGTGCTGACTTATACTTCCATTTCACTTGGTCTCCATATACCTACAAAGTGGCATGTAGTCCCTGTGAGGGGCAGGGCCGGGTGGGATTTCAACCTGGAACTGCCAGCTGGATCCTAGCACCTACCTTTCTCCAGGTCCAGGCGAGGGCGGACTTTGGTAGGGCTTCTGCTGTCCAGGGTCCAGGCCTCTCTGTGGCCGTCCCCGGCCGGCCGCCCCTGCCGCCCTCCCTTGAAGAAGAGGTTCATCAGCGTCCTGGAGCGCTGCAAGGCCCCCTTCTCCCCAGAGGGTCCTGACTTCTCCTTCTTCCGCTGTTTCTTCTCCTCTGTAGATATGAGGGAGCCCCCGGGAGGGCTGGAGGGTGGGCAGAAGAGGAGGGGGTGGGGGATAGGAAAGGGCAGAGAGAAGGAAAGGAGGCAGAAGCAATCTTCGGCTATTCTAGAGTGGGAGTGGGTGGGGTGGGGTCTTCTTCCTGCCTTCCATCTCTCTCTATCACACAGCTCCAGGGACGTAGGGAGTCTCGTATGTGTCTGTAACTAAACAAGCCTGGGCATCTCAAGCTGGGGAAATTGAAGTCAGGGCTGTTTGGGGCCTGGGACTGAGGTGGGTTTGGAGCCCAGGCCTGTTTAGTGAAGGGAAGCCTAGAACAGGGTCTGGGAATGTTCTGGGACTGGACCTAGGACCTGGCCTAGGCCCTGGGACAAAGGCAGATTTAGGATTGCTCACTGGAGTGTGAGGCAGGTTTGTTTGGACTAGAACCTGTGGAGAAAGTGGCACTCCCTCCCCCCAACATACCCCACAGTGTCAGGTGGCTCTGGGATCGAGTGATGGGAGGCCTGGGTCGGCTGAGGGCCAGAAGCAGAGCAGTCTTGGGGGACTCTGAAAGTGCAGAATCAAGGTGTCGGGTAGAAGAGGGACCATCAGAGCGGATGGCCGTGTCCCTGAGGATGACGGTTGGTCTTACGCTGCACCAAGTTTCCACATGGCTGCCCATATCAGGCTCAGTCTGCATGGCTGTGTCTGCTCGCCCCCAGCCTGGGCCATGGCCAGTGGGCTCCTCTGGCCCCAGGCAGACATCCATGCGGTCAGAGGGCAGTGAGCCTGAGCTGCAGGGGGCGCTGGAGGCATAGGAGGAGACACTGGAGCTGCTCTCAGAGGCTGGGGACAGCTGCTGCAGTACCCCATTGCTCACTGCAAGGGAGAGGAGGCAGGGGAGCTCAGGGGTCTGCTTCCTTCCCTTGAGGCCCTGCCATGCTCACAGACTATCCTTGGGCTTTGGGGTGGAAGAAGGAATCAGAGGTATCAGCAAAGGCCAGCTGCTGGGCTTGCCTCCTACATTAGGGAGGCCCTGGGAAGTCATTTTTCTCCTCATCCACTGGGGCTTGAGGCCTAGAAGACCCTGGCATTGAATCTGGAAATCATCAGGGGAGGTTATAAGCATCTCTGGCTGTGAGAAGGTCCTGGGGGCAATCCTGATACTGCCCCGCCCTGCCCAGCAAGCCCAATCCACCCTTGGGCCTTCACTCTTCCCTTTCATCTCTCCAGACTTACATCTATCCAGCCAGCAGTATTCAGAAACCATCTCTTTGTAGGCGGGGTATCGGCCGGTCTCCTGAAGAAGACATGGTGGGCATGGGAGGAGCAGGTGAGGACTAGGGCGGAATGGGGCAGGGGACAGGAATACTTTGCAGCTCCATTTTTCTCCCCTGGGTCCAGCAGGCTTACTTCCTCAACATGCTAATTTCCTTTGTAGCTCAGGCCTTTGCTCTAAACTTGTCACATGGCCAGCTTGGTCCGTCTTTGATTGTCATTGCCCTCTTGCCTCACTTACAAGGCACTGCCTCAATTACTCTTGCTGATTTCCTGGCAGCATTTGTCAAGATCTGATGGTTGCTGTCCCCCAGAAGTGGAGAGGCCTTGTTGGTCTGCCTTAATCTCTGTGCATCCCAGCACCTGGCCTCATAGGGACTCAAAAACACTGTTGAACAGGCAGGCAGGGCAGCTTATACCTAGAATTCTAGTGTTTGGATACTTGAGGCAGGAGGGTCTAGAGTTTGAGGTCAACACACACACACACACACACACACACACACACACACACACACACACACACGGGACAGAGTTAACAAATGAATTGGGGAAGAGCTGGAGTTAAGAATGCTGAAGATAATTAGAGAAGGAAGGATAGATGTGAGAGAGATGGCAAAATGGAGGCTCGAGGGAAGTAGGGAGGGGCTTCCGAAACGCTGAATGGAGCTGAGTGACAAGCTTTAGAGGGGTGGAGCAGGGAGCCCGGTGGACAGTGGACCATAAGAGTCACTACCCCTGAGCACACAAAGACCTGATCCTTAACTAGGCATGACTAACACATGAATAATGAAACCAACCACCTCTCAGGCAACCCAACCTCTGCTGTAGCCCAGTCTCTTTTGGCCTGTGCCCCAGAGATCCTCACAACCCAGGTCTTACACAGAGCTCTAGCACCCACCCTGTTCAGTAGTCTGTCACCATGAGGCCTTCCCCTATGCTGAAGAAGAGCTACTATGCTAGAAATAGGGGAAGCCGGACTGGAGCCAGGCCAGGCTGCTGACCAGCTGAGCCACTGACTGGGGCCCCCTTGAGCCTCAGTTCCCTCTTTTGCCAAATGGGCATGAAAAGAGTTCCTGCTCTCCCTTCATGTGGCTGTGGGATTGGTGGCAGTGGCCGAAGAAGGAGCCTAATTAAGAACTTGGTGTTCTGAGAAGTTCTTCTCCTAGTCCGGCCTCTCCCTTGCTCCCATATGGTCTGGCGCACCTTGATGGTCAACATGATATGCGTTTGGCCCTTCAGCACCTCCACGGCCTGGCTGTGACTGATGTCATCGAACTTGACACCGTTGGCCGCCAGGACCTGGTCCCCCACTTTGATGCCATTCTCCTCAGCCAGCCCACCGTGGTCCACTCTGGGGATAGATGGGTGTTGGTTGATAAGACCCTGCCTGACCTGCCTCCCTCTCCGTCATCCAGGCCCCTTCTCTTGGCTTTAGCAGTGCCCACCTACATTCCTTGGCCCTCCTCTGTTGACAACACCCTCTCCCCAGGCCCTATCCTGAAGGGTCCCTCATTTCGACATCAGTTGGCCGAGCCTCATGTGTTGACCCATCCCCAGACTCCACTTCCAGCCCTGCTCCCATACCTAGTTTTTCCATTGTACCCCAGCGCTCACTTGGACACATAGATGCCCAGGCCAAACTCCTTGCCCCCTCGGATGTTGAAGCCTAGGCAGAAGTCATCGGAGGTTGTATAGAGATGGACGATGCGGCGCACACCATCTTCTGAGCTGCTGTCCGTCAGTGTTGAACCGCACTTCTCTACGACCAGCCGCCGGTTCACTACATCCACCCTGCCACAGCACAAGACCACTGATCCCAGCTCCTCCAGAAACACCCCGGCTAAACACCCTGGCAACTAATTGGGATAAGGATGATTCCTTTGGGTAAGAGGGAGCCTTCTCCTGGCTCAGAATCCTCAGCGGAATGTAGGTGCCATCAAACATATGAAACCATCTGACTCATCCCATCATCTGTCTCTACTAAGCAGCCACAACATGCTGAGGCCCACTTCCCTGGTGTGTTTTGTTTTAGATGCTGTGGATGAAACCCAAGGCCTCCCTGGACGATGATAAAACACCAACTCTACCACTGCCCCTGTGCCCACCCGAGTCCCAAAGCCCCATTTCTACTCCTTATGAAGCCCCATGGGGAGATAGATGGCCAGAGGAGTGTGTGGCTCAGTCCTCAGAGAGCAGAGCTGCTGGGCAGAGGCGGGAGAGACATTGGGTAGGGGCAGGGAAGTCACTAGGCAGGGAGTCTGGGCAAGGCCAGGTGCTACTCACCATGTGGTCTTCTCCTTGGAGAACTTGATGCCGGGCACACGGCCCATGCGCCGCACCATCATGTGTAGGCAGCTGCTACTGGTCAGTAGCCGCACAGCGCTACCCATTGTGGTGCTCTCTAGACTCAGCCCGTTCACCTCCGTGATCTTGTCTCCCACACACAGGCCAGCCCGCTCTGCGCAAGAGCAGGGAAGGGTAAATCCGCAAAGTGGGATCCAGACGTAGCAGGGAAGGGTAAATCCGCAAAGTGGGATCCAGACGTACCTCGTCAGAGCGCTAGGCTCTGTCCCCTAATCCACTCAGCAAGAGTGGGCTCTACCTCCCATCAGTCCCCACCCTCTGAGCAGAGAGGATTCCTGTCCTTGGACACCTAGCTTCTGCTACTCACTAAAGAGGGAGGCACCTCCTAAGCCATGCTTGCCTTAAGGGGGCCGCTGCTCACCTGCGCTGCTCCCCTCCTCCACCTTGCTGACAAAGATGCCCAAGCCATGTTCAGAGCCGCCTCTCACGCTGAAACCCAGCCTCCCAGAGGGGCTCTTCTCCACACGAATTGCGTGGATGATGTCACTTTCGTCACTGTTGGCTGTGAGGATAACCACATAGGAATGACCTCTATGTTAGTTCTGGCCACTGAGCTTCTGGGGTCCTCAGCTTAGTGCTTGCAAAGGCTAGGTTTCTGTACAGAGCCACCCAGATGATACTTAGGGCCCTAAATGGAGATGGTATGCAAGTTCCCTCTGGGTAATTCTGAAACCACAGCCACTGGCTGACAGTGTGGGAACAGGCGAGAACGGGCTGATGAGATTCCATGCTCTGCCTTCCTCCCCGACCGTGTGTGTGTGTGTGTGTGTGTGTGTGTGTGTGTGTGTCTGATGTTTTCTGAATTCTTACATGCAATCTCTGAAAATCTGCCCTTCTGAATAGCAGATGGTGAAAAGGAAGGTTCAAGATTCCATTGTGGGGGTCTGGGCTCTCAGCTTGCAACAGAATGAGCTCCGACTTCAAACAGCTGTGGAGCTATCCAGGGACGGATGGCGTTAGGTGCTCAGTGTGTAACTTAAGGGCAGAACCAAACTAGCACAGGGGAGTTAGACAGAGACAGATTTTCTTTTGTGCTGGGACAGATGGGGGGCTTTCTTTCTGGAGGCATGAAAACTGAAACTTGGGGGGTTGGAGAGATGGCTCAGCGGTTAAGAGCACTGACTGCTCTTCCAGAGGTCCTTAGTTCAAATCCCAGCAACCACATGGTGGCTCACAACCATCTGTAATGGGATCCGATGCCCTCTCCTGGTGTGTCTGAAGACAGCTCAATGTACTCATATACATAAAATAAATAAAATAAATTTATTAGAAAAAAGAAAAAAGAAAACTGAAACTTGGTAAATTCTTGACCAAGACCTAATGGCAGAACGCTGAAGCCTCTTCCATCCCATAGACTCTGATTCTAGGGGTAGAGTAGTAGAAACTTCCCGGCTACCTGAGGACAGAACCTCTACTTCAGCATGCTGCAGTGTATCCTGAGAGCCCATAGCAGGGGCCAGGGAAGAGGCAGCTCGGGGCGGGGGCGGGGGGAGGGGAGCTGGTTCTTCAGAGAAATGAAAGGGGAGAGATTTGGGCAATGAAAAGAGAGGTCATGTGTGAGGCTCTCTGAAAATTGACAAGAGTACTAGGCAAGCTGCTTCCACATAATAAGATGGGGAAATTTATTTTTCCTTCAGGCAAGGTTTACTCTAGAGTTGTTTGAAAGGGAGAAAACACACACACACACACACACACACACACACACACACACACACACACACACACACTTTAATTTGGTTTACCAGATTACAATGTGTGGCCAGGACAGATAGGGCTGAAATCCCCAAGGATAGCCTGGACAGGGGTGGTACAGGACAGAGACAGGGACACAGGGCTTCCTAACCAGTTGTCATCACACAGTTCTAGGCCCCATCACATCTAGCTAAAAAGCCTTTAGCTTTTTGCCCTCAGTCCACTTCCTTCTCAGTTCTTCCTTGGGGACCCCCTATGCCCTGGGCCACTGGAATGTCACATCTGAGCTTTTGTTTGTTTTAGTTTTTGTTTTTTGAGTGACAGAGTCTCAATATGTATTTCTGGTTGTCCTGGAACTCACTATGTAGAGTAGGCTAGCCTCAAACTCAGAGTCTGCCTCCCAGGTGCTGGGACTAAAGGTGTGGTCTACCATGTCCTGCCACATTTGAGCTTTAAGAACAGGGATGTGTATTCTCCCAGGATGGAATCTTCTCTCCCTCATCTGACCTGAGTAGGCCGCTGGCCCTCCCTGCAGCTCTCTAACAATCTGCTTGCTTTCCACTGGTACGTAGGAACTGTGTGTACTTTATCAGCCCTTCCTGTCTGTTTTAGAGGAACTCTAGGTTACCCTTGGCCCTATGTGGCCCTCCATGTCTTCCTCTGCCACCTCTGGAGGCTTTATCCTCCATCAGACATTCTGACCATTTTTATTTTATTTTATTTTGGTGGCTCATAAGAGTTAGAAACTGTCCCCTCCTGTAATATTCTCACTTTGGCTTTGTTTTGGGGAGTGGGGAGGGCTGGCTCCTTTGCTCATCCACTCTCATCTTAGACATCATTTTCTCAGAGAAGCTTGGCCCAGGGCATGGTATCAATAGCGAACACAGCATCACTGGAAAACTTGTGAGAACGAGAATCCTGAATGGCTCCTGGGCAGACTCACAGTCCTGAGGGTGAGGAACCTGGGCCTTGCGTGTTAGGCGAGCAATCTGCTATATTGAGTAGAGTTATTATGAGACTGTTTTATTGTGTAGGCCATGTTGACCTTAAAGAGACCATTGTAAGTGCTGGGATTGTGAACAGGCACCACCTTGTCTGGCTATAACGCCTGATTATTTTGGTTTTTGTTTTAAATGTAAGAGCTAGCTAGGGGGCAGTGGTGGTGCAGGCCTTTAATCCCAGCACTCCGGAGGCAGAGGCAGGCAGATTTCTGAGTTCGAGGCCAGCCTGGTCTACAGAGTGAGTACCAGGACAGCCAGGGCTATACAGAGAAACCTTGTCTCGAAAAACAAAAACAAAAACAAAAACAAAAACAAAAACAAAAACAAGGAGCTAGCTAGGTACAGTCGCCCAGTGGCCCAGACATAAAATCTTACCACCTAGAAGACAGAAGTCCCTGGGTAGAGAATTCAAGGCCAGCTGTAGTGAAACTTTGTCTCAAAGCAAACAAGCCAGGTGTAGGGCCTGGGCTGGTAATCTCAACACTCTGGAGCTGAGGCGGGGTTGCCACAGGCTTGAGGCTGGTTTGGCCTACATAGTAAGTTCTGGACTAGCCAATACTCGATATATTGAGAGTTTATCTTTAAAAGAAACAACAACAAAACCAATAAAAGTTAAAGCAAAAAAAAGCAAGCTAAAATAGGCAAACCACACAGGCCACATCTTAAATCCTGCATGCTAATAAAGTAAAATAGAAAATCCAGACATGATGGCACACACCTTTAGCTGCAGCACTCGGGAGGCAGAGGCAGGTGGATCTCTGAGCTCAAGGCCAGCCTGGTCTATACTGTGAGTTCCAGGACAGTAAGGGATAGACAGAGAAACGTTGTCTTAATTTTTTTAAATGTGATTTATATAAAAATGCTCTGTCTGCATGCACAGAGAGTGGAGCTGATTCTAGATGGATAGTTAGAGAATACCATGTGGTTGCTGGAAATTGAACTCAGGGCCTCTGGAAGAGCAGACAGTACTTTTTAACTACTGAACCATCTCTTCAGCCTCCTCCCAATCAATCTCCTAAAAAATTACATGTGTTTACTTATTTATTTAGTGTATGTCATGGGACATGTATGGAGGTCAACTTTGAGAGTCAGTTCTTTCCGATAGTGTGGGTCCTGGGGTCTCAGGTCATCAGCAGATGCCCTTCCACACTGAATTGTCTCACCAGCCCCCCAGTCTGTCTTCTAGTTGCCTTCTTGGGCAATTCTGGCCTGAGTCTGGCTTGAAGTTTTAGGAACACTCTCCTGTCTACTAGTCACCATGATTTTTCCTTCAGAGTGGTTCTATCTTGTGTCTTATTGTTTATTTGGGCATTCTTCACTGTCGTTTGGAAGTCCGAAAGCTTAATCAAGGGACTTTCCTGCTCTTTCCTACCCACACCCCCGTTCTTACACAGTGCATAGTATCTGACAGGTTTTTTTTGATAAATGAACAGATGAGTGAATAAATGAAAAAATTGAATGAACAAACTAGGAGAGGAGAAACAGGGCTTTATAAAGAGTCACGTCAGCATGGCGGTGGTGGCACGCGCCTTTGACCCCAGCACTCAAAGCAGAGGCAAGAGAATCTCTGAGCTCAAAGCCAGCCTGGTTTACAGATCAAGTTCCAGGACAACCTACACAGACAAACCCTGTCTCAAAAAAACCAAAACCAAACAAAAAAGAAAGAAGAAAGGAAGGAAGGAAGAAAGGAAGAAAGAGAGAGAGAGAGAAGGTCATCTTTCTTGCTTTCTAGCTCCTCTGGTGGTTTCTGCTTCTTGATCAGAATGGCACTGGTGACCTCAACAGTGGCTTGATGCTCGCCCAAGGGTGGGGCCTATAGTGGTCATTGACAGTGCTGGAAGTGAGCGTTCCAACCATATTCTGGGCATATCCTGCCTTTGGAGGGAAACAGAGACTTGGAGTTGCATCGGAAGAAACACCAGACCTGAAAAGTCCAGTCTGGGATCCAGCCAGGGGAACTGTGCTGTCTCAGAAAGAGGAGAGCGGTTAGAGATATTGATCTGGTCCTGTCCACAGAGCGCCAGTCCCGCAGGGCCTCGCTCCCCTCCTGGCATCCAAGGCTCTGTCTTGCTCACAGGCTTTTTGTCGCCTCACATCTGTCACTGTAGTCCAAGCCCCTCCCCCACACTCTGAAGTCTAGGCACTGATGCTCTACAGTCCCCCCACAGTATTGATCACACAGCTGATTGTCTGGTGGAAGAGCTCCTCCATCCTGCTCCACTCCCGAAGATACATACAAATGGGTTAGGAGAAAGACCGAGTTCAAGGGTTGGATCCCAGGGGCTCACCTATGTCTTTTCCTTAGACAACGGTTCCATCTCCCACCTCTGATCCTTCTACAGTCCTGACGCCCTAAAATAGTGGCTGCAGGACAGGCAAGGGTAGATGAAAGATGATCTATTTCCCAAGACTCCCGGCTCTTGAATTCCCCTAACCATCCTGGCTCTGCTTCACACCCTAATTGGTTCCTGTCGTCCTCAGTACTCCCATGCAAGCCACTGGGCCCCACACCCACCTTCGATGGGGGAGTTGATGAGGATGACACGGCCCATGGGTGAGGAGGCTCGAATTCCTCGGGAGGGCCCATTCAGCAGGCGCTGCTGCTTCCTCAGCAGGTATCGTGTTGCTGTGGAGCCTGAGTCGCTGCCCAGGTGGCCTCGGGAGGAGAGGGAGCTCAGGGAGCCAGAGCTGAGTTCTCCTAGACCCAATGGGTCAAAGCCAACTGTAAAACCATGGGCCATGGTGATGAGGCGCGGACAGAGCCCTACAGATCCGGACGGAGTCTACCTGTCCTCCAAAAGTCGGCTCTTGGTGTTCCAAGTGCCATGAACTTTCTCTGTATGATTGGTGTCTTGATAAGGCAGATAGATCTCACTGAGTCAAAAAAATTGTTTCTCTGGTCACCCTGTTCTGGAAAGTATGCAAGACAGAGCAGCTGATCCCATAGGAGAGAGGTAGAGGAA
The DNA here is from genome assembly GCA_028551405.1 of Uromys caudimaculatus. Lineage (NCBI taxonomy): Eukaryota > Metazoa > Chordata > Mammalia > Rodentia > Muridae > Uromys > Uromys caudimaculatus. Next base: position 15,253,979 of record CM052703.1, on the reverse strand, counting down.
TCTTTCTGATGCAATCTCACTCTGGAGGAGAGAGGTAGAGGAATCTTTCTGATGCAATCTCACTCTGAATGCTTCTTAGGAGTATAGGTTCCAAATCTGTGTAGGGAAAAGAGGGTTTGGGGGAGAGGGATGAGTGCTGTTCCATTGTCCCAGCTTCCACACTTCCCCCTGCCTTGAGCATCCCCTCTTCTTGTATCTTGGGCCCCTCCCCTATCCTACTCTGGGGCCAGAGGAGATCCGCCCAGTTCTGAATCATCTTGGACTTAGGGAACTGTTTCTACAAGGCCATTGGGGAGCTTTCCTTCATCCCTTCATCTCTGCATTGCTGCTCTCAACTGAGTCATCCACTCAGTCTTCAGTCCTCATCTGACACTCAGAGAGTAGCGATGGGATTACAGCAGGTTCTTGAATTTTAAAAAGAGAGAGGAAAATGGGTGTCACGACAGTTTATTGCAGCATCTTTCCTATGGGTAGGGGCTAGCCTCTCGAGCTGGACTTCAGGACCTGGGACAGCTGCAGCCGAGCTTGCCCCCCACCGCCACCCCCAAGTGATCGTCAGGCTCTAGGTTGCAGCTGTAGGTCTAAAGTCGCTGCAAGACCCTATCCCGTGACTGGTGATCTTCTGGAGAGAGCCCCATAAATCGCGAGTGCAAAACCAGGGGTCACGGCCTCCAGAGCATTTCTGTGAACCAAAAAGCAGACTCCCCCATGTAGGACCTCCTGCCCCGCTACCTCTAGGACTTAGCCCCCTCACCTGGTCTTGTGGGCCGCAGCTGTCACCCGCCAGCAGGTCCGAGACAGTGAAGTAAGGACCCCGCCCACGCTCGGTGCGGCTGCTGGAATAGGGCTGCCCTACGCGGTCCTGGGATCCCATTGGCTGTTGAGACCGCCAGTCATTCTCTTCTGGCACCTTTGGTAGTCTGTCCGGACTGTAGCTCCTCACCTGTCTGATACCTCTGGGCTCTGCCCGCCCCAACTCTGAACGCCCCCTCCACCCCCACCCCCGGTCGTTGGAACCTAGGAGTTGACTCTGGAGTCCCGCACTGGCTACTAGAATCACGTCTTCTCCGGGCCACGCTAGTTTCCTGTGCTCGTGAAATTACCATCCCTTCCGTAGTCATTCACTCCTGAGGTCTCTGTGGAAGAATGTCACAAACGAAAGAGCTGAACGTGAGCCTGAGATGAGCAGGAGCGAAAGCTGGAACCTGGCAGTGTCGTGGCGGTGCTCTGGGTGCTAATGGATAAGGGGTGTGTGTGTATAATGCCTTCTTCACCTTTCCTGTTCTGAAAAGGCCACATGAGAGCAGCTGATCCCAGGACACTAGGAGAGGAATCTTTCTGATGCGCCTGCTTGGATGCAGGCAGAGATCACGGGAAACTGGCATTGCACATCCCAGGGACTGGGTGTCAGAGTACGGATAAGTGTTGGGGGTGCTATCTGCAAGAGGAGCTTCTAGGACCTGGAGTAGCAGACCAGGAAGAGCAAGGAGAGCCCATTGCCAAGGCAGCGATCAAGTAAACAAGCAGTAATCCGAATCCCTCCGGGCGGCGCACCATCAGAGGCCCGCCCCTCCACCCGCTCACCCGCACCCAGTGCACCTAGACTGGGTGCTGCCTGGTTGAGTGCCTCCAGAGGCAAGCTAAGGAACTGCAAGCGAAGGAGACAAGTGGGGCGGCTCCTCCCCTTTTCTCCCTGGCTGGGAAGGCGGCCAGAACTGTTTCCCACGACTGGGTCGGGTCTGGTCTCTACAGCCTGGTCTGGGGGAGTCACTCCATATGACATCCTCTGCCCCGGAACTCTGCCAAGAGGGGGGTGGGTCAGGCGAACGAGCTTAGGGAGCCCCCGCCCTTCCCCGCTGTTCAGCGTCACGCGTGACGTCCTGGTGATGGCTGGAAGGAAAGCGGAGAGCAGTGAGGAAGGCGGATCTGAGAGCTGCTAAGACTGGAAAGGCCGGAAAGCGTGAGTGCTGGCTGCCTTGGGAATCAGCAAAGTGTAGGGGTGAGAGCGTGGGGTCAGAAGAGGAGGCTTGCCTTGAAAGGCGCGCTCTCTCTCTTGTGGGAATTCCATATTGCGTGGTCTCTTTGGATCTGTAGGGCACAAGGAGGGGTTGGTTGGGGGAGGCCGTGTGTTAGGCATGCTTTCAGATGTCTGCAGCTGGTAGATATGGCTGGGTTGAGCGTGTGTGTGTGTGTGTGTGTGTGTGTGTGTGTGTGTGTGTGTGTGTGTGTGTGTAAAACGGTATTCTGGCTGGTTGGCTAGTGTATATACAGTGTGGGTCTAGCCTGTTTGTGTGCTGAGGAGGGTGTGCCTGTCTTTGTGTATAAGTATGCGAGAGTCGGGTGGGGACGGTGTCTACTGTGAGGGAGGAAGTGGGGTTGGAGGGGATTAGTCATTCTGCAGGATTTTTGCCTCACACAGCCAGATGGCTATTCTTGGCATTCCTTTTTGTGCTGGGCGGAGGGGCAGCCATTGAATCTTGCCCTTTCCTGAGGTTTTTCTGAGGCTCAGAGAGAGTTGGGTGGGTGTCTGCGTCAGCTCTATTCAATCCAGGACGAGGGAGAGTCCAGGGTTATTGTGCAGGACTCAAAGCAAAAGGGTTTGAGGGGGATAGGTGCATGCTCACCTGTGCACATGCTCACAAATGCTGCCACTCCAGTGCTATTTGAGATCTGATACCAATCAGCCCTCAAGTGCCTAATGACCCTTGTCTCCTCCTACCCAGGGCTTGAGTGTGGGATGTCTTTTGTCATTTTTCCAAACAGCCTTGGAAGTTTTTATCTAAGTCTTGGAGCAGCTGGGCCCTGAAGCTGAAATGGGCTTGGGTGTGTTATCCACGTTCTAGGCTCCTGCAGCTGGAGCTCAAGATAGCTGCCCTGGGTTAGTTGCTGCTGGTGGTGAATCAACCACACACACACATAAATCCTGCATCAGGCCACAGCATGAGGAAAGCTATATTCTTGGTTCTGGTCCTCTGTCCCGCTCTTCAGGGGCCGTAGGTCCCTGGCTAAAACACTACCTAGGGAACAGCTCCTCCCCCACCCTTGTTTATGGATCTGGAGTCACCTTGAGCATCTGCAAGCACTGGTCAGTTTCTGGGACCAAGGCAGAGCCACCAAAGTTTCTGTCAAGTGAATGAAGTCCTTGGATCTGATCCTTATTTTTGCTGCCTTGCAGAAGATGGGTGACTTGCCCTTAAATATCAACATCCAGGAACCTCGATGGGACCAAAGCACATTCCTAGGCAGAGCTCAGCACTTCTTCACAGTCACTGATCCCCGAAATCTGCTGCTGTCCGGGGAACAGCTGGAGGCTTCCCGGAACATTGTGCAGAATTACAGGTAAACCTGCCTCAAATCATGCCACTGTGACCCAGCACTTTAGTTCAGCTGATTTGAGCATTTGGGCTGAGGAGACAGGAGGCCGGCAGCTCTGCAGTTCACAGATCCTCAGTAATGACACTTCCCAGTGCTGTCCACTCTGCAAGGACGAAGAGAGTCCCACGCAGATAGAAGGGCAATCCTCTTCGGAAGGCTTAACTCTTGGAATGTCCCCCAGTCATTCCAACCCCCCTGAAAACCACCATCACTGTGACCCTAGAGACCAAGGATGTAGAAATAGGAAAGCACTCTTCTGAGAAACTTTGACCCCCCCCCCAGGACAGCGTGGTCCTTTACTCTGAGGTTGGGTGCCAAACTTCCTGATCCTTTGCCCAGAGTTCCCTGAGGTGAGCAGCAGAAACAAGAAGGGCAGACCTGACCCCTGCCACAGTCTGCTGGTTTCTTGCCAATTTCTACAGGGCTGGAGTAGTAACCCCGGGGCTCACTGAGGACCAGCTATGGAGAGCCAAATACGTGTATGATTCAGCATTCCATCCAGACACAGGGGAGAAGGTGGTCCTGATCGGCCGCATGTCAGCCCAGGTGCCCATGAACATGACCATTACTGGCTGCATGCTCACCTTCTACAGGTAAATCTTATCCCATGTCCCCTTCCTGAGGGTGGTGTCCCAGAGCATGGCTGGGTGACTGGAAGTCTCCTTCCTTTCTGCACCCTTTTTGGTAAAGGACCCCCGGTGGAAGAGTACGTGAGCATCCTTTCCACTTCCCAGAAGCCAGCCTCCATTTGTGTGGAGGCCGATGAGGGCAAGTTTGGGGACCATCAGCTAAGTCCCACTTGAGTTAAGGAACCTTGAGGGTTTTGATATTGGAGGTTCAAGGATGGGGGCATATTCTGGAGGGATAGGTGTAAGTAGCCCAGCTTTGTACCCTCAGGAAGACTCCGACTGTGGTGTTCTGGCAGTGGGTGAACCAGTCCTTCAATGCTATTGTGAACTACTCCAATCGAAGTGGCGATGCTCCCATCACTGTGCGGTGAGTGTCCGGCTTCCCCAGCCATTCCTGGTCCTCATGGACCCCTGGCTCTCCTTTCAGCTACATATTCTGTTCACCTCCCACCTGAGGTCACTCAGTCCTTTTATATCTGTTTTGGGGATCCACCGCCCTTTTAAAGATGGGGGAAGATCTTCACAGAAATTTATTGCAGCAGGGGAGGGCTTTCAATGAGGCTACCCTCTGACACCCCCTGCACTGGAAACCTGTAATGTCCCTAAAGGAAATGCAGGCTGGAGTCTTCATCTTTCCCTGTGACCTAGCCTTTTCCTCCACAGGCAGTTGGGCACAGCCTATGTGAGTGCCACCACTGGGGCTGTGGCTACTGCTCTAGGACTCAAGTCTCTCACCAAGGTAAAGTCTCCCACTATTGGCCTCTCACGCATCCTTTACCCATTGTCTTCCTCCCTGTTACCCTCTCAAGAGGCCTCCCCTTTTCCGTCCTGAGTTCCTCCCTACCCATGGTGCTCAGAGCCACTGAACACCCCTTTCCTCTCCCAGCACCTACCCCCGCTCATCGGTCGATTCGTGCCCTTTGCAGCTGTGGCTGCTGCCAACTGCATCAACATCCCCCTGATGAGGCAGAGGTGAGTGGTCCTGGCTCCTGGCACAGGAATGTCCAGGGCATACATGGTAGACCCTCCACTCCTGCAGACCAGCCAGGTGCAGGGCCAGTCTTCTCCATCGCTGGATGTGAGTGGCTGGGCCATGACTTATCCTGACCCTGTGTTTGAGAACAACTAGTTCCCACTCTGTGAGAACTTACCCTGAGGTGTGGTGAGAGTGAAGGGTGCAGCCGATACAGGGTTTTAGAAAGGGCACTTCACTGGGAACTTGCTGACAGGGCCGAGGTGTTGGGCAGCAGCAAAACCAGATCCCCATGACTTGAATGAGAAGGAACATTGCATTTGAGAGTCAGGTTGAAGGTGACTTTCAATAAGCAAAATGTACCCTGAGGTAACTCATGCCACCATCAAGGAAATCACATTTCTGGTAGTAATGACATCAGTGTGTTGGTTACAAAACTCTAGATGCCTTTTTGTTTGTTTGTTTCGTTTTGTTTTGTTTTGAGACAGGGTTTCTCTATGTAGGCCTGGAACTCACTATGTAGACCAGGCTGGCCTTGAATTCAGAGATTCTGCCTGCTTTTACCTTCTGTATACTGGGATTAAGTACTTGGCTCACACAACATTCTTAATAGTTTTGTTTGTTTGTTTGTTTGTTATTTTATGTATGTGAGTACTCTGTAGCTGTCTATAGACACACCAGAAGAGGGCATCGGATCCCATTACAGATGGTTGTGAGCCAACATGTGGGTGCTGGGAATTGAACTCAGGACCTCTGGAAGAGCAGTCAGTGCTCTTAACCGCAAAGTCATCTCTCCAACCCCAGTTTTGTTTATCTGGGATGCTGAGTGGAGAAACCCCACCTGGGCCACTCAGGGGCATCCTTGGGAGTTAGCATTCAAGATAGTTGTTGCTGTCATACTGGATCCCAGTACCTTGGGAATTACCCTACACCCTGGCTCCTCTCCAAACCCATCTTCTTCAACCAACTGAATGACCCAAAACTTACCCCTGTCCCCTGGTTGGCCAGGGCTAGCACAGGCATCTATCTACTCTCTCTGGGATCTACCCTACACCCTGGGAGATGTTCAAAGCCAGCCTTTGAGTGGGGAAGGTAACGGGTCCCCAGAGATCTGCTGCCTATTATCTGACCCCAGCTGCTTTCTCTTCTTAGGGAGCTGCAGGTGGGCATCCCAGTGACTGATGAGGCTGGTCAGAGGCTTGGCCACTCGGTGACTGCTGCTAAACAGGGAATCTTCCAGGTGGTGATATCAAGAATCGGCATGGCGATTCCTGCCATGGGTGAGGCAGGGATGACTGGGTGGAGGTCAGGAGGCTCGGAGAGAAGAGGGCTTGGGGGTCTCAGGGTTTTCTGATGACCCAGTCAGCAAGTCTGGCAAGAATGGGGGGAGCTGGGAGGGAGGCCTTCCCTCAGGCTCCTGCAGTTTGCTCCACGATCTCTCTCACTGCCTTCTCGATTCAGCCATTCCCCCGGTGATCATGAACACTCTGGAGAAGAAAGACTTCCTGAAGGTAAATAACTCACCCTTTACCCATTCTGTCCCAGAAGGGTTGGTGTTGGGGAGAAATGACCTGTCCCCAGTCCTCTCTCCAGCATGGCAGACGTCTAAGACTTGTGGTCCTTCCCTGCCTCCGCACCTTCATTCATTCATGAAGAAAGACTGGGCTGGAGGAAAGGAACAGTGAGGGGGAGACAGAAGGGAGAAGATGGAGTCCATCCCGAGGAAACTAGATTAACTCCAGAGGTCTCTGACATACACAAGATGACTGTCATCCACAGGCTTGATGGCATACTCGTGATGTCACACACTGTGTCCCCACTAATGGGCACACATACATACTCATGACCGCACAAACAAGATAGGGAAGCAAGGCTCAGGAATACAGTCTCCAGGTCATTCATCAAACCATTTAGTCACCAGTCAGTATTAAGCACTGACTGTGCACCCGACATGCTAAACAGAACTAACGTGGCTGTGGACCCTGTCCCCACAAGGCTTACAGGAGAGTACAGAAACCAATAAAGGAGCAAACAATAGGGCTGGATGTGGTGGTTCACATCTTTAATCCCGGTGCTCTGGAAGCAGAGGCAAGTGGATCTCTGTGAGTTTAAGGCTAGCCTGGTCTACATAGCAAGTTCCAGCCAGCCTGGTCTACATAGCAAGTTCCAGGCCAGCCAGAGCTACACAGTGAGACCTTTTCTCAACAAAACAAACAAAACAAAACAAAACAAAACAAACAAAAACCAAACATATCATTGTAAGTTATGAAATGTGCTTGGTAGGAACCCAATGGGGCGGTGTAATTGAGACTATCTGGGGAATAGTTTAGGCAAGCACAGGCCATGGAAGACCCAAGGAACGAGGTTAGTCAGGTGAAGAGTGTTTCAGATAGAGAGAACAGCTAGTGCAAAGGCCCAGGGGTGGTATAGCCTGATACATTTGAAGGACAGAACAATGGTCACCATGGCTGAAGAGGATGTAGGAGGGTGTGAAGAGGGACATATTTATGCTACTGGATGACATGAAGTGAGTAGAGGCTCAAGGGAGGCTCCCTGAAGAAAGTAGCTGCTGGAGAAAGTGAGGTAAGAGAAAGATGATCAGAGAGTACCATGGGAACTGATTCTGAGAGGCAAGATAGGCAGCGGGTCTGTTCAGGGTCGGGGGTTGCTGTGTGCGGGTCCCAGCCCCTCGTTGGCTGGGGAGAAACAGGGGCTGCCAAGCTAGAACCATGGTGCAGAAAGCTAGATGGAGTTAGGAAAAAAATGGGACACAAGCCATTCTGTTGTCTCTGTCTCCCCACAGCGCCGCCCCTGGCTGGGGGCACCCCTGCAGGTGGGACTGGTAGGCTTCTGGTAAGTGTGAAAAAGGGTCAATGGGGGCACACGGAAGAGCCTTTATCATTTTGGGTGTGGGGTGGGCACGCGCTATCTTTGAGATGCTTACATACATTGCTTAATTGGCAGTTCCAATGGTTATCCATAGTGCAAAATATGCCCGTGTGTGTGTGTGTGTGTGTGTGTGTGTGTGTGTTGGGGGCTCTAGGGGTTCTTGCCTTTGAAAGTCAAGAGTTTAGTTGAGGGGTTCAGTCTCCACTCACCAGAGGAAACCATACAAAGAAACTCTTCGGTACAATCCAGGAGTTGCATCCCATTTTATCCCTGGTCCTATTGCTCTCTGATCGTGGGGCTTTGGATCGATGCTTAGGAGGCTCTTCCCTCAGGCAGGACTTAATATCAGGACTGAGTTTAACATCCCTGAATGGTCCTTTCACTCCATTTTTCAACCTTTATGGCTTGGATAGAGCAAAAAAAAAAAAAAAAAAAAAAAGAGAGAGAAAGAAAAAAGAAAAAGGCCTTCACTCCTGGGGCTATTTCCAGGAGGTAGGGTAGGTACAGAGAGGGAATGCTCAAGCCAGTGTCTCAGACATTTCCTGTGCTCTTCTTCTCTAGCTTGGTATTTGCCACACCCCTGTGCTGCGCTCTGTTCCCTCAGAGAAGGTGAGTGACGCCACTGGACCTGACCAGAGTCTCTGCACGGGACTCTACATCTCAGGCCCTTAGTGTGTTCCAGGGAGGCCTGACAGGAGCATCTGGGAGCTGGGGGGAAGGACAGTGAGCCAGCCCTTCTGAAAGCAGGAGAGGATTCTTCACCTGGGAGTGGAGGGAAGCCAGATCCTGGGTCTGAGACGCTGAGCCGAGAGTCTATTTCTCTAGTTTGTGCTGTTCTGTTGCAGCTCCATACATGTGACCAGGCTGGAGCCGGAGCTGAGAGCTCAGATCCAAGCACAAAACCCCAGCATCGATGTGGTTTACTACAACAAGGGGCTTTGAGGGGAATGGGCCTATGTCCCTGCCCTTACCTCCTTAGGCTGCCTCTCTGGTGCCTTGCAGTGCTACCACCTGTTTATCTTCTGGGGACTGGGCAAGGGGGCTTGATGTGGGGAGCAGCCACTGAGACTAGCAACCTTAGACTGGGGGAGGCACCCTTAAGAGCCTCTTCTCTCCTCTCTGGTTTCAAAGAGCAAGTCACAAAACCCATCCCTCCTGGGTCTGTGTGTGTGCACAGACACATATGCAGCACGTGTAAGTGTTTATACATTTGGTCCTGGAAGCTAAGGGCAGAAATGCCTGCTCTAGGATGTCCTGATATTTGTCTTCTCTCCTTGTCTCCTGCCCATCTAACAGCCAGCCTGGTCATGGGTGAGACTTCCTTCCCTAAACCGTTCCTCTAGCCAAGTAATTTCTGATAGCACCTTGGCCTTTAGCACCCAAGATAAGCCCCAGGATCTGAGAACACAGATTGAAGGACATCAGCAGGCCACTTCGGGTGTCGAATAACTGGCTCTAAAAGCTGGTTCAGGACCTGGGCTGGCAGAGGAAGCAGTACGGGATCAGGGAGGCAGGGGGCTCATGCTTGCTGGACCCCACACCCTAGAATGGCTCCACTCCTCTCTTCTTGTGGAACATGGGGATATCAGTAGCCTGCACTGCCCTCCACACTGCACTGTGGGTGCTTTTAGAGACAGTCTTAAGCATTCTTGGTCTGTTCTGATGACTCATGTCATGACTCAAGACAGAAACCCCACACTTCCAATTCCTTCCCCAATCAGAAAGCCACACAGGCAGAGCAAGCATTCCCTTCAGCAACTGCCACCACTTATAGGGGGACCCGTGTGGGAACGGTGCTTAAACAGGCCTCAAGCGTACAATATCGAGACAGGTAATTCTGTGTTTCACTGACTTTCTTAGACACACCCCCACCTCAGCTCCTTCCTTTCCATCTACCTTGTCTCTGGAAGAACCCAGGGCTCCATGTATGCTAGACCAGTGTTCTACCACTGGGCTACATCCCCAGTGCCTCCCCTTCCTTCCTTTCTGCCTGAATGTGTCTGTCTTTCTGTCTTCCTTTCTTTTTTGTTTGCTTTTGTTTTTTCAAACATGGTTTCTCTGTGTAGCCCTGGCTGCCCTGGAACTCAGAGATCTGATTGCCTCTGCCAGTGAGTGCTGGGATTAAAGGCGTGTGCCACCATTGCCAGCAGCCCTTCTCTTTCTTAAGACATGGCCCTGTGCTCCCTCTGCCCTTAATTTCAAAAGGAGGAGGGACCCAGGCCCTAATTGCTGGACCAAATGGAAGATGGGTTCAGGAATGACATGGGTGGTAGTGACTCCAGGGCATAGAATTATATCTCCACTCCAAATTCATGACCTCTAGCTAAAGGTGAATGGGGTCCCCAGTGACATCCATGGAGACCACTTTCCCTAACCCCTTCCTCCAGTGACAATAGCTGTCATGTCATGGTGTCAATAAATTGCAATCCTGTCTGGCTCTTGGTCTTCGGTCATTCCCACTTGTCTAAGTAAGGGTCCAGGAGATTCTCCTGCCTTCAGCTTCTCCCCAAACCCTTCCCTACTGTCTGTAGGGAGTCTCACCTCCCAGCAGAGGGCTCTCTGAGCTTACAAAATGGGTCCTCTGGCTAGCAACTATTCCCTTGGAAGCTGGAGCCTTGGCTTCATTTCTTCACTAAGAGAACTGCTCACATATATATTAACTGAAGCTCTTGACCTTTGGTTTCTTTGAAGAATCTGGCATAGGGTGGTGACCTCGGTCTCTAGGAAACCTTTAGGAAGGGGAGAGGAGGCCAACAAGTGCCTGCTCCACCAGAGCGAAACTGGTAGGGAACTGGGACATCATCTTCTGTCTTTACTAGGTCACCATGGAAACTGGCCAGACAGGATCCCTTCCCATCACCCAGGGTTCTTCATTGCCTCTCTCTCTCTCTCCCTCTCTCTCTCTCCCTCTCTCTCTCTCTCTCTGTGTGTGTGTGTGTGTGTGTGTGTGTGAGAGAGAGAGAGAGAGAGAGAGAGAGAGAGAGAGAGAGAGAGAGAGAGGAAAGAGAGAGACAACTTTCAGGAATCAATTCCTTCTTTCTACTATTGGGTTCCGGGGATCAAACTCAGGTTGTCAGGCTTGGTAAAAAGTGTCTTTATCCACTGAGCCATCTCACCAGCCTCCTTACTTCTATATTTTCCTGCCCTGGAGAAGATGAGGTAGGAAATGTGTGCTTGTATATAGGTGGTAAGAGCTATTAAAGGTCACACTCAACTGCATAACACTCTTGAGGCCATCCTGGGTTACATGAGACCCTGTTTCAAATAACAAACAAAAATAGCGACAAGATGCTGGACATAGCAGCACACACCTTTAATCCCAGCACTTGGGAGGCATGGCTGGCAGATCTCTGTGTTCAAGACCATCCTGGTCTACAAGGTGAACTGTAGTACAGTCAGAGCTACAGACACGCTGTCTCAAAAAACCAAAAAAGAAAAAGCAACAAGAGAAACGAGACCGGAGGGCCGTGATGGAGCCTGATTCCAGCTGAGCTGTGACTCCCTACCACTGTGTTTTCCTGTCCTTTGCCAGCTGCCAGCTCATCCCAGTCCCTCTGACATTCGGGAACACTTTCTCCCTGGACCCAGTTTGTTTACAGACCAGCCAACCTGACAGGCCCACAACTATACACAAACGTTTTCCTAAAGCCACAAAGAAAGCTAGACCAGAAGCCCGGCTATTCGTATAGCCGGGAGAGCCTGGGTCACAAGCAGCTCGTGGTCAGTCTGGACAACTCCATGAGACATGTCTTGAAGTAAACAGTAAACAGAGGGATATAGCTCAGTGGTGGAGTGCTTGCCTAACAGGGGCAAAATCCTAGGTTCAGTCCTCAACACCCTATCAAAAATAAAACAAAAAGCCTCAGCCACTACAGGCTTTCCAAAATTGAGTTTTATAGCTTACACACATAAGCAAATAACCTCACTCTTGATTAAATATGGGATACTTAGGTGGCCCGTTTCAATTTCATTCCACCCTGCCAATCACACCAAGGCCTCCTTCTAAGCCTCAGAGCCCTGGGCCAATTCTAGCTTCTTTTAGCAGATAAGCTTTGGCTTCTGGGCACTGCCTTGAAAAGAGATTTTGAACTTTTACTGGTGAATCCATGAAAGATAAACTCATTTGTGAGGGAGGGAAGCAGTCTCTGCATGACAAAATCAGTAAGAATGTTTTATAACAACTATCTGTGCTCTGTAGACAACACTTCGCCTCCTCAAAGACTGGTAGGTCATCTGAGGAGGGCTCGCTTTCCTGTCTTCCCCTTCTATTTTCACACCAGTTTCTCAAACGCTGTTGAGAGTTAGCAATAGGGCATATCACAGGTTCTCTCAGCACAAATCCTACCTAGGTACACTCTCTAAACTCTCTTCCCAAGACCGGCAATTTTCCTGGGAATTGATCAGTCAGCGGGGGGGGGGTTGGGGGGAGGCTGTACTCGACTTCCACCAGGACCTCTGGCCTATAGGCCAGAGCAAAACCCCTTTGTTTCCTAGATAAGCCAATCAGTTTCATGCTCCGCCCTCGAGACCTATCAATCAAAGGGAAGCCACGCCTCCTTCACAAAGCCTGTCCGGAAATACTACCGCCCCTTGTGTCGTTCCTGTCAATCAAAAGTTAGGCTCGACTCCACCCACTTCCGTTTTCCCTGGCAACGGCTGGCTCTAGCACTCCAGGCCCCTTTCCGGCCAGGCCCCTGAGCCTACTTCCTCAGTTGCTCTTGATCCTGGAACGCTCAATCCGCTAAATCCCCTCCTTCCTCTCCAGATCCTAAACCCTAGAGCCACAGTGCGCCCGCCCTCTGACTTCCTGCCCGGAAATCCCGAGGTTTTCGAGGAATCACGCGAGGTCGCTTATCTTCCGCTGCCCAGGATGCTGTAGGCTTTTCATCTCCGCGGTCGCTCTCCATACTCCCCAACCCCGTCCTCGAAACCGAGAGTACCGGGACCGTTTCCTGAACCTCATGGCTCTCTGCCCCAGGAGAAGTGGAAAGTGATCTCACAGGGAACAGAATAGTGCCTTCCCACCTACAAGGATAGTTCCCGTACCAGACAGGCATCCAGGCACCTAGCAGCACCTCTCTTTGTTAATCTTGTAACAACATATAGCGACCTTCAGGCTCTGGGTTCGGGGTGGAAGCCGAGAAAACTCACTTCAGAGACAGAAGCTTTAAAAACAAAAGCTCAGTTTAAAAACTGAGCGCTCAGGGAGGCGGCCAGTTCTGGATCTGAACCTCCTGCGTTCCAGAGAGGAGGCTGTACTGCATTTTTAAAGCATGGAACTGCAAGAGAGGCGGGGCTTGGGTGAGCTACGGTGTTATCCAATAATATTTTGACTTTATGGGGTAAGCAAGGGAGTACGCATTGGAGACTGGGTCTTAACCAGGGCACCTGGGGTCAAGGTCCTTAATTCATTCTCCCAGACATTAGGTCTGGAGCTCAGAGTGAAACGGAGACAAAAGGGGCGGTAAGCAGCATGTAGTTAGTTTGGGCATAACAGACAATTGTTTTTTTACAATTTATGCACCTTGGTTTAGATAACAGCCATTTCTATATTCTCTGCTGTTTAACAATTAAGAAAACATTTGGAAAATGGGATAAGAGTTCGTTCCTAGGCCTGGGAACATGAACTTGTTTGACCTTGAGATGGATGGACTCAGACAACTGATTACAATTGAAGCTGTTCAGCTATTGGGAAGTCCCCAGCTCTCCTAGGGTCTGGAACCTTGAATTTAGTTCCTCCCAATGATTAAAAGGTGCCAAGGACTAGCCTCTGCTTAGAGAAGAGTTCCTGAGAGAAGGGGTGTTTGGGAGTGGGGCAAAACTAACGACTCAAAGTCAAATCATGGGTCCAAGCTGAAAAGTCTGTGTATTCTGCTTGAGACAGCTTTTCAGATTGCGCTCCCGCCCCCCCCACCCCCGTGTGTGTGTGTGTGTGTGTGTGTGTGTGTGTGTGTGTGTGTGTGTGTGTGTGTGTGTGTGTGTTCTGCTTGAGCTTGGACCTAAACTCCCTTTGTCCCTCTGTCCCAGGCTGACCTTGATCTCAGGAATCTGCCTGCCTTTGTAATCATGAACAAAAAACTTCCCCTTGGATCATCACTCGATAAATCTCTATTTCCTTCCTAATATCTTTCTGACAAACTGGCTCATAGTGCAGCCGCCTCTGTTCCTTTAGATCTGTGAAATTCCTTCTACAATTCATATTGCTTCCTTACATTTTACATAGTTGAAAAATTATACATTTTTGAACTCAGGCTTTCAGCGTTTTTTACCACAGCCTTAAGGGCTGTCCTGAAGGTCACAGTGTTCTACCATTTTTCTGAGACATTAGCAAACCCTTGCCTCCTGGACTCGTGCTGTCTCTGATTATTATGGAATCGTTAACCTTGGCAGAAAAGAACGAACATGAAGGAAGGAAGAACATAAAGTAAAATAATATTTTTATACAAACAAGCCGTGTGCCCACAGCAACCATCAACACTTGTGGAGGCCCACAGCACCCTGCTGGCTCTGTTCAGGTGTGTAAACCATGTCACCCTGTCCTTGCCGTGGCCAAGCAGGAGTTGGCCAAAAAGGAATCTGAAAACAGTGGCAGCACTTAGAATAAGTTTCTTTTGCTTGTTCTCAACAAAATATGTAACCAAGGATGACTTTGAATTCCCGACCTTCCTGCCTCTACCTCCCAAATGCTGGGATTATAGGCATGAGCCACCACAAGCAGAAATCCAATGTTCCTTACGGATAGGTGAATGTGGAATCCCAAAGCACTTAAACCTTACCTACATGTTGACTTAGGTATGGTCATGAACACTGTAGTTCTCAGTCTAGTTCACATCTCAGCAAACCTAAATAATGACATGCAAGAGACAACACGGTTCACAGCCCTGGTGATTTCAGGATGGAATAGCGTCTCCCTTCAGCAGGCTTGTCAGAATCTAGAACAGTGTTATTTGAAAAGTCTCCTGGACACATGAAGCTCATACCTAGGTAAGACAGCCTGTAAGAGGATGAATTCAGCTCTCTTCACAGACATCTAGAATCGAGTGCAGGATAAGGTGGGGTGGGTGGGTTGGGCAGTGGTGGTGCAGGCCTTTAATCCCAGCACTCGGGAGGCAGAGGCAGGCGGATTTCTGAGTTCGAGCCCAGCCTGGTCTACAGAGTGAGTTCCAGGACAGCCAGGGCTAAACAGAGAAACCCTGTCTCAGAAAAATCAGAAAAAAAGAAAAAAAAAAAAAAAAAAGTTGGGGTGGGTGCCATATATGGAATAGCGATGAGTGTTTTGTTTGGCTTCTCCCCTGCAAACCCAAACCTACTTCTTTGGCAGTTCCCTGGGGCTAATCTCTCTCTCTCTCTCTCTCTCTCTCTCTCTCTCTCTCTCTCTCCCCCTCCCTCTCCCTCTCTCTCTATCCCTGCATTTTCCCGGGTTGGGTTCCAAGCTGCTTTCACTTACAGCAAGCTTGCAAGGAGACACTTCACTTCACTGTCCCTTCCTATACAGGGCCCCAGAGGAGGGTTGTTTGGACCTCAGTGTGATAAAGACTTGTTTCGTGGCTCTCTCTCCAGGGCACCAAGGTGCACTGAAACAGGAATGTGGTGCTATGTAATTGTGGTATAAGAGAAATTCAATCCAATCCTCCTGGAAACGATGCTTTCTGAATTATTCAAATCTGCTGATCTATCTGCCCTGGCTGACAAGCACCTCACTGCCTCTGGTTTCCTCTCTGGGGCTCTTTCACCCCCTTTCATTAGCTTGCTTTTCTTAAAGATGTGTTGTATTTTTATTAGCTGAGGATTGCATACCATGTGTTTTCTCCTTCGCACTCCCCCCTCCCCTTGCTCCCAGAACCACCCCCTCCCCTACACACCCAACATCCTTTCCCCCGATCTATCATGTCCAGTTTGTGCTACTAATATGTTCTTGGATATGTGGCTTCCTGCTGGAACATGTGTGACTTACTCAAGTTAAAACTATTAACTGACTATCTCCCAGCGGCCATCAGTTGACAATATCTTCTTGGCTAGGGACAGGACTTTTTGCCCACCTCCCTCCCTACTGGGATTTGGTATTGTTTGTGCTTTACACAGAACTTACTGTCATGATTGTCGTGGTTTTTGTTCTTTGGGTGTTGTTATTGTTGTTGTTTAAGACAGGGCTTCTCTGTGTAGCTCTGGCTGTCCTGAAACTCACTCTGTAGACCAGGCTAGCCTCAGACTCAGAAATCCACCTGCCTCTGCCTCCCAAGTGCTGGGATTAAAGGTATGCACTACTACTGCCTGGCTTGTCATATGTTTTTTTTTTGTTTTGTTTTGTTTTTTTTTTTTGTTTGTTTCGAAACAGGGTTTCTCTGTATTGTCATGTACTTTTAAATACTATTTCTGTGTATAAGTGCTTTTCTTGAATGTATATACCTGCATCACATGCATGTCTAGTGCCTGAGGAAGCCAGAAGAGGACATCTGATCCCCTGAAATTGGAATAACAAAGGTTGTGAGGCACCATGTGGGCTGGGAACTGAATCCACCACATCTACAAGAACAGCAAATACTGTTAAGGGCCGAGCCATCTCTCCATTCTTCTTAATTTTTTTTAATACTAAAGATGTATTTATGTGTGTATGTGTCTCTGTATGTGTAAGTCTGTATACTGTGTGTGTGCCCAGAGGACAGAAGAGGGCATGGGGTACCCTGCTCTCTCACTCCCCACCCATTCCTTTGAGGCAAGTTCTCTCCGTGAACCTAGGCTCACGCCTTCTTGGCTAGGCTGGGATTACAGGCATTTTGGGGGATGCTCAGCTTGTTATGTTGGTTCCAAGATCTAAACTTCTATCCTTATGATCACAAAGCAATCATTTGTAACCATTCAGCCACCTACCTAGCCCCTTGTTTGTTTTTTTAGATTAGCATACAAAGTAACATTTCTTTTTTGTTTGTTTGTTTTTTGTTTTGTTTTGTTTTTCGAGACAGGGTTTCTCTGTGTAGCCCTGGCTGTCCTGGAACTCACTCTGTAGACCAGGCTGGCCTCGAACTCAGAAATCCGCCTGCCTCTGCCTCCCAAGTGCTGGGATTAAAGGCCTGCACCACCACCGCCCGGCTACAAAGTAACATTTCATTGTCACATCTTTCAAACATACCCTTTGCTCTCCCCCATCTCTGATCTGTCACTCTGCTCTGACTTGGACCCTTGCTCTGCCTCACACCCTCCATTTCCCTGCCCACTTCCCCTTTCCTTCCTCTTCCTAAGACCTCTTTTTCCTTCTCATGGTATCTTTTCTTGTTACATGCTTGTCATTCACTCCCCACACATGTGCACATAGATAAAAATGAAAATCCCAGGATCTGACTATGAGAGGCGGTGTATGGTCTTTGTCTTTCTGAGTCTGAGTTACTTTATCTAATACAGTAATTTTCAGATCCATCCACTTTACTGTAAATCCTATGACTTAATTTTTCTTTATGGCTGAATAAAATTCCATTGTGTCTTTGCACCATATTTTCTTCATTCATTCATGTACCGCTAGGTCTTTAGGCTGGTTCTATTTTTTTGATATTGTGATCAGTGCATTAGTAACTATGCATGTGCAAACATATGTGTGGTCGGACTTAAGAGTTCTCTGAGAATATAGTAGCAGTGGTATACCTTGGCTCTATGGTTGCTATATTTTCAGGGTTTTTGTTTTGGAATTTCCTAAAACTAATTTTCATAATAGCTGTACCAGTTTAAATATCTCCAGCAGTAAATAACAGTTCCTTTCTCAACTGATTAGCATTTGTTGTCATTTTTTAAAAGATTTATTTACTTTATGTATATGTGTACACTGTAGGTGTCTTCAAACACACCAGAAGGCCATTACAGAATCCCATTACAGATGGTTGTAAGCCACCGTGTAGTTCTGGGAATTGAACTCAGGACCTCTGGAAGAGCAGTCAGTGCTCTTAGCCACTGAGCCATCTCTCCAACCCCATCATTTGCTTTCTAAAAGATTTTAGTTTGTGTGTGTGTGTGTGTGTGTGTGTGTGTGTGTGTGTGTGTGTGTGTGCGCGCTCATAGCAGACCTCAAAAGTACAAAGTAGTTGGTTACCTCCATAACAATTATGCCATTTTTTTGCACCAGATTCAGGGTCAGTTGCGTTGTCAAAGCCCACCCCAGCATGGGTGACAGCTTGCAGTGCTGGGACTCTAGAGCTCACCGTGCAGCCTGCAGGCAGCTCAACAGGTTGGAGAGTGTCCTTTTGCACATCTTGCCTCCCAGGTCAGTACTGTAGCGTGGAGTGTCCACCTCTGGGTAAGATCAGTCATGCCTTTCTCCTCCAGCAGCCTATAGAGGACCTTTGGGTGCTACAAAAGCTGGACAGCAGAGAGCAACTTTCTAGACAAGTTCCAGTTTAAGTTCTTTATACTTTGCACCCAAAATGTGGGGTTTTTACGGGTTAGGGTCTTACCATCTAGTCATGGTGGGCAGTCAAGAGTAACAGCAGCAGCTGCATTGTTATCAGAGGGCCTCATAGCTCCCTGACCAATACAGTAGGGAGATATCCCACACCTAGCAATAATACAGCGCTGCTGGGAGCAGCCTTATCTGTGCACTCAGGGTATTTCCATTCAAATTCCTTTAAAAGTGTGTGTGTGTGTGTGTGTGTGTGTGTGTGTGTGTGTGTGTGTGTGTGTTCATGTACATATATGTGTGTGTGTTTGTGTGTGAATGCACATATATATACATGCCACAGCATGGATGTGGAGGCCAGGGACAACTTTCAGGAGTTGATTCTCTCCTACCTTGTGGATCCCAGAGCTGGAGTCAGGTTGTCAAGCTTTGAAGCAAGTGCCTTCCCTGCTGAGTGTCCTGACTGTCTTCCTGCATTCTTTTCTCTCTCCCTCTACCACGGGGTCCTAGGGATAAACCTCAGCTCATCAGGCGTGAGGGCAAGTGTCCCAAAAGGCTGAGCCATCTCTTACTTAGATTTTTTAAATTAGCTTACCAAGTAGAGAGTTTTCACAATGCTTTTCACAGGTCTTCAGTTCTGATTACTTTTCCTCTGTCCCCATCTCCCCTCCCCCACCCTCTCTTCCGCCCCTTAGCCTATCCCTTTACGTTTCTCTCTCTGTCTTCTACTGTCCCCTTCCCTCTTTCGGCCAGTCCTCAGGCCTCAGCAGTGGGAAGAGAGAACCAACTCCTATAAATTGTTAGATCCTGATCTCTACGCCTCCCTATGTTGAAGATGTCATGTGATCGCACATGTACATGCATGTAAAATAAATGTAAAAAATTAAATAGATGCCGGGCAGTGGTGGCGCGCACCTTTAATCCCAGCACTCGGGAGGCAGAGGCAGGCGGATTTCTGAGTTCGAGGCCAGCCTGGTCTACAGAGTGAGTTCCAGGACAGCCAGGGCTACACAGAGAAACCCTGTCTCGAAAAACCAAAAATAAATAAATAAATAAAAAAAATAAAGAGCTAGGACTGGAGAGATGGCTCAGAGGTTAAGAGCACTGGCTACTCTTCCAGGGGTCCTGAGTTCAATTCCCAGCAACCACATGGTAGCTCTCAGCCATCTGTAATGGGATCCCATGCCCTCTTCTGGTGTGTCTGATGACAGTGACAGTGTATTCATTTCATAAAATAAATAAATAAAAATCTTTAAAAAAATTAAAGAGCTGAACAAAAGTCAGTGAACAGGAAATAAGATAGCAATACTAAAAGTTAGTGTAGGGGTTTTGAAACTCAGTAGAACTCGGTAGGTGCACACATCACATTAGTAAGTTAAGTAGGGTTGCTTTGTGATAAAAAACTTTCTTGGGGAAATGCAACACATACTGTTATAGGTCTCGGGTAGTTCAGAGATTCACCAGTCTGACCATTAATATATTTTAACAAACAAGAGGCTTTTGCTTATAGACTAGCACCAGGTCTACACCCTGGACTCAGGATTCCACAGGATGACAGTCATATCAGTCAGGGACTTTTAAAAGGCAACACAAAGTTACACGTTGTCTACCTGCAAGCAGAAGGTCATCTTGTGCAAAGCAAGCTTTTGCTTACAGAAGCAGAAACAGCAGTTTTGCTAAAGTGGTACAAGACCAGGAGGTTGCAAAATTAACCCTTAGCAGCTCTGAATATTTGAAAGTCCAATTTTGCTTTATAGTTCTCGTAAGCACAGAAAAAGCACCACCATCATCACAACAATAGGCATATTTTATGTCTACTCACCCCAGACAGCCCACAGCCCACTAGGCAGACCAAGGTATACATAACACCAGAGTCCACCTTGGTGAGCCCTGACTTTTATTGAGGTTTCTTAAAGGAATATGGATGAGGGGTTATTTATGGGAGCGGAAATGATTCAGAAACAGTTGCGTTGTCAAAGCCCACCCCAGCATGGGTGACAGCTTGCAGTGCTGGGACTCTAGAGCTCACTGTACAGCCTGCAGGCAGCTCAATAGGTTGGAGAGTGACCTTTTTCAGGTGCCTAGAAACCTCTTTTAGGCAGCTCAGCAGGTTTCTGCTTCTTTCAGGCAGCTGTTGTGGTTTGGGAGTCTTTGTAATTTTTCTCCTATGAGGTAGACTCTTAGCTTTTATTGCTTATTCTGGCAGGGAGGGGCCTAGTGAATCTGGTAAATTTCAGGAACTTCCTGAAGCTATTTTGAGTTGTTTATCTTCCTGTTCAAAGAGCTTCCTGCAGCAGAATATTTCAACCTTCTGAGGAAACTGTTACGCAAGGGAACAAAGGTTAAGAATATGTAGGCTTGTATTTTTTTAAAACCTACTTTAATAAAGGTTCTTAAACCCTTCAACCTCCCTTATAGCCACCTACCAAAAGTAGGGGTGGAAGATGGCTAATAGGACAAGGGGAACATGGACCTGTTTAGAATTAGTTCTTTGGTGGCGATTCCAATCTTCATTGTCAGCAGTTCGGTCCACTAGCAAAACACCAAACACAAATCAGCAGCAAGGACTAGATCCAGAAGAAACCTTGAGACACTGTTGATCACGAGTCTGCTGAAGCAGCAAGAAGCAGCCAGACCACCTCCAGAAGTTCTTTGGTGCATTTCTCTCTACAAAGTCATAACAAGCAAAGATCAGAGAAGAAAACAAGGTGAACCAATGCAAGAACATTGTCTACTGCCTGTTGAGTTTTACTGTCCTCTCAAGTCAGCTCCCACAAAACAATAAATGTCCTTTCACCAGGCAGCCTCCAGAAAAACACCACCTGTCTGTTCTTGGCAAAACATCCTCTCATAAGACAGTTTCCAGAAAAACATCACATGACACAACTGCGTCTCCACAGAAAGCAGGAATTACCACTTCAGGAATATTTCTTTAGTTCTTTGGTTTTTGTTTGTTTGTTTGGTTTTCTTTTTCTTTTCTTTTTTTCCTTTTTTAGACAGTGTTTTTCTGTGTAGTGCTGGCTGTCTTGGGACTTACTTCGTAAACTAGGTTGGGTTCAAACTCCGGGATCCTCCTGCCTCTGCTTCATGAGTACTGGGATTCAAGGCATGCACCACCATACCCTGCAAGAATGAATTTTAAAATATTCATTTGGGAGACCGAGGAATGACTTAGTTGTGCCCAAGTCTGATTCCCATGTGAAAATGCCAGGTGCTTGCAATTTCAGCACAGCAGAGGTATAAACAAGGGTATGCCTGGTGCCCACTGGTCAACCAGCCTAATTTTTTTTTTTTTTAAAGATTTATTTATTTATTTATTTCATGTATGTGAGTACACTGTAGCTGTCTTCAGACACACCAGAAGAGGGCATCAGATCTCATTACAGATGGTTGTGAGCCACCATGTGGTTGCTGGGATTTGAACTCAGGACCTCTGGAAGAGCAGTCAGTGCTCTTAACCGCCAAGCCATCTCTCCAGCCCCCCAACCAGCCTAATTTAACTGATGAATTTTGGACCAACAAGAGCCACTGTCTCCAGGCAGTGGTGGCGCACGCCTTTAATCCCAGCACTTGAGAGGCAGAAGCAGGTGGATTTCTGAGTTTGAGGCCAGCCTGGTCTACAGAGTGAGTTCCAGGACAGCCAGGGCTACACAGAGAAACCCTGTCTCGAAAAACCAAAAAAAAAAAAAAAAAAAAAAAAAAAAAGCCACTGTCTCGAAGAAGATGGACAGTGTTCCTGAAGATGACTTTGGAAGATGTCCTCAGGCCTCCATACATACACACATGCATGAACATGTATACATGGGGATTAAAAAAATCCAGTTTTTATCCCCAATCTACCTACTTTAGTTTTTCAAACAGCTACAGAGTTATTTATGAATAAGAATTTAGGGTTTTTTAGTCCTATTCAAGGGCCAGTTTTTTTTTTTGTGTTTTTTTTTTTGTTTTTTTTTTTTTTAATTTTTCGAGACAGGGTTTCTCTGTGTAGCCCTGGCTGTCCTGGAACTCACTCTGTAGACCAGGCTGGCCTCGAACTCAGAAATCCGCCTGCCTCTGCCTCCCAAGTGCTGGGATTAAAGGCATGGACCACCACTGCCCGGCCAAGGGCCAGCATTTTAATATTTAATATTAAGGGAACTTTTAGATATTTTGGGGACCTTTCCTAAATAAATGTAGGAAGGAACATCAAAGGAACATCACTGCAATGGTTTTCCAGTCTCAATCTGTAAAATCATCCAATGCTGTCTTTGTACAAAACGCTCCCTTACTGGATTCCTTTTTCCTTGGTGTGTTGCTAGCAAAGGGTCCTTCTGCATGCTCGGCTAGGGTTCCCCATTGGGCTGCACCTCCAGCCAATTCATTGGATTCTTACACCATCTGGGATGTCGATGGATGTTGCTTCATTGGTCCACATTGTGATCTGAAGGTATGGGAGTGGGAGGAGAGGCTCTAAGGACTGGTTGAGGATAGTGATGGAGATTGGAAGTCAGAGCTTCACTGCCCAGGCCAGCTCCAGCCGCCAGAATCAGAACTGAAAAGAGAGATCAAGGACAGAGAGGCCCCTCTTCTCAAGGCTCTGTCCTGCGTCTTCCTCCTAGCTACACTAAGGACTGATATCCTTGGCAATCTGCTTTACAATGCGCCCACTGGAGGCTACAACCAGTCTGGTGGACTGGACAGATAAGCAGTCTTCCAACCACTGGACATCTGAGAGGAAGGGAGACAGTGGGCGCCCCTGGGCCACACTAGATCCACGGTCCTCCCTCCCTCCACCACCAGCATCCTCAGGTGGCTAGCAGGCGCCATTAGGGCGCGAACACTGCAGGACCGCGGTTCCCTAGCTCCCTGCCCCTCATACATTAAAGATGTGGAGGCGCCAGGGCTGCAGTGCCACAAACATGAAGACAAATTTTTAATCCTGAGCAAGAAGATGCCTGGAGATTGGGGGCGCGGGAGAAAAATGAATTAGGTTTTTATTATGTGTTTTATTATGCTACAATTGAACAGGATTAGGTGAGAATACAATATATTTCTGATGCGGCAGGAGGGTGCAGGAGAGAGACCGACAGTAGGCCTGAGAAGGCGAAACTCTCAGAGGAAGAGTGTGTGTGTGTGTGTGGGGGGGGGGGGTGTTCCTGGATGCAGCAGTCCCAAGGGAGGGCCAAGGAGAGGCTTAAATGGCTGGGCGGGCTATCCTCGTGCCCCTAGGACAGTTTGACTCTGGATGGGGGTGGGGGGTGGTACTCCTTTGAGAAGATGGTATTACAGCTTGCTAAAGGAAGAATAGGCTTTGAAGGAGTGAGTGAGTGAGTGTGTGTGTGTGTGTGTGTGTGTGTGTGTGTGTGTGTGTGTGTGTGTGAGAGAGAGAGAGAGAGAGAGAGAGAGAGAGAGAGAGAGAGAGAGAGAGAGAGAGAGAGAGATGCTTCTGAAGGGAAAGTGAGTCACAGACGGGCATATGGGCCAGCTATGAAGACTGGACCCTCTGGGACACTGGGGTCCAAAGGCCAGGGATTTACACTAGCTCTTTTGAGACTCAGTCTCTAGACTCAGGCCCTGTGAGTCATTTTTCTTCTATGCCCCTGTCTCCTTTCTTCTTTGCTCACGCTTAAATTTTTACCTTCCTGTTTGTCATGGCACTGTCCTGGCGCCTTAGTATCTTTTATGTATGAGCTAGGGAGCTAGGGATCTGCAGGTTATATTGACTTTGGGAGTGCCCACTGTGTGCTGAGTTTGCTTATTGCAAGGCTACCTTGCTCTCGATCCTTCCCCCCAAATCCCAACCCAGGGCTATAACCATCCCTTCCCTATCACTCCAAGCGCTCCAAGAAGACCTCTTGGGATGAAAGCTGAACTCCGGAGCTGGGCTGTCAGCTGGGGGTGGCGGTGGAGCACCCCCTTCTCAGCTGGAACCTTCCCCTCCCCTGGATCTTCCCTCTGAGCACCCAGCCTAGGCAGCTTCATTAAAGGGCCGCCGGCCCCATTTCACCTGCTGCAGCGCCCTCGCGCTCCGCCAGGGACCCGTTCCTGGCGGTGATGAAGAGGCCCATTAGCCGCTTCTACCTTTAGGGCGGACTGAGCCGCTCCCTCCACCTCCCAATTAGGACCTGAGAAAGCATCAACCAAGATTAATAGTTGCCCGGCCCCGGGGCAGGGAGATGAGCCCAGAATCCGGGCCGCCGCTGCTCGCTCTGTTTCGGGCCAAGCCGGCGTGGGTCAGGCGCACCACCTGGCTACACTCCCCTTCTCCCCAGCCCTTGGCGCATCTTGGACTCTCAGGTAAGTCCAAAAACAGGGTGGCCAGTGTCAGCATTTCCTACTACGTCCTAGATATGGTCCAACTCCAAAGAAAGACATTGACGGAGCATGGGGGAAGAAAGTGGCTCTCTCCAGAGTAACTTCCTCAGTTCTTCCAGACACTCAAATCTTAAATCATGAACTGAACATAGGATTTCTTTCTTTTTTCTTTTTCTTTGTTGTTGTTGTTGTTGTTGTTGTTGTTGTTTTGAGACAAGAGTTTCTCTGTGTAGCCCTGGCTGTCCTAGAACTCACTCTGTAGACCAAGCTGGCCTTGAACTCAGAAATCCACCTGCCTCTGCCTCCCAAGTGCTGGGATTAAAGGCGTGCGCCACCACCGCCCGGCTGATCATAGGGTTTCTATCACTCTGACAGTTTTTCATTATAGATACTGTATTTGTGCCATTAGAGTTTTGGTGTCTGTCTCCTTGACTAGACTGGGAGTTTGGGTGGAAGAGAGAGTGGTTTTGCATACCATGTGCCTTCAGAAACTGGGTGTTGAATGGGCAAGAGGCTTGCTTGCTCTCTGTTTATCCCAACATCTGCTTCCTGTGCACACCCGCCCAACACTCATAGCACTTGCAGTCTTGTGATTCTTATTGTGATGATAATTCAGTTTTCTTTTTAAAAATCACCTTTGTTTAAAAACTTTACCCACCCCCAGAATCCCCCAGGGTTTCTCTGTGTAGCCCTGGCTGTGCTAGAACTTGTTTTGTAGACTAGGCTGGCCCCAAACTCACAAAGATCTGCCTGCCTAGATCTGCCTGCCTCTGCCTGCCCAGTGTGCTGGGATTAAAGGCATGCACCGCCATCACCTGACCAAAAGATATACTTTTTAATTTATGTATATGGATGTCTCCCTGTGTAGGGGTATCCATAGAGGCCAGAAGAGGGAGTGGGACCCCTCCCCTGGAACTGGAGTTACAAGTGGTTAGGAGGTAATCCATGTGGGTGCTGAGAACTGAACCTGAGTCCCCTGGGAGAGCGAGTACTCTTAACCACTGAGCCATCTCTCCAGCCCCTTACTCATTATTTCTGTGATTATCAAGGCCAGAAGCTCTTGAATCATATTGCAGCATCTCTCAGTGCTGGCAAGCAGGAGTCTTGGGCACTTGGACAGACTATAAAGTGTCCAAGGCCCGAGAGCCTCAGGACCCCTCCAGCCCTATCTTTTAAGTCACCCAGACTTGCCCAAGGCCCACAGACCGCTTATAAGTAACTTTATCCCCAACACTTTTTTTTTCTTTTCTGATTTTGGAAAGCTTAGCGAGTCTGTAGGCAGTTCTCAGGTATCCTTTGGCCATGGTAGTCGCCAAGAACTAAGCCTTTCCCCCTCCCCTCTCCCAGGTTAGGATTTGGGACCCAGAATTGACTTATATTGTGTATTAAGAGAAAATTCTTTCCACTAAGACTCAGGCTCTGGTGGCCAGTGCCTACATTTCCAGATGAGGCAGGAGGATGGCTTAAACAAGGTTAGTCAGGGAAACCAAGGAAGATCTAGCCAATAAATAAATAAATAAATAAATAAATAAATAAATAAATAAATAAATAAATAAATAAGTAAGTAAGTAAGTAAAGGAAGTAAGCAAGCCAGCCAGCCAGTCAGCCAGCCTCAACTCTGATTTCTCTCCCTTGGATGTAACCTAGGACATCTGTCTAAAGGTATGTGAACAGTCGCTGCCCAGACCCGCTAAGTATCAAGGAGAAACCGAGAAGAGACCAAACTAAGGACTGTATGGGTGTGGGTGTGCACGCCCAGTGTTCCTCTCTATCTCATCACACCCCTGGTGTCATCTCTCTAGAACCTACTTATTCTATAAAGGAGGGCCAGGAACGGATTTGGGGCAAGATCGATACTTCTCTGGACGTTGATGACCGCAGGCTTTCACCTTGCAGATAATGGGGTGAGCAGCGGTAAATTCACTCCGACAGAGCGGGCTCCCCCGGCCTTAATGAGATAATCAATACTTGTTCTCGGCTTAATTTCCATCTAATTGCTCTTTAACGACGCCGGATAATGGGCCGCCTCCTGTGAGGTGGGAGCTGGCTGGGAATCCGACCCGACTTGGACTCCCTCCTCATCACCCCCCCCCCCCGTGGGGTGCCCTAACGCAGGTGGAAAGGGGGTGCACTGCCTGGCTTGCAACTAGAGCTCTGTGCGGGCTTCCCCATCCGCCGGTGCCGCCAAACCTGAGCACGCCAGGCCTTTGACGAAGGATGCCAGAAAAAGATCTGTTTGGGCCTAGGAGCCACCTACCTGCCGGGCAGCCTCTGGACAAGTCCTTTGTTCCTTCTGCTTCCCACCCTAAGTAAATTGTTGACTTCCTTAGGTCTTAGGTGCTGTTGCTGTCCTGAGGGAAGACTCCAATCATCTATTTTTCCTGTGAGAAGGCTGAGCCCACCTGCAAAAGAATCTAGCTGGAGTATCACCAGGCCCAGCTAGAAAGAGTATGGTTTTCCCTACCTTTTTTTTTTTTTTTAATTTTTGTAGTTCTGAGGATCAAAATCCAAGGCCTTGAGGCAACTATACCACTGAGCCACACCCTGACCTCTCTTGGTTCCAGTCCTGAAGCACCTTAGCCTCAGTGCTGAGAGACTGTGACCCACAAGTTCCTTTATCACCTTCCTTCCTTCTCATCTTTTATCTTCTGGGCCAATGGTTCTCCACCTTCCTAATGCTGGGACCCTTTAATACACTTCCTCATGTGGTGGGGACCCCCAACCATAAAGTTATTTTGTTCCTACTTCGTAATTGTAATTTTGCTACTGTTATGAATCGTAATGTAATTCTGTGTTTTCAGATGGTCTTTAGCAACCCCTGTGAAAGGGTTGTCCACCCCCAAAGGGGTTGCCACCCACAGGTTGAGAATGGCTGATCTGGGCTCATGCATCCCTGCATCTCCACAGCAGGGTAGTTTGGAGTCTTTAAAAACATCTATTCTGGGCTGCAGAGATGGCTCAGAGGTTAAGAGTATTGCCACTCTTCCAGAGGACGAGAGTTTGGTCCCCTGCCCTCACATCAGCAGGCCCATAACTGTCTATAACCCCACTTCCAGGGGATCCAGTATCTCTGGCTTCTGTGGGTAACTGCATTCACATGCATATACCCACACACAAATACACACTGCACATAATAAATATTTATGTATTTATTTAAAATGCAATGCAGTATAATTCAGAGTGGCGGTCCATGTCGTTAGTCCCAATGCTTTGAAGGCAAGGGCAGACAGATATTTGAGTCTGAGGCTAGCCTGGTCTACAGAGTGATCCCAGGACATCTAGGACTACACAGACGATATCAAACTAAAATAAATAAACTTTAAAAATGCACTGCAGTTTTGATTCCAACTGCAGGTTAAACAAGTAATATCGGGATAGTGAGGTGGTGAGAGTCATGTTTTAGACATGGGCAGCTCCAAGATCAAGTCTTAGCTCGGTTGGTCTCTAGTCAATGCTGACACTGGGCAGACTTATCCAGAGATCTGGACCTGCGTTCTCATCTAAAAAGTAAAGCTAATAATCTTACCTTGCAGGTTTTTTTTTACAAGTCTAAGACAAGCTAACATATGTGCTTGGCCCCTGGAACTATTTGCTAAGTGGTAGCTATTATTACCATTGCAGTGTTATAGCTGAGGGAACCATCTAGCTCAGGGAACACAACGACAAGGCTACAGGGGCAGGCAGGAACCTTAAATAAGGGAAGCAGGCCAGGAAGAGACCACTGCAGGCTAGTGAAGGCCAGCTTTATCCAAAAAGAGCATGCGGTATTCACGTGGATTTGTAGGCCAGGAAGTACACGTGGTTCAGACATCAGGCTTAGGTATTATTTCTCAAGAGCTATCCCTTTCTTTTCTCTGACTGTCCGCTCACCCCGCTCTAGATAGAATCTCTCCATGGTACCTGGTGCTTGCCAATTAGACTAAGCTGGATGGCCAGAGAGCCCCAGGAGATCCATCATGCCTGACCTTTTTCTTGAATGCTGGGGATTTAATTCAGATCTTCTCGTTTTTGCAAAAAGCAATTTACCAACAGAGCTATCTTCCTATACCCCTAGGACTCGCTTTTGCCGTTGCTGGATGGGATCAATTCTCCATTTTTGTTTGTTGTTTATCCTTAAAACAATCAGGCAGCATCAGAGACTTAGGCGTTAGCTCTAATGTTTCTTTCTCCCTAGCTCCACAATAGCTGGAAATTCCCTTTAAGAGATTTCCAGGGGCTGGAGAGATGGTTTGGTGGTTAAGCGCACTAACTGCTCTTCCTGAGGTCCTGAGTTCAATTCCCAGCAACCACAAGGTGGCTCACAACTATCTGTAATGAGATCCAATGCCCTTTCCTGGTGTGTCTGAAGACAGTGACAATGTACATACATAAAATAAATAAATAAATAAATAAATAAATAAATAAATAAATAAATAAATAAATCTTTAAAAAGATAGAGATCTCTAAACATCTTAACCTGACAATTCTGACCCCAAATTCTGGGTTTTTATATACATTTCTCTATGTTTAAATATTTAGTAGTTAAGGGAAAACTTTAAAGACATAGTGCCAGGGGCTGAAGAGATGGCTCAGCAGTTAAGAGCACTGGCTATTCTTCCAGAAGACCCGGGTTCAATTCCCAGTATGAAGATGATGGTTCACAATTGTCTGTAACTCCAACCTCAGAGGAGCCAACCTTCATACACACATACACTCAGGCAAAACACCAATGCAAATGAAATAAAAGTAAATGAGTCATAAAAAGAAATATTCTAAGAAAACACTGAGACCAATTCAGTGTCTGAAGGCTGAACTCACCCCAGATTTTTCCAAAGAAACAGTCTAGGTAAGTGACAGTTACTAGCAAAGCTGATTCCGGTAGCCTAGACCTTTTTTTTCTACAGATGTGCTTGTATCTGAATGCAGTTGTCTGTGGAGGCCAGAAGAGGGCATTCAGTTCCCCGGGTAGAGGTGCAGGCAGCTGGAAGTGGCCTGACAGGAGAGCGCCCCAAGTGGAACCGCTGAGTAACCTCTAGCCCCAAGGAAGCTCACACTCTTACTCAAAATAAGTTCTCCTAGGA
This sequence comes from Uromys caudimaculatus, assembly GCA_028551405.1. Lineage (NCBI taxonomy): Eukaryota > Metazoa > Chordata > Mammalia > Rodentia > Muridae > Uromys > Uromys caudimaculatus. The sequence continues at coordinate 15,224,381 of CM052703.1, read as the reverse complement.
AGCCCTTCCTAGACTTTGGGGCTTCTTTGGCTCCACCTAGTGCAGAGGTGAGGCCCCATTGGTGGCTGGGCTTGCAGGAGTTTAGCTCCCTAAGCACTAGATCTGGGTCACAGCAGCCTTGTCTCTTATCTGTCCACCTTGCTTTTAAAGTCTGTAGAGAGAAGTGTGACTGCAGATCAAGCCCCAGGTCCCAGGAGGCTTCAGTCCCTTTTTCAACGCTCCATAGTTCTGCACTCTTTGTGAGCACAACGTTGATGTAAGGTTACATGTTCGATCCTCACTTGGGTGATAATGAGCGGGGGACACAGCAAGCAGTTTTGCTGAGCATTGTTGGGATTGCGTCCTTCTCTTACCTCTCTTCCTGTGTCTTGCCTTTGGGAAAAGGAACAGAAAAGGTACAAAGTAACACTGGGGTTTTTCTGTTGTTGTTGTTGTTGTGGTTTTTTTTTTTTTTTTTTTTTTTTTTTTTTTTTTTTGGTTTTTCCAGACAGGGTTTCTCTGTGTAGCCCTGGCTGTGCTGGAACTCACTCTGTAGACCAGGCTGGCCTCGAACTCAGAAATCCACCAGCCTCTGCCTCCCAAGCGCTGGGATTAAAGGCGTGCACCACCACTGCCCGGCGTAACACTGGGTTTTGTGAGGCGGAGAATAATCCTATGTAAGGTTTACAAACTTCTGAATGTGCTTGGTTGGTGTAACAGTCATAGTGAAGTGCTCTGTGGGGATCAGGGTTCTCCATAGGTTTGGCTGCCTACAATCCGTAGATGACATGATCAGTTCTCCTTAGCGCTTGAGAAAGCACCGCCCTTTCCTGTCTGGAGTTCTGAGTACAGTTTGCAGGGGCCTTTTTTTGTTTCAATAAGCTGGGCAGTGCTGGGGAAGCTTGCATGCTAACTTATGCCCCAGTTCTCCTCAGAAGGGAACATTAGTTATGCATACATACACACACATTTTTTGAATGAGGGAATTATGGACCCAGCATCCTTTATGCTTCTTGTTGGCAACTGTCACCTGTCTGGTGTGAGTTTGTCACCCTATCATGGTCCTTTCTCACCATTTTCAGCCCCTCCAGGGCTTGGAGGACGCTGTGGGCCAGTCTTAGAGCCTCTGCTGAGATGGCCTGGCTTGACAGCATCTCTCTCTATCCCCCATAGGTCCCGGTCATGGAGCCAATCCTTTGTGGTGCTCCTGATGGACAGAGGCCATACTGTTAAAGCAGCGCACCTGTAGAACCTGTGCTCACCACAGGGAGCAAGCTCTTTATATTCGGTCAGCATGACAGTGTCCACCATTTGGGGACTTTTGGCTTCTGGGACTCTTTGAGGAAGGCTACCTGATGGTTTATGGTCTTTTACCATAACTCCATGGTTGAGTAGCTTGTGTGCTGACAGCCAGGGGAAAGGAGCCAGACTTCATTATATCATAAGAGAAAAGGCTGGAGGTTGGATGTGAGCCTGGACATTGTTACAAAATGATGTTAGAAACATGTGGAGTGTAAGATTTCTCACTGGCCCGTGTGGTCTTGGTAGGGCTTTCAGGAAGATGGCCCCCTCCCTTTCAGAGACTTAGAGAAGCTAATTTTCAGGGCTAGGGATAAATAACGGATACATAAAGGAATGAGTTGTCATTGTCTATGAGTTTGAGGCAAGCCTGTTCTACAAGGCAGGTTCCAGGTCATCCAGGACTACATAGTGAGGTCCTGTCTAAAGAGAACAAGGGAGCTAGGACAACAGATGCAGGAGGGCGGGCTGGCGAGATGGTCCAGAGGGTAAAGTGTTTGCTGGACAAGCCTGACATACTGAGTTCAATCCCCACATCTGATGGCAGAAGAAAGGAAACCAACTCCCAGAGTTGTTCTTTGGCTTCCACTACTCAACTAGTATGTGTGCATCTGCACTTACAGACACCACTTACACATAATAATAACTTTAATGAAATGCAGAATACTTTAAATATCCCTTCTAACTTTATTCTTACGATTGGTCATCAGGTGATCAAAAGCAGAAGAGATACTGAAGTTCGGGTGTGGGTGATAGAAAGAAACTGCCCTAAGAAGGAGGAAGAAGGGTAAAGTAAAGAGACTATTGGCCTGGTGTCTAAGATGTCTTGAAATCCATTCAGCTTGCCTGAGTGCCTAGGTATTCCAGAAGCAAGTTCCTGGCTAGTCTAGTTCCATTTTGTAAGGTTACTTGTAGATAGATACAATATTTATCTTCCTATCTGGCGGACCCTGTTTTATCTATTTCAACATTCTAATTTACTTAAAAAATAGTATCTATTCATTTTTTGGGCGGCATGGGAGATTGGCCTCTACTCTTTCATTATGAAAGTAATTTTACAAAGTAAAAGATAGTGAGCATTACACTCAGCCTCATTCCAAATTCTCTCAGTGCTTACTGATATTTATGATATATCTTTATACAGTTGTGGTATCTATATACTTATCTTAATCTTATTTTCTACTTTAATGAGAACATCTATTTGTCATAGTAGGCCAATATAAAGCATTTCATCTTAATTATCCATCTTGAGCCTTTCTGGCTTAATTGATTCTAATATTCATAGGAAGCAGAGTTCATCTGTATCCACTCTGTCACTGTGGACCATGTGCTCCATTTCCTCCTCAGATGACATCCTACTATTCCCAATAACTATGCCAAACCAAAGTTTATGACGTCGAGGCTATAAAGTGAGTCCTCCCAAGTCATCCTAAGGGTTTTTCCTATTGTTTGATTTTTGGAGACAGGGTATTGTGTAGCCCAGCTGGCCTTAAACTCCCTAGGTAGCCAAAGATGACCTTGAACTTCTGATTCTCCTGCCTACACCTTCTGAGTTCTGGGATTACAGGCATGTGTCACCATTCCTGGCTTCCACCATATTTAATTAAAGGGGGTGTGTGTGTGTAGAGAGATGGCTCACTGGTTAAGAGCACCAGTTGCTCTTTCAGAGGACCTGGGTTCAATACCCAGCACCCACATGGCAGCTCACAACTGTCTGTAACTCCAGTTTCATAGGATCTGACATGCTCACACATGCACACTAAACACCAATGCACATAAAAAACAAAGATTAGGGGTTTGGAGAGATGGCTCGAAGGCAGGACACTTGCACCAAGCATGATGACTTGAGTACAATTCCTAGAGCTCACAGGGTGGAACACACCTCCACAGGTTGCCCTCTGACCTCCATTCATGTGCATAGTGTATACAATGCACCCAAACCTGCACAAACACAAATAAACAAATAATGTAGAAAAAGTATTCGGGAATAGCAAGATGGTTCAGCAGGTAAGGGTGCTTGCTCTGCAAGTCTGATGATGACTTCAAGATGGAAGGAGATGATCTGAGTCCTGAAAATCATCCCGTGCTCTAAACACAAATGTGCCTGCATGCGCGCGCGCACGCACACACGCACACACACACACGCACACACACACACACACACACACACACACACACACCATGTACACAGCACAATAATAAACATTTTAGGAAAAGATTAACTACCAGGAGTTCATCTGAATCTCACCTCACTAATATGCAAAGGATACTGCCTGGTAGTAACCACATCATCTGGACTAGAACTAATTTCCTTTGGCTCAACAATAGGAAGCTTGTCAAACCAACGTTTTAAAGTGTAAGTAACGCAAGCATTTTTTCTATTTCTGATGCACGCGGTTGCTGCTGAACGACATGTTTTAGAGCTCCAACAGAAAAAGTGCCAGATGATGAGCGTATGGAAACAGGAGCAGCTAGGCTTTCAAATTGTCTTATGCGAATAAACCCCCTTTTAAAATATTATTATAGGTCTGGAGGTAAAGCTCGGCGACACAGTTCTGGCTTAACTATAAAAGTCCCGAGTTTAATCACCAGCAACGCAAAACTACTTTTTCAAAGTTATAGATCCCTAGTAGACAGTATGCATTGTCACTAGTCTCAGCTGCTGCAAACCCACCAGAGGGCGCTCGTTCTCCGTCGATTTACTCCCTAGCCTCTCATTAGTGACAGAAAATTCAAGTAAAAGTCATCTTTCAGAGTCAGGGAGTCTTTCACTTTTAATACACAAATGCTTCCCAAGAACTTACTTAGCAGCCAGTCGCGGGGGCACATAAAATACAGTAGTGAATTAGTCGTGATTCCTACGAGAGGCGCGAAGTACAGCAAAGACTAAAAGTAAACCCCGGCAGCGACTAAGATGGAAGGAATGTCTAGGACCCTGACGCTGGGGATTTTGATAGTGGCTCCTAGGGCTGGAAGCTCACAGTTCCTCATTTAGACCTGGACAGCTCCCACTCTACCTCGGGTGACGATCACCGCCCCCAGGCGCGCTATCAGTCACAGCTAGGGACCTCCCCTAGAGTGCCTCCATTCTTCCAACAGGCAAGCCCTCCTCACGCCTTTTCCAGAAGAACATTCTGCAATCCTCGGTTCACTTCCGCTCCCAGGCCAACAGCTAATTTGTCCTCCAACGAAGGAACTGCCTAGTACCACCATTAGAATCTGCCCGCCCTCGTTCTTTTCTGGCTTAAAAGCCGCGGGCTTTTCCTTTTGACCATCTAGCTCGCCGTCCTGATTCTCGCGACAGTCCCGAAACCTCGCGTGAAATTCGCTTCCGGTCTCCTCGGAGTTTGGGATTGTCTTGTGTACAGCTATTGTCCACCTCGTCAGAGCCCCTCTGGCCAGGAGCAGCGTCTCTGCTGACTGGACGCTCCTTTGAGGAGGGCTCAGTCGAAGTCAGAACTGCGCCAAGACTGCAGTGCTTCTCGTCGCAGTGAAGAACGAAGCCGCCGCGGGCCGCGGGCGCACGCGCAGTCAGGGCCTATGATGCCTCCTGGGCGGGGCCTATATAAGCCCCTCCCCCCGTCCTGCTCCTCCTCCTCTTCCTTGGATCTTGAATTGCGGTTTCTGGAAGCTGTTTGGGAGCCGGCAGGGGCGGGGCCTGCCATTCTCAGGATGGTGGGCGGGCCTCCGGGGATGATTTGCTTCCTGCCCCCATCCCAAAGTGCCATCGTGGCGTTGGTGGAGGTCTCCAGACTGAACATTTTTGGCCCCGACATGCTCGAATTTGCAACCTGTAATCCGGACCCCAGAGACGCCCTACGAGGAGTCACCCGCCGGCCTCCCTGCGGCCGCTAGTCAGTTCCGACCTCTAATCACCAGGCTTCTCCGCGGGTTCAAGCACCTGCCCGATGGTGGGAGGGAGGTAGCCAGATGTGGATGGCAGCTGGAAACGCTTATAGTCTAGTCTTCGTCTCAGGGGAGAGACTGGGTGAGCACAGCTGCAAACCGTGCCCAGAGGAAGCTGGCCCCGAGCCTGTCCTCCAGAAACGCCCATATGATGAAGTCAATTTTACTTTGAGTAAAATTTCTTAGCACTAGAACCCCTTCCTTCTTTCTATATTGCAGCTGTTTGCTGCTCTCCGGAACTAAATCAGATGAGACAGGACCTGGGGTTCAGCCAACAGTTTGAGTTCCTCGGCCATTGCCACCCTTACTCTCTTCTCACATCCTTGCTTTCCCAGCCGCGGCGTCTGGTTACGGCTGCTCTGTACACTCATTGTGACTTTGGGCTAGGGTTGAAGTGAAAGGCCCAGGAGGGTCCTTGTGAGACTGGATAAAATTATCGGCCTCAGGGCCTGAGAAGAAGGCGGGTATTCGACATCTAGGGGCGGGGAGAAGGGGCGGAGGAGCTTCTCTTTGAATCTTAAGTCTGTGGGCTGCCAGCGATCCCCCGACAGAAGCAGAGGTGGCCTGCGGGTCTGGCTGGCCGTGCATGCGACTGTTTTGGTTTTCCTATCGGTTCTTTAGGATTGGAAATCACAGCTGTTAAGGGCCTAGTCCAAGGCACTAGGTGAGTCTCTGGGATGCCCCCAGCACCATCATCCCAACCTGAAGTTTTAAATTCAGGTGTAGTTTTATCCATCTCTTGGGCAAAGGTGCATCAAAGTTGGGTGGTTTCTGGAGGTGGTGCTGGTGTGTGTGTGCGCGCGCGCGTTCATGTATGTATGCATGTGTGCATATGCGTATGTGTGTGCATGGGTGCATGCATACATACGTGCATGGGTGCTAGTAATCATACCCCGAGACACGCTCTGTCTCTTTACTCCCTAGTCCCCAAGACCAACTTAATCAATTACCAACTGGTATAAACCCCAGGGAGTCACCAGGCCTCTTCGTTAGGGCTTCTGGTTGGCTCCAGGGCAGCAGAGGAAAGGTCAGTGTTAGAATCAAGCTTTTATATTGGGAGCAGTGACGCTGGTCTTTCAGCACTGACTTTATCTCTGATCCCCAGACCTGGCTTCCCTCTCCTGGCAGGGTGCTACCTACGTGCTGATGTCCCGAGTATTCACAGGGCTTCCAGCTAACCATGCTGCACCTACCTTGGCGCTGCCCTTGCTACTACTATTATTGCTGGTGGTGTGGACCCAGCTGCCCGTTAGCGCGAGGCCGTCCACCGGTCCCGATTACCTGCGGCGAGGCTGGCTGCGGCTGCTAGCCGAGGGCGAGGGTTGTGCTCCCTGCCGGCCAGAAGAGTGCGCTGCGCCGCGGGGCTGCCTAGCAGGCCGGGTGCAGGATGCGTGCGGCTGTTGCTGGGAATGCGCCAACCTGGAGGGCCAGCTCTGCGATCTGGACCCCAGCGCTAACTTCTACGGGCGCTGCGGCGAGCAGCTCGAGTGCAGGCTGGACGCGGGCGGCGACCTGAGCCGAGGAGAGGTGCCGGAGCCGCTGTGTGTCTGCCGCTCGCAGCGCCCGCTGTGTGGTTCGGACGGCCGTACCTACGCGCAGATCTGCCGCCTGCAGGAGGCCGCCCGCGCTCGGCCCGACGCTAACCTCACTGTGGTGCATCCCGGGCCCTGCGAATCGGGTACGCAAGTCCAGGGCTCTTAGTATTAGGAACCCTGGCTTCCCAAAGGCACTACTCCTGGATCCCCGACAGTGTTGGTCTATGGTCAGCAGAATGAATAGATGAGGGAGACCAAGATCGTCAAAGGCTGCCAACAAAAACGCAGGTTGAGATTTTTTGGCAGGTTTGAGCTGCCTGAGAGCCCTATCCAGACTTGCAGGGACCGGCCCTCCGAAGGAACAGGCACATAGCCAATAGCTGGGTCAGAACTGAAAGGACCTCCCAAGACTTTGCCCAGACTGCTGGAGCCCAGGCAGACGGAGTCCTGTGAGAGATGCATCCTGTTAACCCTGGCTCCCGCCTATCCGTTTTCTCTCGTATTTAGGATTTAGTGAAGGGAAGATGGCTTCTTGCGTCTCTTTGGGTTGGGGATGGAGATGTTAAGCTTGAGGTTTTCTTTGGCCACCCTCACTTCCTCAGCTTTTACCTACTGTAGTCTAGCTGGGCTGGAGTTGCAGCGGAAACAAACACACTAGCAGGGGGGTCCCAACAGTTTTCTGCCCTGCAACAAGGTGGTTTCAGGTTCCCCTGCCTCCGTGCTATTCCCACCTCCTCCCTCTCGGAGCCCAGATCGTGTCACATTCTCACGGCATTTGGAATGTGGCTGCTCTTCAAGTCTTTGGGAACTGGGCCGAGTTAGAAAAGGGGGAAGGGGGGGAGGTGTTGGTTACATGGCCCGCAGGAAAGGGGCCCTCGGGTAGAATAAGGGCAGCGGAGCAGTCCAGGACAGACATGGTTGCCCAGCTAAGCGATGGGTGTGTAGACACGGCTGTGTAATTTATACTGCTCTGTGTGCCTGTGCTCCTCCAGGCTTGCGTTTGTGCCCTTGCGTGTATCTGCACCTACACTTGTATGTATCCCAGCTTGTGGCAGATTCTGTTTGCAGATGCATATTGACCTTAGCATGCTTTGTATCCTGCCCCAAACATGTCCACATTAATTTGTAAATTGTGTTCTTGTTGGGCTGGATACAGCTTCTGTTGTCAAGCCTCATATTTTCATCCCCCTGTCCCAGAGCCCCAGATCCTGTCGCAGCCTCACAATATTTGGAATGTGACTGGACAGGATGTGATCTTTGGCTGTGAGGTGTTTGCCTACCCCATGGCCTCAATTGAGTGGAGGAAAGATGGCTTGGGCATTCAGCTGCCGGGGGATGACCCCCATATTTCTGTACAGGTAGGGGCAGGGAGCAGGGGCATACTCCTGAAAAAACCCAGGGCTTCCACAGATGACCTTTCTGACAGCACATCTGTCTCCAGTTTAGGGGTGGACCTCAGAAGTTTGAGGTGACTGGCTGGCTACAGATTCAGGCTTTGCGCCCTAGTGATGAAGGCACCTACCGCTGCCTTGCCCGGAATGCTTTGGGTCAAGTTGAAGCTTCTGCTACCCTCACAGTGCTTACACCAGGTAAGGGAGCCCTGAGCTCTGGGCACCAGGAAGATGGAGTACATTAGGACCCTTGAATGCCTATAATGGACAGTCTGCATGTGACTTGTATACACACACACACACACACACACACACATACATACACACACACACTCACAAGCCTTCCCATACACCAAGTCTCTTCCCTGATCCTTTTCCTTTATCATGTATGTTTGCAGACCAACTGAATGCCACAGGATTCTCCCAGCTGCAGTCATGGAGTTTGGTTCCTGAGGAGGAGACAGAAAGTGAGGAGTTGGAGGATTACTACTAGGCCCAGATCTCTGGTTTGCAGGTGTGGGCGTGTGGATATAACACTGCACCCCTGCTGTTGAGAAAGCCTGGAGAATACTGGAAAAGGCGAGCAGGGTCCTTTCATGGATTGTTTAGTGCTCGTGGTAGCCTCAGTTCACCTTTTCTCAAAACTCATCTTCCAGAAGCTTCTGTGGTAGAGATGAGCGCAGTGGAACTGATTTAGTTCAGTACAGGGAGAGGGGTGGGGCAGCTCCAAGTCTTATACCCTCTAGGGGACAAAGCCCACCTAGCATACAACTAGACACAGTGGGCATCAATAAAAAAAGTTATAAATAAACCGAGCCACGCTGCTGTGGACAATTCTTACAGATATGCACATAGATACCAGACAACCCTGAGTGGTCTCCTGCTCTAACAGAAGCTGGCTTCTAGTGACTGCAGGCCCTAAACGAAGGCCTGCTGGGTGAGAGAAGGCTTGACTCGGGCCTATACTGCCCTCTCCTGTCTTCTAGTGAGGGAGCCTAGAGCAATCTGACTGGAGAGAGGAGGAAGTTATCCCAGCCTCCACCTCAAAGCCATAACCCCTCCACCCCCGCCCCCGCTGGTATAGGGATAGATCATCTCCAGCCCTTATTCTTGTCTTCTCCCTAGGCAGAGTGGGGAACCAGGTCTATGTGGGTGGGACCCAATATAAATGCTTAAACTGAGTGGTGGGGGCACCTGTGTTACCCACACCCTTCATCTTCTCCTTTCCTCTCCATTTTCCAGCTGAACGCAAGGTCTTAGCAACCCTGTTTCTAACTGTCTCAGTTGTGAGCTTTGAGGTCCTTCACAAAAGCACTCTTTGGCCTAGATCTCTCGCCATACTCTCTGTACCTAGCCTGGGGACACTGAGGAGTTTATGAAATTGTTTAAGGGTAGGGTGGAGTTAGTCACCAGGCCAAGACGCTGAGTGTGGAAAGCGACAACCTCCTACGCGCCGGGGCTGCGCCCGGAGCTGGCGCCACCGCGGGGAGGGACGGCTCTTGGCTCAGCGTCTGTGTTTGCGGTGTGAGACACAACGCAGGCTGCTGGGCCCCCTGGAAGGGGCGTGGCCGGGAACCCCACGCTCGAGGCCTGGCCACCCCTCCTGCCTGTATGAACCGCATCTGCAACTGCATCTCCAACTGCCTCTGCCCGGCTGCGGCCACTTTTCCAGTACGATTCTGACAGTGATCCCCGGTAGCCGCGCTGCGGTCGAGTACTGGCAGCGAATTGTAAGGCGCCCGCAGAAGCAGGACACTGCGAGGGTCTGAGCAGAGTGGGGGTGGGGAGCGTCCTGCTGCACAATTTCAAGAAGGTTCTCCCCACCAGTGAGAGAGGACTTGGGTCTGGGTTCCTATGTCCATCATAGCTTGTTCTTTGCTCTCCGGGGCTCCAAGGTGTCGTGTGACCTGCCTGCCCCCTTGCATCTACCTGCAGAGCACAGGCTGGCTCTCGCCCAAACCCAAATCTGTGGCGTCTGCAGACTCTATAGGGAATAACCTCCTCGACCCCTCAGTTACCCCCTTTGCAGCCTTGAGGGTTTGGGCCCCCGTATCCTGGAGTGGAAGGACGCTCTGCCATCCACCGCCTGCACCCTCCCCGCACCCCGCCTCTGCTGCAGCGGACGGGGTTTAATAATGTCGCTGGAAAGTGACACGCGATTTATTATTAAAGTAATGCGGGCGCGGGGACGGGAAAGGTTTAATAAACGCGCTGAGATGCCTAGGATTATTCACCGCAAATAAATGAGAGCGCGGGCGGTGTTTTAATAAATAATTTCCCGACGCTCCCGAGGGAGGAGAGGGGGAGGAGGACGGGGAAACTGAGCGGCTGCGGGCACTCTCGGCTCCTCGTCCCCACGGGTTCTAAAGCCTTGTTCACTAAATGGCTCATAGCCGAGGTGTGCAGTTCCGGGAGAGCCGAACTAGAGAGGCCCATGCCTGGCGGTGGGACGTTCCCTATGCACCCCCCCCCCGCGCCCCCAGCGCCCACCTCTGGGATTTTAAGTCGCTTGCGTAAGGCGTAGCAAATGGGTTCCCTTTTGCTCCCACCCAGCGGTTGTGAGTCTGGGAGAGAGGACCAACTGGATTAATACCAAACAACCCCCTCCCAAACTTGTAGTCCTGGCCTCTGATCTTCGACCTTCAGGAAGGGCTGCTCTCTTGCTTTTGGCTGACCTGGCCTCCAGTCAGAGCCGGGTATGTGGAGAAAACCAAAGGGGTCTGTGTGTACAGGTGTGTATGACACGGTGTGCTAAAGGCACGACTCCACCCTCTTTGGAGTGTTAGTATCACGGACGCTGCTGCTTCTGACCACTTCTGCTTAAGGTTCTAGGATTCTCTCATCCGCGCTGGTGTGGGGCTTAGCCAAGTCACATCCGCCCCACAGGACTGAACAGAACCGAAGACCCCAGGGGGAGTCTGCCCATCCAATAGAAGCCTGGAGGACTGAGAGGAGAGGAAGAACTTGATTTTGAAGAGGCCACGATTGCAGACTTTGGGGACCAAGGATGCACTCGTCATACGGAGGATGGTGATGGGGGCTGAGTCTGTGCACCAACCACTAAGGACGGTGTTTTTAGGGGGGGGAGCGACCTCTCTGGCAATTCTTAGTAGTACAGGAGCTGGGAAAAGGCTGCCATCTAGTGGATACTTCTGGTAGTGGCAGCCGGGCCTGGGCTAAAGGGCCCTGAGAATTTTCATTTGATTGGAAAAACTCTTGTAAAAAGATTCCCTCAAGGGGGACTGGAGAGATGGCTCAGCGGTTAAGAGCACTAGTTACTCTTCCGGAAGACCAGGGCTCAATTCCCAGCACTCGCATGGCATTTTACTACTGTCTGTAACTCCAGGGGATCTGATGCTCTCACATAGACACACGCAGGCAAAATACCAACACACATAAAATAAAAATAAATTCTATATAAGAGACTTTTAAAAAGAGATTACTTTATTAAGGGTGTGGTGGAGCATGCCTTTAATCCCAGCACAGGTCCTAGCATAGGCCTGGTTCCCACGGAGGTCAGAAATGGGGCATCAGATTCCCTGAAACTGGAGTTACAGATGATGTGAGCTACGCTCATGTGAGCTGTGCTGATGTGGGTGCTGAGTCAAAGCCAGTTCCTCTAGAAGAGCAGTGCTTCTAACTGCTGAGCCATCTCTCCAGCACCCGCCCCCCATTCTTTCTTCAAGGAAACTACCCTTTCAAGAAAGGGTCACAGGAAGGAGACGGGTTTGCCCACAGTGTAAGAGGTCTCTTAGAGACTGACAGGGATCTTGTCTGAGTGGTATTGAACTCTGCGAGTCAGTTGTAGATCAGGAGGGGAACACTTGGGATATTGTGGTTGAATCAGGGCCTGAGGGAAGAAATGAAGCCAGGTTCAGGGATAGAGTTAAATTAGGGGACCAGACAGATGGGATTAAGTTAGGGGACCAGACAGATACATGAGTATTGAGCAGAGCCCGGAAACCAGCTCAGACAAGTCACTCTCCTCTCTTCTCTCGCTAGGGGGCCCCTAACCCTCTAGGCTTTTCTGTGTTTAAGTTGGGTTCCAGATGTGCTGGGGGGAGAGGAGACAGTTTTAAAAGCTTCAGGGCTTGGCCAAGCCTAGATGACTCACTGGTGGGTAAGGTGGGGCAGGTGCTCAACACCAGTGTTCCATGAAACATTGTTCCCAACTCCTGGGTCATTTTCTACCATGCTGTCATTATGGTTCTGGTTTCAACTCCGTCCAGGGGACTCACAGGAGGGTGGGGCATGGCTCTGGAGGAGAACATAATCCCCACGAGCATACTTGTAGGGTTGAATCAGGAAAGGTGCTTCCTGGCTACTTCTTCCCTCTTCCCTTCTTTTGCTACACGGATGCTGTTAAGGCCCACTTAGCAGACTACTACCGGGGCCTGATTGTGGAAACAGACATATTCCCTTCCACCTCGCTTGGTTTTGCTGAGTTTCTTCTCCTCCTCACTGGTTCCCTTCTCTGAAGTCCTCCATCTTTCTAGGGTTGAGGTCTTTGGGGTAGTGGGGAAGGGGAAGGGAAGGAGGACAAGGTCTCACTATGTAGCCTTGGTTATCCTGGAACTCACTATGTAGACCACACTGGTCTTGACTCATCAAGATCTGCCCACGTCTGTCCGCAGAGTGCTGGGATTCCAGGCGGTGCCAACACACCTAGACTGAGCATTGAGATTTTAGCTGGGCTTCCCCTCAAAGGTCAGGAGGGGTTACAGAGGTGGGCTGAATTTATTTTTGACATTTTCTCTGCTATCTAGATCTTCCTGGATGGAGTGGCTAGACGTGAAACACAAGCTTTAGGTCAAGTGTGTCCACTGTCAGGTCTCATCCCATCCATCAAGAGTAGAGCACCACAGGAGAGAGGGTAGACTGAGGAACTTAAAAGTACCCAGAGTCCCCTGGGAGAAAAAGAAAGCACCCCTAAGAGAAACAGGGAGGGGTTGAGGGAAGGGATGGATCTTCCAAGATGATGACTGAGGACTCTAGGACCAATGGCTTCCTGTCTCTCATCTGCTCCTGGTCCTAGGTAACTGAACCTGGGCAGAGGTTCCTGTACGTCTCCTTTGGCTGAACTGCTCTCTCAGGAAGCCAGGTTCTAACATGGGTTTCTCTCGATCTCCTGCCCCTCCTCACTGTGTGCACTAGCGTTAGGGGGCTGGCTTCTGGGGCAGTGACCAGATCTCCATGGGCATCAGCTCTGAAGGGTAAAGATATGTCCCAGGAGCAGAGCTGGGGGCTCTACAAAAGAGCTTGCAAGTGGACAGGGGGTTTGTATAACGGGTCCAAGACCCAATTCTGCTTCCTTTTTAGTTCATGCCTTGGGACAGCTGCTGCTGCTGCTGCTGCTTCTGCTGCTGCTGCTTCTTCTTCTCCTTCTTCTCCTTCTTCTCCTCCTCCTCCTCCTCCTCCTCCTCCTCCTCCTCCTCCTCCTCCTCCTTCTTCTTCTTCTTCTTCTTCTTCTTTGGTTTTTTCGAGACAGCGTTTCTCTGTGTAGCCCTGGCTGTCCTGAAACTCACTCTGTAGACCAGGCTGGCCTCGAACTCAGAAATCCCCCTGCCTCTGCCTCCCAAGTGCTGGGATTAAAGGCGTGCACCACCACCGCCCAGCCTTCTTCTTTTTCTTAAATCCTTGAGGGTATCAGATTCCATGAAGCTGGAGTTACTGGCAGTTGTGAACCTACACATGGCTGCTGGGAGCTGAAGTCAGGTCCTCTGGAAGAGCAGCAAGTACTCTCGATGGCTGAGCCATCGCCCCAGCCTCCAAGGCCAGGTTCTTCACCTTCCTTCTTCTCTTCCATCTTCTGCAAGATACTGATAACATTTCACAGGCACTAGAGTTCCTATGAATGACATGTCTAGAGCAAATAAGTGTTCCGCAAATGGTCACAACCTTACCAGGATTATTTCTAGGCTTGTGATTGGCTGAAAAGGGGCTGGGTACCCAGTGCAAGATCTCCTTTGAAGTACAATGCATTGTTGTGCCTGTCTGGAGGAATCCTTAACAACTGGGCCTTCAGAAGGAGGAGAGGGCTGAGGCAGGATGGAGGTGCTCAGGAGCCTGACTTCCAAAGAGCTTAGCTGTGTCACCCCTACCCCAGTCCTCTACAGGGAGCCCCTGTCAGAACTCAGGGATCTAGCTCTGGCTTGTGAGGAGGGGCATCCCCCCCAAACTCATATCCATCCATCTCTTTTATCTTGGCTGCTGAGTTCCAATGGGGCCTCTGATGGGGACCAGATACAGCCTGGGCGGAAGCTGCCAGATCTACACTGAGCTGGGGCTGAGGACAAGGCCAGGGGTCAGTGAAGACAGATAAAGCTCAGAGCAGCTGGGAGCTCAGGGGACCCTTGAAGAGGCCTGTCAGGGACCGTGGACTGGTTTCATCCCAGGAGGAGGCAGGGCCGGAAACCTCTGATGAGGGCCAGGGGCCATCACGGGCTTCAGATAGCCAGACAAGGCCTTTGATGACTCTTTGGGAGGAGGGGAGGGATGAAGTCCCCTTCTGAAGAGAGGGTGCAAGAAAGCCAGGGTGCCCATGAGGAATGAGGGTGGTTCCTGCAGAAGTCAAAACAAGCTGGGGCAGCTTCCAGGGGCAGGCCTGGGGCAGGGTTCTGGGGCTGCTTTACCTTGAAGGCAGAGATGGAAAACGGTTGCTAAGTGAATCTGTGATTTTTTAGTTCCTGTTTTAATTAACTTTGAAGGGCTTGGGAACTCCCTGAACACCAGGGAGGGGAGCAGAGAGGACGTTCATTTTCCTCTTCTCCTTTTTAAAGACATTTTTATTAAATCACTTTGTTTTCATTCTGGCTTGAACATGGGGCATTTAAATGGAAAAGTAATTATTTCACCTCGTTTGCTTATGGAGAGAGAAGATCAGGGAAGGAGAGGGCCACCGGCAAGAGGCTGCAGCCTTAGACTGGTCCTGCACACATGTGCCTCTGTCTGCAGCTCACAAGCACACACAACACATTCACACACCAACACCACCTACCCTCCTATGCTGACACACTTGGTATGGTCCCCACCCCCAATAAAGGTACCTCACTGCTTGCAAACCCTCCTCCATATTCTCCCGAGGACACACCTTCAAGGTTGTACCAGTTTTCTGCCCCACATTGACACAAGTGTGCATTCTCTGTCTCTGACTCTTTCACTCTTTCCTTCTCTCTCTCTCTCTCTCTCTCTCTCTCTCTCTCTCTCTCTCTCCCATCAAGTTTATTGAGTTACATCACCACAAGAGCACCTGGGTTCAGCCACATAGCCACACAACCACACAGTCTTTCTGAAGCACACACCCTGACCAGGACCCTTGGTGACAGACTCGTGTGAGGGGAGAAGGCAGAAGAGTATCCTTAGACTCCCAAACTATGCAGGCTTCTCCAGACTTCCCAGCACAGACTCTGTTGCAAGCTTCTCTCAATGGCTTTGTGGCCTCGATTCTAGAGTCTTTGGCAGAGTTCTTCCTATGCATTGCTGTCCATCCTGATGATTGAGACAAGCAAGACGAGGCCCTACAGGTTTCTGGGGGGCCTCATTTGGCTTTTGGCAGGTTTCAACCCCAGCTTCCCTCATGCTCATCGGTTATGCACCGTGCCGGCACCAGAGGGGTTAAAACTTCGGTAGTCCCCCCACCTCAACCAGGCTGGTACACGGAAGGCCGGGTTCGCAGGAGCCGTACCTGTACTTTGTCTTCATCTGTCACCCCTTCTGACAGTCAGATACATCTTGTGGGGGGTGTGGGGGGGCGGGGGAGCAATAATTAACCTCTCCCGCCTCAGCCCCCAAATGCTGCTGCGGGTTGTAGCTGGATCTGCAGGCTGCAGTGGAGGGAGGGAGCGGAGGAGATGGAGGGGCCAGGGAGGCAACAGAGAGCAGCCAGCACACTGGAAAGGCCCTGACTCCTTTATTGCTGCCGGGGCCAACCGATACACTCCGCTCTCTTACTGGTCCAGGGAATCAATGGCAGATGGGAGAAGGATGGGGAAAGCCCAGACTCCACTCTCCCTCCCAGAGGCCCCTGCTGAAGAGGGCAGATGGGGGTCAGTGGGTGCCAAGGGAGAACATTCAGGTGTTATCAGGGGCACACAGTGCCACTGGAAAGAAAGAGACTTGCATTGGCCTTATGTAGAGGAGGTTGGGGACACCATGCTGGTGTTGAGGGCAAGTGACAAGAGCTTGTGTTAAGGACCAGTGTCTCTTCCAAGCAGTAAAGGGGGAAGTGTGGATCAAGGAGATGTCAGAACTTAGGTGGTACACAAAGGGCGCTGTGAAAGCAAACCAAGCCCCTGGGAGGTGGCTGGAAGGGCAGACGAAGAGGACAGACTTGTCATGGGCCAGGTCTTGGAAAAGACAGATGGGACCAGAAGTGCAGAGTACTCTCAGCCTTCTGGAGCTGGCCTCCAGAGAGGGAACTGGTCCAGGAGCCTTCTCTGCAGGGGAGAATGGCAAGAAGAGGTGCTCTTGCCACAGGGGCTGGAAGAAGTGTAGAGAGACATCCCCTGCCCTGTGCAGCCCGAAGGCCACACACGGCTAGACTTTCCCACTCTCTGAGAACTTGTTATTCAACTCTGTCTTCTTTATATTGGAGAAAAGACTCCAACAGATCTGTAGATACAATCTCACCCATGAGTTGAGTTCTTTGAGTTCTAAGTCTGGTTTGGCCACTAGCTAACTCTACAGGAAATAGGTCCCTTAACCTCTCTGACCAGAGGAGGGCATTGGGTCCCTTGGGACTGGAATTACAGGTGGCTGAGAGCCTCCTAATAAGGTACTGGGATCCGAAACTCAGTCTTCTACATGAAAAGTAAGTACTCTTAATCTCTGAGCCATCTCTTCAAATCCTCCCCCTTTAAAACATTTACTTAAGCTGGGCAGTCATGGCACATGCCTTTGATCCCAGCACTCCAAGAGGCAGAGGCAGGCAGATCTACAGAGAGAGTTCCAGGACAGTCAGGGCTACACAGAGAAACCCTGTCTCAAAATAATAATAAAAAAACCATGTATTTCATTCTATCTATCTATCTATCTATCTATCTATCTATCTATCTATCTATCTATCTACCTACCTACCTACCTATCTGATCTATGTCCTGTATGTTCATAAGCATGCACTTGCCATGGTGTCCATGTGGAGGTCAGAGGACAGTTTTCAGGAGTGGATTGTCTCCTTCTACCATCAAACGTCAAGAGTCAAACTCAAATTATCAGCCTTGTGGATAAGCACCTTTGACCACCAAGTGGCAGCCTGGTGTGTCTCTGAATTCAGCTAGGAAGCGCCTTAGAAAGAGACCTGATAGGACAGCGTGCCTTCCAGCCATGCTTTCTCTCCTGCTCATCTGCTTTGTGCCCTGATTCCAACACACTCTTAGCTAGTCTAGTCTCCTTTGACCCTCTTCCAGAGCTGGAGTCTCCAGCAACATCCTTTTGTGGCAGGGGTTTCCCAACTGACTCCGATTTGACTGTTGACTGTCCCCTGCACTGCGCACCCACTCTGAGCAGTGTCAGAAGCCATCAAAATCCAGGAACACCCAATCTGTGATCAGGAGAGGGGAGGTAAAGTAGAACCACTCAAGGTTGTAAGAACTGGCCCTCAAGTCACTCCCAGCCACACCCAGGTAGCTCACTAGAGGGGCTCTTCAGGGAGGGCCTGGCATGAGATTCCTGTTCTTCCCTCAAGTTGCTCCCACCTGCCTGAGTCATTAGGACAAGACTCTGGAGTTCTTTACCTAGCCCAAGGGCACCGAAGCCTCTCCACTCTTTTCCTGGCATTTCTTCTCTCACTTGGAGGTTGCCAAGTGGATAGTGAGCTTGGATGGGTCTTGGTGGCCGAACTCCAAACAGAGGGGGAGGCATCCTGGCCCCTTGCCAGCATTCTGTCCATGGTAATTTGGCAGCAAAGCACCAGCTGCATATATCTGCACATCTGTTTATGCCTCTGGCTTGTTATTTATTCTCTGCCTTTCACGGGCGGCAGAGCCAGAACACACCTCAACTCTTCCCAAGTTAGATTAACTGGGAGAGAAGGCTAGGACACTCAGTCACAACAACCGCCTCATGGAAGGGTCCGCCTTCTCCAGCAGCTGCTGCCACTTTTCAAAGAAACAGAGGGGAGGAGAGGAGGGGAGCAGAAAGGAAGGGAAAGAGTGTGAGGAGGAGGGAGAGGGAGAGAGGGCTGTGAACTTAGAGTCTTGGACACGCTGGCAGTGGTCAGGTAGCCTGGTCCTAGGCCCCACTGGAGGCAGCACTGTCTAGGCTTTTGAAAAACAGCCACCTGAACCTTCTTTCCTGCTCAACATTAGAACGCTTGATTTTGAATGTGTGTGTTCTTGGGAGGTTGGGAAGATTCAGTCATGGGAATGAAGCTTTCAACAGACACTCCTAGGGGAGCTTGGCTAACTGAGCTTGGGGGGTTTCTGGGGTGAAGAATTAAGACACCAGGTTCTGTCCCTGGGATTAGGGACGGGAAGTGAGTAGAAGAATGGAGGGAGGAAGAGAAAGAGGAATAATGGGGAGGGGAAGAAAAAGATGGTTAGCAAGCAGGGAAATGTTTTCCAAAGAAGTAAGAGGGCAGAGTGGAACCTTGAGCTGCCAGTGGCGCTGTCCTTGGTCCTGACAAAGGCCTCTGCGTGAACCAGAACACCAGGCTATGTGGACCCCCAAACTCTCTGCGGTTTCCTTTGAAGGCGAATGGTTCCACGTGAAGAACAAAGGGCTCAAGCTGTACCTCGTGGGTACTCAGTCCTAAACTGGGCTTCTCTCCTATACCCTCTCCCTTTTCTCAAAGCAATCCCTGTCCGATCGACGTTCCTATAGAAAGCAGACCGGTGTGAACTCAGAAGGAACCTGGACAGAGCTCCTGGAGAAAGAGAAGGATTCCCTGGGTCCCAGAAGACTTTGGCCTGAGTAGCCTCATGAGATAAGTGGACTGGAACGTGGGGGTGGAGCACTATGGTGGGAAGTGCTGGCCCAGTCCAACGAAAAGCAACATGGTGCAAATGCCTTTAATGGCAGCACTGGGAGTCGGGACTGAGGCGGTGGTGGACAAAAGCAGGCAGTCTCTGTGAGTTCCAGGCCAGTCTGGTCTAGCAAGTGAACTCCAGGCTGGCCAAGGCTATTTAGTGAAAACCTGTCTCAAAAAACAAACAAACAAAACAAACTTTTTTTTTTTTTTTTTTTTGGTTTTTTGAGACAGGGTTTCTCTGTGTAGCCCTGGCTGTCCTGGAACTCACTCTGTAGACCAGGCTGGCCTCGAACTCAGAAATCCACCTGCCTCTGCCTCCCAAGTGCTGGGATTAAAGGCGTGCGCCACCACTGCCCGGCCCTCCCATTCTTTTGTATAAGTCACACAAAAGTGTTTGGTAGAGCATTTGCCTAGTCATCACAAGACACTGGGTTCAGTCCCCAGCACTGGTAAACCAAAAACCAAAAGCACGTCTGGAGAGATGGCTCAGTGGTAAAGAGAACACTCTGTTCCGCTGGAGGACCTGAGTTCAGTACCCAGTACCCAAGGCTCACAACCACTTGGAACTCTATCTCCAGGGCATCTGATGCCCTTTTTTGGACTTCAGTGGTACCCACACACAAGTGCACATACTCACACATGTACACATACACATATGCACACACACAGGCATACATGTGGTAGTTTGAATATGCTTGGACCACAGGGAGTGGCACTATTAGGAGGTGTGTCCCTGTTGGAGGACTGAGTCACTGTGGGTGTGGGCTTAGCCAGTTTTCTCTTGTCTTTGGAACAAATGTTGAACTCTCTCAGCTCCTTCAGTGCTATGCCTGCCTGGATGCTGCCATGCTGCCTGCCTTGATAATAATGGACTGAACCTCCTAACCTGTAAGCCAGCCCCAATTAAATGTTGTCCTTTATAAGAGTTGCCTTGGTCATGGTATATCTTCACAGCCAAGAAAGCCCTATCTAAGACAATATACATAACTAAAAATAAAATAAATCTTTAAAATAGAAATAAATAAACAGCAGTAACAAAAGAAACACTCAATAGTAACATTATTTTGTGTTCTTTAAAAATTATATGCGCACTTAAACAAGACTGAACAATGACAACACCAGTTGACATTTTAATGTGTGTTTGTGGAATCTTACAAGGCCTCGCCCCTAGATTCGGAGCTATAGAGAGGGGAAATCTTTCTTCCTCAAAAATGAGCCCCCCCCCCCGTAGATTAGCAAATCCTAAATGGTCAGCTAGAAACACGCAACACTAAGTGGACTAAGTGGGTTGTATTTCTATGCACACACAGATCCATAAGTACACATGTGTAACAATTAAAGAAGAAGAGGTCGTGAATTTTAGCGTTGGAACATTGGAGGAGTCAGTGGGAGAGAGGTGGAAATGAAATAAATACAGAGCTCATGTGTGAAATTCTAAAAAAAAAAAAAAGTCCATATGAGCAAATGTAATCCACTAATGATAAAAACTAAGCCAGCTAAACAAATTCACTACATAATAGTTTTACAGAAACATATAAAGATGACAAAAAAGAAGTAAAAATGAGATGTAATGAGCTATTCCCAGGCAGGCCTCGGGCAGATGGGGGTTTAATCAGTGAGAATCTAAGCACACGGGCATTGCAGCTAATTCAATTCCCATCCATTCATTAGGGGAAGTATTCATCATCCAGAGATTACAGCAGGGCCAAAACTCTGAATGGATTCTAAAGAGCTGTCAAAGGAGCGGTAGCTACAGCAGCCAGGCAGGGCACCTATACATGACCGTGCCCACACCTTTGCTCCTAACGGGTCCTCTGGGAACTTCTGTTTGCAGACCCCAGGATCAGGCACTGAGGAGAAAGAGGTAAAATCAAGGCCCCGTTTATTTGTTTATTTGGGTATGTCTGAACCAAAAGCCAGACATCGACAGGGCTAGATTTCAGCCTCAATGTCCACAGCACTTCCTGACACTCCTGTCTTTGGACTTTAATCTTAGCTATAATCCTGAGAGCTAATGAACTATGCATGCTTGAAAAGGAAAAGCCAGCGCTCTGGAGGCACATCATAGACTTTGGGCACTCTCAGCTCCATGTCTATAGATAGGAATCAGAGAGCAGCAAGAGATAGAACAGGAGGCTGCTGGACTGTTGGGGACAGCGCAATCAGAGTGGAGATGAGAACTAACCTGAACCACAGGGACACTTAGTTACCTGCTGGCTGCATGTTACTTGTCTCATGGCTACGGTACAACACCCACAAGAGGCAAACGTAGGGGGTTGGAAAGATGGCTCAGTGGTTAGGAATGTATACTGCTCTTGCAGAGGACCTGACCTCAGTTCCTCGAGCCCATGTTGGACAGCTCACAACTGCCTGTAACTTCAGTCTCAGGGGATCTGACGCCCTCTTCTAGACTCTGAGGGTACTTCTTGAATGCACACACCTACTTTCATATACTCATAATACAAAATAACCTTAAAAAAGGAAGTTAACTTAAAGAAAAGGTCGTGTTGGCAGGGATTTGAGGAGGCTAATCATACTGTTGTATTTGCACAGTAAAACACAGGGATAAATGTTGGTGTGTAGCTGGTGTTCTCCATTTTACTCATTGGGAGACCAGTCCATGAATTGGTACCTCCACCTTTAACCCAATCTAGATAATCCTACACAAATGTTCTCAGAAGAGAACCTAAGCTGCATAATCTCTCACAATGAGCCCAGAGGTTTGTCTCCTTGATGATTCTAGATCCTGTCAAGCTGACATTGTTAAACATCACAGTGGGGGACTGGAGAGATGGCTCAGCGGTTAAGAGGGCTGGCTGCTCTTCCAAAGGTTGTGAGTTCAAATCCCAGCAACCACATGATAGCTCACAACCATTTGTAATGAGATCTGATGCCTTTTTCTGGGGTGTCTGAAGACAGCTACAGCGAGCGGGGCCGGATCGAGAAGACAAAGTGTCTGAAGACAGCTACAGTGTACTTACATATAATAAATAAATAAATATTTTAAAAAACCACATTACCCTGGTATAGCCTACCTTGGACTTGCCACTGAACAGTCAGCAGTGATATGACTGCTGAACTGGTTTCTAACCTCATTTCCCTACTCACTAGCTCTGGAACCTGCTTAGTCATGAATCTGTTTTAGATCAGACTCAGGTTTCCTAGTATCTAAATAGGAAGGTAACAGTCAGTCTGAGCCAGGGCAGGTATGCCTTACAAAGGATAATATGGTCATGAAAGTTATGTGATCGTTGCTCTGCCTCCTTCCTTAGAAGGCGGGCTTCAAGGACAGAACCTGCATATAAAATACCAACCAATAAGCCAACAGAAACATACTTCATACCGTAAGGGTTAGGGATGTGGCTCTCTGGTAGAGGGTGCTTGCCAATACATGCAAGGTCTTGGGTTCAATCTCCAGCACCACCAAAAACATCTATTAAGATACTAACCAAATCTTCTCAAAGAATTGGCTTACTCAATTGTTGGCTATGTCAGTCTGAAATACACAAGGTAGAGAATGAGAAAGTAAAGACCAGGGACAAGATAGAACCTTCTGGGCACTGACAAAGGCACTGGTCACAAACAGCCAGGCTGAGAATCTATCAGGGCGAGCCACGGTGAATCCATCTATTCTTTGGAATTTTCGGGATGAGGAAGAGCCCAGACCCTTTTAAGGGCTCCTCTCAATGGGCCAGACCCATGGAAAACAGTCTCCCCAGTTTAAAGTCAACGGATTAAGGACTTAGATTACATCTTCTAAATCCCTTTTCAGAGGATGGATTAGTGTAGGCTGAATAACTAGGAATTGTCCGTAAGCTATAGAATGACTGTCTCTGCCCTTCTGTGTTTATCTCGAAGCTTTGTCTAGTCTGACAACGAAACAAAACAACAGACCACCGGGGGAGATTTTGTGTGACCATTAGCAGACTAGACTGTCTTTGAGAAAGTTCCTGATACACAAGAATCACTCAGTGGAGGTCATGCAAACCTATCTGTCAGGAATTCTACTCCCACAAGAAGCTGAGATCGCTCTTAGAGAAGAGAGCCACGAGAAGAGCTGGCCTTTGTTTCCTTTGATCAGAAATCAGGGTTTCTTGATGGGGCTCCTAGAGTTGGTGGACATAGAGAGGATCTTGAAATTAACTAGCACTCTGAGGACCCCTTGCTCTGGCCACCAGAGTCAGAGCTATAGCAGCAGGTGATAAGAGTGGCCTTAGTGACCAGTGGGGCTTCAGTAGGCAATTACCCAGCAGAAGCTGGGAACTGACAGGGTAATTATTAGCTTCTAATTGCAGGGCAAACTCAGGCCGGGATCCTCCTCTCCAAAGCAGAGGGCATTACTATTTGCATAGCAATTAATTACTTTGGGAGCTACAGAATTTAATTACCCACTAGTCCGCAGGAGCCAATAATTAAATTACACTCAGAAACAGGGTATTTATTTCCCAGTTAGCTGAGCAGGTAGCTTCTACCTTGGGGAGTGTGCCTGGGTGATGAACCCTGGCCCAATGGCAGGGCCTTGGCTTGAGGGGCACAGAACATCAACCTCGGTGCCCAGCAGATGGACACCCAAGCATCCACAGTTAGATGGCCTCTAGAAGCCGGAGACCATATGGCACCATGTGCCTACTTCTACCCACAGTGGGCATCCATACATGTGGTAAAGAAGTGAGAAATGAGATTAAAGAGAATACTTGGCTCACTTGCCCACGGTCATTCCATTTAGCACCTTCAAATGTGTAAGGTTGTCAGTGTCTTTGTAGGACTATGTACTCTGGTCATCTATGATTCTGAGCCCATCTGGAATCTCTTCATGGCTGATGCCTCCCTGGCATGGGCTTTGGACTGAGGCTTGCTTAGGACAAGTTTGGGTTCTAGAGTGGCCTGAGGAGTATCTGTTTGGACATCACTTGCTCATGCAGCTTTTTAAAAAACCTTGAACTAAGTTGCGTGTCTCTAAATCAAAGCATCCATGTTAAAATGCCGTAGGTTGCCGAGAGCGACACGAGCTAACGAAAAGCCCAGAGCTCCGAGGGTATCTGGAGGCTTCCTGATTGACAGTGACCCACTGGAGCTAGACTGTATTGGCTCTAGCCCTGTTTCTCCTTTCATGGTTAAAAAAAAAAAAAAGTTAACTGAGAGGCATAGAGGCAAGAAGGAGCTGAGGGAATGGGAAGCCATCAGCAAGTATTTGGGTTGGCTTACTGTCCAGAGACGAGGACCTCCTGTCCCCTCAGCCTAAGAAAACTGAGAAGCTAAGCATGTCTGACTCCACACTCACAGCTCTTTCCTCAGCCCCTCAGACTCCTCCTCTACCTCATGGCTCATCACTGGCCTTCTGGGGTTAGGATCAAGGAGCCAGGAGGCAACTGAGGTGAGACACTTCATCTCCATCATAGGGTCTCAGCCTGCGGTCTGGGATCCCAAGGTAAGAGGTGACTTCTCATCCCCTGGGCTAGCAAAGCTGGCCCATGGTCCCTCTCTGAGGAAGCATGGGAGAGGAGAGCTCACTTCCTTGTTCTCACCCTTCACTCTGGTGAGGGTCTCAGGCAGATCACTAACTTCAAAGTGCCATTTTTTCCTTCTAGCTAGTTTTGGATGCAACTGTCAGACTCCTGCGGTCTGCCGCTCCAGAGCCCTGCCCCCACTCACTTCCTGTTACCTGTCCGTCTCAACCGACATCAGCTCCCAGGATCAAGCCTTCTCTCTAGCCTCAAGCTGAGCTCCTGTCCCTACCTCAGGCAGGATCTTGTGGATGCTTCTAATGAAGTTCTCTCTGACTGTCTGAGCACCCACCACACGAGGAAAGGAGCTGCGGCCGCCGGCCCTCAGCCCAGGCTGCTGACAGCAGCGATCTATCTCCATCACCATAATGGCGTCCCCATTAATCGGCCATAAACTAATAAAGCAAGCACTTTCTGCCCCTCACCCCCCCCCCCAACTTCATTAAGTCTTTAGTACATTAATATGTCTTACTTAGTGTCATCTAAGCCTCTTCCTCTGTTTGGGGTGGAGCTTGATAGGGTGGGCATCTCATCCGGCGGATGGGAGACATGACCCATCCCCTGGCCTGGGCAGAGGGGCTGCTGACTCAGGACCACCCACTCCTCCCCACCCTTTTCCTGCTCCAATTGCTGCCCCTTGGAGGTGCCTGATAACTTCAGAAAGGAGGAAGGGCATGAAGAATAGAAAACACAGGAGCAAGAAAGGTAGGCAGAAAACCGAGGACAGGGGTCAGAACAGGAAGAAGACCGGAAGAGGGAGAAAAAATGGGATGCGGGGGAAGAAAGAGGAGGAGACGGGATGGGGGAGGAGCTGCACACCTCCAAATTAAATTTGTGATTCAGGCATCAGATGGGCCGACAGCCAGAGATTAATTCGAATGATCGAGTTATAAAGAGCAGGAGGCCTGGGTAATCAATCTTACAGCTGTCAGGCTGACAGGCAGGAGTATTAACCTGGCGAGACGGCGTGTACAGAGGGCTTCATTTCACTCGCTCCAACCGCGTCCCTGACCACCTCTGGCCCATTTCTCTAAATAATAATAATTGTGGCTGTTAACGATGACAGAGACAGGGTGAAGCCTCCCCCCTGGAGCTCCCATCCTTTGCTCAGCTTGACCCTCCCAGAAAGTAGAGCTGGTCCTAGCTCTTGACTCCCCTTTGAGGGAGGAGACACCAAGGAGACCTTCAGACAGGTCTGAGACGGGGCGAGGAAGGTCCTCTAGGATAAAGGACACCACAGAGCTCTTGGGAAGAGTTGCCCCCACCCAACACCTTCCCTGCCAGCCAGGTGTCTTAGCCTTTCAGCTCTGGTCAAGGAAACTGGGGTCCAGAAGGTCCGAGCAAATCTTCTGGGTGCTAACACTTCTGACCATGAATCCAGGCTCTGGGTAGGGTAGCTGGGGGCCCCATCTCTGGCATGATCCTCTGGGCTGCAGCCCTGTTCTTCCTGGCAAGCCACCTCCTCCCTCCACTTCACTAAGCTTCAGCCTGACAGTTTCAGCCCACACCTGGGGGTGGGGTGGGGGTCCCCCTGCAGAGACTTGTGGAAACACCATCCCTAGGGCAAAGAAGGGCTGGGAAGGGGTGGGGGTGCCGCCTTGAAGTTGACACCTCTCTCAGCTCCAGCTAATTTTCACATCCTTCAAAGCTGATGTCTCTTTCTCCTAGCTCCAGGGAAAGGAAGAGGGAGTGAGAAGGAGGGAAGAGGGAGGGAAGGAAGGAGGGAGAGAGGAAGGGAGGGATGGAGGGAGAGAAAGAAGAGGAGGAAGAACATGAATACATGTTCGGGAGTGGGCCAGGCCCTGGTCAGCTGTCTGAAATGGTTGGCTATAGGAATATGAGGGGGAGTGGGGGGAGGGAGAAATGAGACTTGAGCAGAGGTGAGCTGATAGGAACCCTTCCCTCCTCAGTAAGAACCACGCACAGGGATGAGGTCCCTGTAATAGTCTAATGATGCTATATATGCATTTTTACAAATTAAATATAATAATTTGTTTTGAGGCAAACTAGCCTTGGGCTCATAGCCCAGCATTGCCATGGTTGCTGGGATTACAGACAAGCTTCTGTGTCAGGCCCTAACAATGCTACTTATTCATTTATTACCACTCTTATTACTAATCCAGGGACCCCTGTCTCCCAACAGACAGCATTTCTATAACACTAACCCCAGCTGATTGTGTTCCAAGGGCCAGAGTCCTGTTAAGGGCTTGCTGTATATTACTGTTACTGGGTTAGTATCCCCAAAAAGCCCTAGGAAGCTGATTCTATTTTTTACCCCCATTTTACAGATGAAAATCTCAGGTTCAGAAAGGTTGGGAAACTTACTGAAAGAAAATCCACACAGTCAGAAAGCAGTGAAGCCAACATGTGCTTTCCAACTGCAGTCTCAAGGTAACCTAACTTTCCCAGGGACCCCCAATTTCACCCATTTGCCACCAGAGCTTCTTGCTGCTTGATTCTGTCTCTACTTGAGGTTACGCAGACATCTACTTACTTTTTCAAGCATAGTGGTTGGGTAGGGGGTGCTCCCATTTGCTTAGAGGGTGGGCTTGGAGGATCTAGCATCAGAGAAACTTACCCTGGCAAAGAAAAGAGTGGGGGCCATGCCCAGGGAGACCTTCCAGTGCCTAGCCCTAGAGTAACCCCAGGGAGTAGCATTTGATCCCCGTTCAAGCCTTGGCCTTGAGGATGCTACATAAAGGCAGGTGCCCACATCGCCCACCTCCTCCAGGTTGGAGGGATGACACTCTTTGTAGGTCTGGGCTCAGCTGGATCCGGATGCGGACAAGCCTGGAGAAAACGCTCTTGTTTCCACCCCTGCTGGGACTGTCCTGGAGGGGAAGCTGTAGAAGTTGGCTTCTCTGAGGAGGTAGCAGTTGGAGACTGGAGCCAGGCCAGTCCCTCTCCCCGTCTCCCTGGGGCTCATTTCAAGTGGTTTCTGCTAGGACTGGCCTGCCTGGCCTGCCTAGGGAAGGGAGTCGGGAATGGAGAGTCGGTTTCTAAGCAAGGGTTCAAGGGTCTCTTTCCTTGGGCCTGACCCCTTGCTTAGGACAGACACTGATTTTCCCCTGTCAATCTTAGTATTTACTCCTTATCTGGGGCCATGGCCAACCAAGAGACCCAAGTTCCTGGAGATGTTGTCTGGATTACCAGTGCTCTGTTTGAGGTAGTTCCTTTTGTTTTCTTTCTTTCTTTTCTTTTCTTTTTTTAAAAAAAGATGTATGTATGTATGTATGTATGAATGATGTATGTATGTATGATGTATGTATGTATGTATTTAATGTATGTGAGTATACTGTCCAACCTTCAGACACACTAGAAGAGGGCATCAGATCCCAGTATAGATGGTTGTGAGCTGCCATGTGGTTGCTGAGAATCAAACTTAGGACCTCTGGAAGAACAGACAGTGTTCTTTACCACTGAGCCATCTCTCCAGCCAGAGGGAGTTCTTGAACCTAAAATAGAGATGGAGCCGGGCAGTGGTGGCTCACGCCTTTAACCCCAGCACTCGGGAGGCAGAGGCAGGTGGATTTCTGAGTTTGAGACCAGCCTGGTCTACAGAGTGAGTTCCAGGACAGCCAGGGCTATACAGAGAAACCCTGTCTCAAAACAAAAAAACAAACAAAAAAAACCAAACAAGCAAAACAAAATAAAATAAAATAGAGATGGATGAAGATGCTCGGCACTGAGAGTCCTCTAGAGTTAAAGTGTTTTGTTTTGGGCAGTTTTGGGGTTGAGCCCAGGGCCTAGCTCATGTCATAAAAAGATTCTACTGATGAACTGCAACCCCAGCCCCAGTGTTCGGGTTTCCTTTCTTTTCTTTCTTTCTTTCTTTTTTTTTTTTTTTTAAAGGAGTTGGTTTTTTGTTTTGTTTTGTTTTGTTTTTAAAGATTTGTTTATTTTATGTATGAGTACACTAGCTGTCTTCAGACACACCAAGAGGGCATCAGATCCCATTACAGATGGTTGTAAGCCACCATGTGGTTGCTGGGAATTGAACTCAGGACCTCTGGAAGAGCAGTCAGTGCTCTTATCCTCTGAGCCATCTCTCCAGACCCCAGGTTTCCTTTCTTTGTTAACATTTTAATTCATTTAATTTTTATTTTTGATTATGTGTATGGGGGGAGCAGTGTGGGCGGGTAGGTGGGTATGTGCGGGGGACTGCGAGTGCCTGTAGAGACCAGAGGAGCTGGAATTACAGTAAGCCACCTGACGTGGGTGCTGGGAATTGAACTTGGGACCTCTGGAAGAGCATACGTACTCTTATCCACAGACCCATCCTTCCAACCCCATGCTCATTATTTATTTTACTTACTTATTTATTTTTGTTTTGTTTTGAGATAGGGCCTCTGTACATATTCCTGGCTATCCTGGGACTCACTGTGTAGACCAGGCTGGCTTTGAAATCAGAAAGATTTGACTGCCTCCTGAGTGCTGGAATTAAAGGCATGTACCAGCACACCTGGCTTATTAGCATGTGTGTGTGTGTGTGTGTGTGTGTGTACGTGGCATGAACATGCACATGTACTCGTACTTGTACTTGTAGTCTGTAGGAGTCGGCGCTCTCCTTTCACCTGTATATGGGTCCTGTAACTCAGGTTGTCTGGCTTGGTGGCAAGTGTCTTGACTCCTGGACCGTCTCCATAAAGCTCCAATCTTAAGGTTTTGACTGTTGATATGGCTGGGGGTGCGAACTGGGATGGCCGGTCTGTTTCAACTTCGCTGGCTTCATTAGCCTTCTCTTTCACACAGGACTCTATGGTAGGCACTGGAGTGTCCTCTGCCCCATCAAGGCTCATATAGAATATGGACCTGATGGCCTAGGCCTTCAACCCTTCTTCCCCAGGGGGCGGAGACAAGATGATCTCAAGCCTAAGACAAAAGTGAACCACATAGTGAGTTCAAAGCCAGCTGGGGCAGCTTACCAAGACCTTGTCTCAAAATACAGGGATAAAAGGGTTATAGCCCAGGGGCAGAGCAGCTGCTTAGCAAGCCTATGGCTCTAGGTTGGACCCGAAGCACTGAAAAGGAAGCTTGATGTGGAATCGGCACTGGGAGCCTATCATGGTATCTGTAGCTTGCCATCTAGGTGAGGGGCAATAGTCCATTTTTTTTTTTTTCTGCTTCTTATTTCTTAGGACAGAGGAGAGAGAGGAGGTGTGTGTGTGTGTGTGTGTGTGTGTGTGTGTGTGTGTGTTGTTTTAGACAGGGCCTCACTATGTAGTCCTGGCCAGCCTTGAATTCACAAAGATTCACCTACCTCTGCCTCAAGGGGAAATCTTTAGGATAAATCACAGAAAGTACCTACTTCACAGGGCTGAGCAGATGGTTCAGTGGGTAAAGTGCTTGAGGGACAAGTGTAGGGAACTGAGTTACGCTCTCCAGAACTGAGATTTAAAAACCAGATGCAGGTCTAGTGTGCTGATGCTTGCCATTAACCAGAACCCTCAGGAGACACAGGCAAGGGAGGCTAGCCTGGTCTGCAGTAAGTTCCAGGTAAACCGAGGTTTGGGGTGGGGGGACGGTTATGTCTGTTTGCATTTGCAATGGTACACTGGGGACAGGAGACAGGCAGATTCTTGGAGCTCACTGACCAGCCAAAATAACCGAATTTGGGGGGTAGGGAGCTCCAGGTTCAGTGAAAGGTCCTGTCTTGGGAATCCCTGGGCAAACTAGCTGATAATAACTAGCTGAATCAGTGAGCTCTGGGGTCATCGGGAGATTCTACCTTGGCTTAAAAAAACACGTGGAGAGAACACTTGAAAAAGACATCCAACATCAACCTCTGGCTGCCACACACACTCATGTGAACACATATACATACAAATACACACACACACACACACACACACACACACACACACACACATTAAAAAAAAAAAGAGCCTTTGTCTCAGAAAATACAATGGAGAACAATTGCAGAAGACACCAAATGTTGACGTCTGGTCTCCACAGGCTCATGTGCGCATGTACACATACCCGTACGAACACATACATATACCCTGCACACGCACAAGGCTGGTTATCTTTGTGTGACTGTTTCTTCATCTGAAAAGTGGGGAAAGGACACCTGCCTTCTTGGGTTGTGGTAATGGGAAGGCCTGGGAAGGCCTGGGTGCTGTATAAGTGTTGGTAATGATCAGCAAGACCAGGCAAAGCCTGGGGTATCAGGAGGGTGTGGGCTCAGGAAGACTCTCATCTCTCTTCGTTGTTTTCTCTCTCTTTCCAGCTCTCCATCCTACACTCTGGGGCAAGCCCAGGCAGAGACCTTCAACTTGAACATTCTCTGCTCTGAGGTGCTCTTGGACAAGAAGAACATCCGAGTGCCGGACGTGGGTTCGCTTGGGGAATGAGGGTGCTCCACGTCTCTGTTTTGAGAGAGAAGCTACTTGGATATCAGCCAGGCTGTGTTTTTTGTTTTGTTTTGTTTTTTGGTGTGTGTGTGTGTGTGTGTGTGTGTGTGTGTGTGTGTGTGTGTGTGTGTATGGGCAGTGGCTGGCACCAAAATACTTGCTGATTAATCTTTGTCTTCTGCATGCCCAGCTCAGTCCCTGGGAAGCTCCAGGCCCGAGCTGGTGTCCAATGGGCCTGAGGGGGCAGAATCAGGCCCAGGAAGATGGATTTCCCTGTCCCTTTGGCTTGTGCCCAGCAGGGAAAGGGGAAAGGCTGTTTCATTATGTTTAATGGGATTATTGAGGAGGGGGACAGTAGTCATGGGGCATTAGCTGCTAATTGGGTCCATAATAAAGTTAATAAAGCTCTTATGGTCTTTGCCATTAAGTATAATTAAGGGGGTGCTCTGTGATGAGGAGGGGGTGTTAGCAGGGAGTGGGCACAGGGCTCTTGATGGCAGAAAGGTGCAAGTGCTGGGGAGGCTGGCAACGATGTCAGAGCTGGGATCCATGCTGGCTTCCAGAGTCACCCCTGGTTGGGGCCCCCAGCACAGACCTCTTCTGGGATCTGGAGTGGGCAAGGTGGACAGGAGGAAGGGTGCGCACATGTGCTGCTTGCACCAGTCCAGAGTGGAAGTTACTAACTCCAGCCGGAGACACTTCTGTAAAGAAGCTCAGGACAGAGAGGAAATAATTTCTCTGCAGACAGAGGGCAGAAAGAACATGGCTCTGGCATGTGATGTCGTGTGAGCTGCCTCAGTTTCCCGTTCTGTAACGTGAGAGCGATGCTGTGGTTGCCAGGACCCCTGATGCTCTGTGGTGGGAGAAGACTAGGCAGCGAACCATAGACCTCTCCTCTGTTTTCTCGCTTTTTCCCTCTTCACTTTGTGGTCATACAGGGAATCCTAGACGCCCTCCTGCACGAGCACGTAGGGATTCTCCCGCCAGTGCGGCTTGCTCTCGAATTGGGGATTATTTTAGAGACACGTTTATATACTTGCACATGGAGAAATGTGCTTTTCATCCCCCCTTCCTTCCTCAGATAGGATGGCGCTTTTTATATGATCGTAATTTTTTCTCCATTTATATTTGTCTTTGTAGACTTTTCCAGGGAGCACCTACCCCCCTCTAGTCTTTGGCCACTCGGTATTGTTTGTTTTTGTTTGAGACAAGATCTTGATATGTAGCCCAGTCTGGCCTTGAACTCAAGACCCTCTGGCTATATTACAGGCTCACACCACACTGGGCTTCTGGACCCTTCGTGTTCTACAGTAGAGATGAATGGCCATTTGTTTAAACAGTTACCTGGGAATAAGCACATAAGTTGCTTCCAGAATTTTCCCGTTTGGACATCCGATCATTCTTATACTGTCTTTGCGTATTTGTGTATTTCTGTGAGCTAGAAAACTGAATGGTTGAGTTAACAGTGTTTGTAGTTTGTTTTTTTAAAGATTTATTTATTTATTTTACGTATGTGAGTACACTGTTGCTGTCTTCAGACACACCAGAAGAGAGCATCAGATCCCATTACAGATGGTTGTGAGCCACCATGTGGTTGCTGGGAATTGAACTCAGGTCCTCTGGAAGAGTAGTCAGTGTTCTTAACCACTGAGCCATCTCTCCAGCCCCGTTTGTTTATTTTTGTATACATAATAGATTTGCTTTTGAAGGCAAACCTCATAAAGTACAAAGCCATATAACCAACAGGAGAGCTTAGCCTGCATCTTCAGCACACCTCCAGTTCTTCTTCCCTCGGGCCACCACTGTTAGATTTGGTAGGATTTATTTTCTCAAAGATATTTTCAAGGGCTGGGAATGGAGCTCAGTTAGTAGAATGCTTGCCTAGCATTCATGAAGCTTCGGGTTCCATCCCCAGCACCACATAAGCCAGGCTTGGCGGCTCTACAAACCTGTTTTCAGGAAGAGGAGCCAGGAAGATCAGGAGTCCAAGACTTTTCTTGGCTACATAGAGAAAATACTGAGTTTAAGATCAGCTTGGGATATATAAGGTTCTGTCACAAGAGATGGGGGCGGGAGGTCAGGGGAGGGGGATGAGTGGTAGGCGGGCTGGAGGGATGGCACAGAGGTTAAGAGAACTGGATGTTTATCCAGACAGCCCAGGGTTCAATTTCCAGCCCCCACATGGTGGCTCACAACCATCTGTGACTCCAATTCCAGAGGATCAGATACCCTGTTCTCACCTCCATGGGTACTGCATGCAAGTGGTTCATAGACAAACATGCAAACAAAACACCATATATATAATATGTTTTTAAAAATTATTTTATTTGGGCTGATGAGATGACTCATCAGTTAAAAGCACTGGCTGCTCTTCCAGAGGTCCTGAGTTCAATTCCCAGCAACTACATGTTGGCTCACAACCATCTGTAATGGGATCCGATGCCCTCTTCAGGCAGGGAGATGTATAAGCAGCAGAGCACTCATACATTAAATAAATAAAATTTAAAAGAAATATTTTATTGCCGGGCAGTGGCGCACGCCTTTAATCCCAGCACTTGGGAGGCAGAAACAGGTGGATTTCTGAGTTCGAGGCCAGCCTGGTCTATAGAGTGAGTTTCAGGACAGCCAGGGCTACACAGAGAAACCCTGTCTTGAAAAACAAAACAAAACAAAACAAAAAATTTTATTTATTTACATTCCAGCCATTACCCCCCGGGTCCCCCTCCCACAGTTCCTCACCCCATTCCTCCTCCCCCTTGCCCCCAAGATGGTGCCCCCCCCACACCAAGCCTCCCCCTTCCCTGGGGCCTCAAGTCTCTCGAGGGTTAGGCACATCTTCTCCCATTGAGGCCAGACCAGGCAGACCTCTGCAATATATGTGTGTAAGGGGCTGGGGGGACATAATGTGTTTTTTAAAAGCAACTTAACAATAGCAACAGAAATCAAAGATCTTTGAGTGCTTTTTTGCATAGTTTCTTTCCACCCACAAAAGGTGGCATTCTAACTTCTGTTCTGTACCTTTTTTTAAAAATCTATATTTTACTATTTAGATATCTTTTAAAAAAAGATTTATTGATTTAGTTAGTTTTATGGGAATGTATGAGATTGCATGAGGTTATGTATACCACACTCAGCAGGAGCCTGTGGCAGCCAGAAGGGGGCGCCAGATTCCCTGGAGCTGTAGGTGCAGCCTGCCTGCCGTGGGCCCATGGCGCTGAACTTGGGCCCTCTGTATGAGCCGTTTAAGTGCTCTTAACTGTCAAGCCATTGCTCTAGCCCAGTGGCCCTCAACTTTCCTAATGCTTTTTCCTCATGCTGAGTTGACTCCCAACCATAAAGTTATTTTGTTTTTACTTTGTAACTGTAATGTTGCTATTGTTATGAATTGTAATGTAAATATCTTATACAGGATATTTGACATGTGACCTCAAAGGGGTCGTGACCCACGGGTTGAGAACTGCTAATCCTCATCGCTAGATCATTCTATGTGAAAATCTCTCTCTCTCTCTCTCTCTCTCTCTCTCTCTCTCTCTCTCTCTCTCTCTCTCTCTGTGTGTGTGTGTGTGTGTGTGTGTGTAGAGACAGGATTTCTTTGTGTAGACTTGGCTATCCTAGAACTTACTCTGTAGACCAGGCTAGCCCCAAACTCATAGAGATCCACCTGCTTCTGCCTTCTGAGTGCGGGGATTAAGGGTGAGCACTGTTCTCTTAAATGGCTGTATAGTGTACTGTCCAAGGCTGTTTTGTCAGGTCTGCCCCATAGCTGCACTCCTAGATTGTTTCCAGCTCTTACCACGGGGCAATAAATACATACACAAACTCCTAGATATGCAGTTTTCACGTCAAAATGCGAGCCGGGCATGGTAGTGCACATGTTTAGTTCCAGCACTTGGAAGGCAGAGGCAGGTGGATCTCGAGTTCGAGGCCAGCCTAGTCTACACGAGTTAGGTGTGTGGCTCGATGGTAGGACATATGCTTAGCATGTTTGAGGCCCTGGTTTCAACCTCTAGGATGAGAGACAGAGATCATGAGCCAATTTGCTTTTCTTTCAGGCCGCCCCAGAAAGTTGGTATTGCCGCCCCGGGCTCTGAGTAAGGGCTGGTTCCCCATAGCTCAGGAGATTGCTAGAGTCTCAAGAAAAGCACACCAGCAAGAAAAACTGGGGGATGGGGGAGTAAGGAGGGGAAATGAGGGGCAGGAGGGAAATGCATCAGAAAAAGCCACGGGGTAAACAAAGTTGTCAGAACGGAGGGAGAGTTACAGTTGGGGTCAAGGGTTAATGCGGACAGAGCTACTGGGACGCGCTGAGCAAAGCAAACAAAACAAGTTGGGGGAGGGGAGCGGGGAGGAGCCGGTTGTCTGCTGGGGAGCGGATGTGCCTCTAGCCTGGGCTTGGCGCTGCCATTTCAAGGCGCAGGCTCCGAGGTTCTGAGGACCCTGCGGCCAGCTGTTGGGACCTGCGCAAAGTGGGGTGGGGGGGCATCTTTCTGCTGCCTAAGGCCTTCCCATCCCAGGGCTGGCAGGGTGGGCCTGCCCAGAGACCTGCACTACACACTTCCAGGGCCCCTGGGGTAATCCCCCTGTAGCCTGTCTGAAGGCTTTGTGAGGAATTAGAGGTGAGCCGAGTGGCTGCCCTGGAGCCAGGCACAGCTTTTAGAGCATTCCTGGGCATTAGGCCTCTGTTCCAGCCAAGCCTCACCCACACCCCACTGAGCCCCCAGGGCTTCCGTGTGCAGCGGCTCATGGCCTAATTACAGGTGTCCATGTCGGGGTCAGCAGCAGGGTTAATTTGGGACTTGTCCTGGGGTGGCCAGGGCTCATTAATGGAGCCCAAGGAGTCCAGGGGATGAGCCAACCAAGCAGGGGATTACAGATTGAGGAGTGTTGTGGAGGAGGCCGGGTTAATCAGGCCAGGGAGCTGAGACCAACCAGCCTCAGGTATGTTCATAGACTGGTCAACGATGTATGGTCTCATTCGCCCAGACAGGCACACTATTGGGACTTAGAACTGGCTGCCCGGTTCTTTTGGGTACACAGGAAGATAGTCTCGGGAGAGATGACCAGGCCGCTGGTCTTTCAAGCCCCATGGGGATGCTTTTACCAGCCCCTTCTCTTGTCCCTTCAGACTCCAGCCAGGTCCCTTTCCAGCACCTTTCCAGCTTCAGTCCTGGGATTCTAAAACACTGGTTTGCCCACACAGTAGCTCAGAGCAGTGTCTAAGGCTGTCTCTAGCAGTGTGTCCCCATATCCTGCAGTGGTGTCCCTCATATCCTGCAATTCAACCTGGACCAGAGGTTCCCCTGAGCCTAGCTGTAAGCCCACTTCCCAGAAGAATTCCTATATCCACACTGGGCCTCATGACAACCCTGGATGTTGAGGGGAGACAAGGCCACACTGTCCAGGGGTCACCAAAGAGGACGGGGAGGAGGAGGAGGAAGAAGAAGCCGATGGGAGCCAGGACAAGGAGGGACAGGGATAAATCGCTTAACCCCAAAGCCACCATTCATCTTTGGAACCCGGGCACTGATGGGGACCAGCTGGAGCTGGCTGAAGACTCAGAGGCTTCAAGTGTGGGAATTTGGGAAGGTGGCCTCCTAGAGCTTCCTGAGTCAGCTGGGAGGAAAACACTGGGACCCTCCTTCCCTAGCCTGCCCAAGCTGCCCCCCCCCCCGCACCCCCTCCTCTGGGTGTGGAGACAGGAACAGTCTCCTTGGCTGTGCTGCCTACAGAAATGTTTTCCAGCATTGGGTTAGCCCCCAGCCTCCAAGTTGACTGCCTGAAGCTATTCTATTTTACTTCTAGCCTGTGAGGACCGCATGGAGGTGTGGTGAGGGGTGGGAGCTCAGAAACCCACACTTTAACTGTGTGGAAGAGCCAAATTCCTAACAATGACTTCTATTCCTGTGTTCCCTTCAGGGGACAGCCTTGACTAACATTTGCAAGTAACCATAGGAACTAAATGGCCCCCCATTATACAACTAGCCACTACTCCACCCCAGCAATTTAACTTCTCATGGTAAAGGCGCCCCCCTCAGGACCAGGCTGCCACCTGCGGTCACCTCACTTTTGATCGTAGGCATCTAACATTCCCTCCTCACACTTCTAGCCTTGCCTGTGTCACCACAAGGACCCCCCACACACTCCAAGTCCATAATTGAATATAAAGGCCCAGAAGCAAATGCAAAAGGCGGCATTAATCACCAGCAACCTGGCAGCCTCCTGCCATAGATCTTTCTCACACATAAAATAGCTCATGTTAATCATTGCTGCTGATTTATTGTCTTCTCCACCTTGTACATAAATTATTCACCGTGGCCGGGCTGCTTGGAGAAATATGTAATGCTGACTTCTGTTCGCCCATCTCTGATCCTGAGGCCCCTCCATCTACCCATCTGTGGAAGTTCATTGGCCAAAGAAAGAAGGAGGGCAAAGGGATTACTGATGTGTGTGTGTGTGTGTGTGTGTGTCCACATTCAAGAGTTTCCATCCGCCCAGGGGCACTTACAGGAGTTCTTAGCTCCAGGAAATGGGGGCTCCGCTTTTAGAAACTCCCCAGCTGTGGACAAGGAATGCAGGCAGAATGGAGGGTGGTTTTCTAAGGCTCTGGCAAATAGAGCAAGGGGAGCCTTTTTCTGCAGGTTCCTGCCCTCCACCTGCCAATCAAAACTAGCTCCTGAGAGTTCTGTATCCTAGAAACAGGAGATGAGCGTGATAGTGCAGCTTGGAAACCTGCACACGTGTATCTCCTGCCCAGTGCCCTGCCCTAGGATAGTAATGGCTGTCTCCAGCTAAATTAGCCTTGGAGAAGGCCACAAGGGCCTCAGAAGATGGTGGCAGTAGTTATGGCAATGTCCACCAGATGGCAGTCCTAAAACCCAAGACAGTGGCAGAAGACCTAGAGGAGAAGCTGGATAGGAACTGTGTCTGAAGAGGTCAGCTCCAGTGGGGTGGGGTTGGGGTTGGGTATGGGGGTGGGGGTCTGGGGGGTGCGGGGTGGGATTAGAGAAATGGGAAGCTGGTGGAGATGGTGGTCTTACTGAAGCGACAGGTCCCAGCAGCTTCAGTGGGACCAGAGGACAAAACATGTCTCACACATCAAAACATGTATAGTGTCCTCATCAAATCTGACCATCTCAGAAGATCTGGGGCCATAAAGCCTACGTAGATAGTAGGACCAAGGGTCACTTGTGCCAGCCTAACTCTCCTGTAGAGCAGTCATGCAGTTTGTCAAGGTTCTTCTTAGGCTCAGTTCCATTGCTTCCCAGCTCTCCTCACATGTTCTGGAAACCCCTGGAAGCAGCCGCCATGTGAATTACTAGTGTGGTGGTCAGTGAAGCCTATAGCTTAGCATTTGGAGCACCACTTGTCTCATAGAGAGTAGCATAACCCATGAGTATCCAGCCAGATCCCAAAGACCCATTCCTTCATCCCTTCCCTGACTAGAAAGTGGTGAGCTTCCCAAAGATCCCAGAAGCCCCATTGGATTCAGAAGGCTTGTTGTTTCAACTTGAGCCTGCCAGAGGGCCCAAAGCCTAACATTTCTCCAGCTTTTCATCTCCTAGATACACTTGGATGGTGTGATCTTCTCCCTTCCAAGGAGGCTATGATCAGCACTACAGTCTGGGGGTGTGTAGAGCATTGTGTGGCTACC
This sequence comes from Uromys caudimaculatus, assembly GCA_028551405.1. NCBI lineage: Eukaryota > Metazoa > Chordata > Mammalia > Rodentia > Muridae > Uromys > Uromys caudimaculatus. The sequence continues at coordinate 15,185,797 of CM052703.1, read as the reverse complement.
TAGCAAAAGCTTGCTTCCCTTGCCAAGATGGAAGACTCTGGTCATCGAAATACTGGGACCTTGGAGTACGTAGCTGGCTCTGAAGAAGTCAGCTCTGAAGCCCCAGCTACCTCAGTCCTGGCCAAAGGTCTGAGCTTTCCAACCTTTTGTTAATGCTTGCTACATGTCCCTTCTCTAAGCTCTTCCTCAAGCTCTCCGAGTGTATTAACTGAGTTTGGGGCATTCCCTTGACTCCTAGCAGGGCTTTGAGGGCTTGAACTTGGTCCAACAGGATACCTTTCTCCTGCTCTCGGGCTCCTTGAAGCTAAGATGAAATTGAATCATCCCTTCAATGAAGACCAACATTTCTCCAGATATGATTTCTATGCCTGCTTCAAGACTATTAAATTTGAGACTGTGGGTTTGGGGATCCAGGGGAAGTGAGTTTGAGAACCAAAGCACAAAGGATCACAGGACCAGGCTAAAGCCTTCCTAGACCTACTGCAGCTTGCAGAAGGCAGCCCAGAGCTGTGACTGGAGGCTTTCACACCTGACTTCAGAGTGTTCACCCCCACAGTGGCTGCTCTGGGCCTGGGGAACCTTCCTGGCCTTTCATCAAGGTCCCTTCTTCTCTGCCAGCCTCTGGCCTTTCCATAGCAGCTTGTCTGTCTGCCCAGCCCCGCTGTCTTCATGTCTTTCTTCGAATTTGCTTCAAGGCTGCCCCAGGCCAACTTGTTTATCCATCGGGGGGTCCGAGTGTGTATTTCATCCCCAATTATGCTCTGACCACAGCCACCACAGATACCAAAACAAACGGCCTGGGCGTCAGAGGTGGGGGAGGCTCAGACAGGCTGGTGCCAGGGGGCCTGATAAAGGGGGACCCGCTTGGGCTCGGAGGTGATGAGAGCTATTCCTAGTGATGGGGCCCTAGGGATTAGAGGCTCATGGGTAATTGGTCTCCTTGGCTAGCCCACAGAGGGGATAGTGTCTTGGTCTCAGTGATTCCTTTGCCATCTCCAGTGTCCCCGTGGTCTCATCTAACAGAAGCTTGGGACTGTGGTGACTTGGAAAAAGCTGGCCTCACTGCTATAGAACAAAAAGTTTGACTCCTGAACCCAGGCCAGCCCATAGAGACCATTTACCCCATTCTCAGACTGTAGTCTGTGTCTGTGGAAAGAAGAGTAGGGAAGCTCCCTTTCTCACTTCGTCTCAGCTCTGTTCAGAGCTCAACAGCTCCCCGGGGACATAGCCAGAATGTCTGGAGCCCAGAGCTGTGGATGTTTGCGGGCCCTGTGAATACACCCTTACCTCCACATCCCCGTATTCCTTGCTAGGCTCCTCCCCTTGGCTAGTGAGCATCCACAGTTGGATGGACCCACAGGTCTGACATGGGAGAAAGTCCACCCTCATTATGGGAGAACTCCAGCCTCCTCTGCTGGCCTGGTGCTTGCGGTGTGGACTGTGGTCCTTCAGCACTGTGTCTGTTTCCCACAGGTAGGTCAATGAGTGGAAACTGACCTCATTTGACTGTATAGGGAG
>CM052703.1:15117791-15184179 GCA_028551405.1 Uromys caudimaculatus | reverse complement strand
TTCTTCTTCTTCTTCTTCTTCTTCTTCTTCTTCTTCTTCTTCTTTTTTTTTTTTAAATCAAGCGCATCATGAATTCGAGGTATTTCTTTTCTTTTTAAGCTTTATTCATTTATTTAATGTATGTGAGTACACTGTAGCTGTCTTCAGACACACCAGTAGAGGGCATCAGATCCCATTACAGATGGTTGTGAGCCACCATGTGGGTGCTGGGAATTGAACTCAGGACCTCTGGACGAGGAATCAGTGCTCTTAACCACTGAGCCATCTCTCCAGCCTCCCTGTTTTCTTTTGAAACTGGGTCTCACTATGTGCCTCTGGCTGGCCCAGAACACACTCTGTAGACCAGACTGGGCCTTGAACACACAGAGATCTGCTTGCCTCTGCCTCCTGAGAACTGAAATTAAAGCTGTGTGCCACCAGGCAGGGTCTTCCTAGGGTTTCTGAGGCTAGATTAGCTGGCATCCAGGAATCATGAAGAGACTCTGAGTCCATTGGGAATTGTGACAGGACATCAGGGATTCTTGCTCAGCACTCCCTAGCTGTGCATATCCCAGGTGGGAGGCCCCTCCCTGATTACCACTGCCCTCTAACTTCTCATCCAGTGTTTACATTTACCCCACTCCGGGCTTTCCCCTCTATCCTGGAAAGGTCTGCTGAGCTGGATTGCCCATTGGCCTATCTGTCCCACAGGACACACCTGGGAACATCTGCAACAGTAATTGGCACTGGGGAGATGGCTCAGTGGGTAACCTACCTGCTGTGTAGACATGGAAACCTGAGTTTGGATCCACAACACCCACATAGGATGCCATCTACAGCAGCAGGTGTTTGTAAGGGAGACAAAGACACAAGGACCTCTGGGGCTCGCTGACCAGCTAGCCTGATCAAATTGATGAACTCTGGACTCAGTGACAGGCTCTACCTCAAAAAATAAGGCAGAAGGTGATTAAGGAAGGTAACTGATATTGACCTATGTCTTAGCACACACAGGTAATGCTAAAACACACACACACACACACACACACACACACACACACACACACACACACGCCCGCTGTCAGTAAGGCAGGGAAAATGGCCTCTAGGAAGTGTGTGTGTGTGTGTGTGTGTGTGTGTGTGTGTGTGTGTGTGTGAACACCAGGAGGTCACGGGAGCAAATGTAGATGAGGTGGTGTACGTGAGAGAGGGTGTTTTTCACGACTGTGAGTAGATATACGCCCATGAGGGAACTAAGTTGACCATGTGCACCAGTGAGAGTGTGGAAGAGTGGCTCTTTGAAAAACAAGGTTACCAGGGCTGAAGAGATGGCTCCATGGTTAAGAGCACTTGCTGCTGCTCTTCCAGAGGACCTGGGTTCAATTCCTAGCACTCACATGGCAGCCCATACCTACCTGTAACTACAGTTCCAAGGGATCCAACACCCTCACATAGACACAGATATGCAGGCAAAACACCAATGCACATAAAATAGAAATAAATTATCTAGAGAAAAAGAAAGAGAAGGTAGGGTGACCAAGCAGATGCGCTGGTTCGATCGTGTGGGAAGTGAGGACTTAGTAGTGTAACCGAGGGTGCTTGGCTATGAGTGTGAAAATGAGCGGGCAATGGGGGATTGTTCTCAGTGTGACTTAGAAGGAAAACCTCAGAAGGTCTAAAGGCCATAAAACAGATATGGAGTATACTCCTCCCAGAGCTGTACTGAGGGCTAAGAGCAGATGTGGGAAACACTTTATAATGTGTTGTAGTAATTGTTTAATCTCAGTCAGGGGTTTATATCCTGCCTTTGGCCATTCAGTTCCCAGATAAAAGACACACAACCTTTATATTCATTATAAGCCTTAGTCGGCACTGAAGCTGGGCAGATATCTACCCTCTAGTGTCTACGTCCCTATCAATAACCCCGAGTTAGAACTTGCCATGTTCCATCTGGGCAGCTCTTCACTCCCATTGGCCAGCCCTCACGGGCGTGTTTTCATGACTCACCTACCCCATGGCATCTTCTCCTTTCTCCCCCTTCTCTTCTCCCTCGAGGTCCTCTTCAGAACCCAACCAAAACTCCACCTACCTCTCTTCTGCCCACCTATAGGCTGTCGGCATCTTTATTCAATCAATAGTTTTAAACTAAGGAGCAAGGTCACACAGCATCACTTGGTGTACATGAAGATCCTCTCACCCCTGAGGCAACCAGGGCCAGTATTTAACATCACAATCCATAGCAACAGACCCAACTTCAACAACAATGTGTCCAACCTCTGTCCCCGAGAAGGCCAATGTCCCTGACCCTATCACCACCAAGGGCTGGATGGAGTGGTGTTCTAGAACTGCAGCTCACACAACAGAGCTTGGCGTTCCAGGCTCAGGGTGACCGGATGAGACAGGGAGCATGTGCAGGTATAACCACTGTACCTGTTCACTTCAGCTTCCTGGGTGATCTTGATCCAAAGACTGCATCCGCCTCTCTGCACCTCCTTGCTCTGCTCAAGGTTCGAGGAGCATCTCCTTTACTTCACCCAGGCTACACACTGAGTTCTGATGCCTTCTTTATAGAGTAGAGGCCAAGGGGCAGAGTAGCCTATTCCCCAAGACACCAGGTTTCTGGCCCCATCTCACTGCCTCCGGCAGCTCCTCTGAGGTTCTTGGATGGTCTGGTGCCACTGATTGTGCCCTGTGTTCCCAAATCACCCCCTCTGTGCAGTAGTTCTAAACTCAGCCTGCTCTACAATGGGAGCCTTCCCACGCCCCGGGAAGGCTGAAAACATCCCCTGCGGAGGATATATCCCGGGCTGTGATCTGAGAAGAAGTCTACAGTTCCTGAAGGTTCCGGTGTACGGCCAAGTTAGGGAAGCACTGCTTGGGTTTCCCAAACTTTCCTGGAGAGATAATGACCTGGGATGCTTGTTAAACACCCCTCCTCTGGATAGGTGTAATATAGGACTCAGATGTTTGTGACTTTTATTCGTGTGTGTGTGTGTGTGTGTGTGTGTGTGTACATATATGTATGGATGCAGCTGTGCACATGCACAGTGTGCATATGGAATCAGAAGACAACCTCTGGTGACAGTCCCCAGGCACCATACCACTTTTTGTCTCTTGTTTGGTATAGTCTGAGTTGGTGGCCAGCAAGCTTCCAGGGATTCCTCCTCCTTCCACCCTACCATACCCACCCCGCTTCTTACGTGCCATCTGGGGATCTGAAGTTAGGTCCTTCCACTTGTAAGGCAAGGACTTTTCTGGCTAAGCCATTTTCCCAGGCCCAGGAATTTTCATTTTCAATAAATAGCCTAGATGATTCCAATCATCAGGGAGCACAGGGGATATACCACACAGACACACACACACACGCACGCACGCACGCATGCACGCACGCATGCACGTGCGTTCAGGAGTTCTGAGACAGGAGCCTAATTCTGTCAATTCAGCCAGAGTGTAAATGAGATAGAAATAGTGAGAGATCAGACAAGGAAAGCAGCAGCTAGATAAACCATGGCGAAGAGCTTGTACTCGATGCTAGGGCGATGAGAAGCCATCGAAGGACGCCAGACAAATATTTTAGGAAGATTATTCAGTGACTATGTGGGGAATGGAGAGATCAGATACTAGCCAGGCGGCTGTGGTTACGGGCCAGGGAAAAGGTGGTAGCCAAGCCAAGGAAGCAGGACAGGAAAATTAGTAATCCCGGGGCATGGGTAGAGACGGGAGGGCTCTCCAGATGACCTCCAGTTAGCTGATGATGCCTTACTGGTAGAAAGGGGGTGCTGCACCCTTCCCTCCTGTCTGGCCATAGGTTCCTGTGGGAGTAGGTGCCAGGATGCAACAGGAAGCAGCCTGGAATACACTAGGGAGCTGAAGTCTTAAAGCAGTGGTTCTCAGCCTTCCTGATGCTGCAACCCTTAAATACAGTTCCATGTTGTGGTGACCCTCCCCAACCACAAAATTATTTTTGTTGCTGCCTCATAACTCTAATTTTGCTACTGTTATGAGTTGTAATGTAAATATCCAATATGCAGGATATCTGATATGCAACCCCAAAAGTGGCCTCCACAGGTTGAGAACTGCTCTCTTCGAGGATCCTGTCCTGTCTCTGGGGTGATTCCCTGCCAGCAGCCACGAAAATAGAGACTGCTTCAGGGACTCAGTCTTCTGTCTTCAGTCTCCACCTTCTGTGGCTCCTGTCTAAACAAGAATGGGACGTAGGAATCAATGGGTTTGAAAAGCATCATGTCCTTGGATCTATCTAACTTGCTTGTGATAAACCCTGCGTGCCCACCACAGACCTCCAGATATATCCTGGGTTTCTGCTTGGCACACTGGCCCAGCCCACCCTGACCCCAGATGACCTTCTTACATGAGTTCTGACTTCCTCTCTGGCCATCCACTCCAAGGATACTTGACCTGTTTTCTTCCTTCGGTTCTTCGAGTCTGTCTGATTGCCCTGGCTGCTGGTTCAACATCCTCTAATCCTTTCGGTCCTCCAGAGACTCCAGACAGATCTATCCCTTCTCTTAACTATATCTCCTTTCATGATGCAAGTGTTCAGCAAAGTTCACCAAGCCCAGGGACCACCACCATCTGGATTGACCAGCCCCAGTTTCAGTGTCCATCGAGACCTAGTCACATGTTAGGCACCTACTAAAGACTTTACCTGTGTTGTCTCTGCGTATGTTTACCACATTGCCCAAGAGAGGAAGATTCTCCTTGCTATTCCTACTTTATAAAGGAAGAAACAGAGGCAAAGATACTAAATAACTTGCCAATGTCACTGCATTAGGAGATAGGATTGGAGCCCTGGTTTATAGGACAGCAGAGGGTGTGGGTTTTGTTTTGTTTTGTTTTTTGTTATTCGATTTACTGTGCCTCTTACGACTTTCACTATGGATTCAAGGTCTTAATTAAGTCCTGTACCTGAGACAACATAACTAGCTATGTCAGGTCCTGCCCTCAAAACCTGAAGCGGGCGGGAGTCAGAAACTCTGAAGGGTTTAGCTGTGGTGGAGAGTTAGGCGACAAGGGTCAATCAGACTAGGATTTGAGTCTTACTCTGCCTGTTATCATCTGAGTGAATTTTATCACAACTCTTGAGCTCTTGGAGCCTCAGTTTCCTCATCTGTGGCATGGCTTCAGAATCTACGTCTCATGAGACTTGAAGAACGAGGGAAGAGATGAACAAGGCAGAGTTTGATTGGTTGGACTTACTGTCATTCAATAGCTGTCATAAACTGCTGAGAGCGAGGCCAGGAGCTATGGCTATAGCCAGGAGCCCCTGGGTCTTAGATTTGTCCCTGAGCTGACAAACAAGCAACCAACACCACCACCACCAACAAAACAAAACAAGCCAAGTGTGACTACAGCCAGCTTCCCACTTGGCTTTTCATTAGCCCCTTGTAATCTGTCTGCACCCTGCCTTGTGCTCCAGCCATCTTCTCTTACCTCTCTCTGTAAAAGGAGGGACCCTGGCTCCTCAATTTTAACATTCCAGCTGTAGGATGGAATGAAAGTTCTTGTGACATTTATCAAAACAGGATTGCTACTAAGGAGAATCCTTTTTTCTGAAGTAAAAACCTTGCTCACTGTGCTGTGTTCGTCTGTGTGAAGTCTCACTGCCTTAGACACTTACAATTACTAAAATATATTTAAAACTTTGAAATGAGGCACACATGAGTCCTTGTTAAGAAATAGAGATGAGTTTAATCCCAGCACTCAGGAGGCAGAGGCAGACAGATCTCTGAGTTCAAGGCCAGTCTGGTCTACAGAGGGAGTTCCAGGACAACCAAGGCTACACAGTGAGACTCTGTCTTGAAAAGCCAAATACATACATCCGTACATACAGATGAGAGAGAGCTGAGTGTGATGGCACATGTTTTTAATCCCAGCACTCAGGAGAGGCAGGTGAATCACTGTAAGTTCAAGGCCAGCTTTGTCTACAGACCAAGGTCTAGGCCAGTTAGGGCTACATGATGAGACCCTGTCTCAGAAATGAAACAAAAAGAAATACAGATGAACCAGGTGGTGGTAGCACACACCTTTAATCCCAGGACCAAGAACAAACCTGAGTTGGTTTTTTTTAAATTAATACCTCTGATTATGATTATATTTCCCTTATGAGAGGGTTTCTTCTTAAGTCCACTGAGTATTTTGTACTTCTCTTTCTATAAATTATCTGTTCATGAATGTGACTATTGTTTGATGGTATTTCTAATTTAGTGGGAGCTGAATCGAGGCCTCATACGTGTGAGGCAAGTGAGTGTTCTATCATTGAATTACATTTATTGAAACAGTGTAGCCGGGCAGCGGTGGCGCACACCTTTAATCCCAGCACTTGGGAGGCAGAGGCAGGTGGATTTCTGAGTTCGAGGCTAGCCTGGTCTACAGAGTGAGTTCCAGGACAGCCAGGGCTACACAGAGAAACCCTGTCTCGGGGGAAAAAAAAGAAAGAAAGAAAGAAAGAAAGAAAGAAAGAAAGAAAGAAAGAAAGAAAGAAAGAAAGAAAGAAAGAAAGAAAGAGTGTGTTGATCTGTAGTTTAAACTGGCCTTGAACTTGGAATCTGGCCTCAGTCTCCCAGCTCCTGGGTTACGGTTGGGAACCATCATGCCCAGTTTAAAATCCTTTTCTTATTAGTGTGCTAGAAGCCGATGTTTGTTACATTTTAGTTGCTTATCTGTCAATGTCACTCCCGATCTTTCCAGGCATGTCAGTTTTAAGTGTAGATGCAAGTTCTCACTGTTTCCCTTTTAGGCGTCTACAGTTACCATCTTAGTTTCAAAGAGTCTTCTCTAATCTGAATTTACTTAACTTTAACCTATATTTTCTCCTACTATTTTTAGAGCCGTCTATTTTCTTCCAGAATCTACTTTATCCAGCTGTCTATTTTATCCAGAATAGTGTGAGGGCAAAATAATCCATTTGTACTGTTCAAAGGTCTCCCCCTACATACGCAGGCTTTTCTGCATGCATAGGACTACACTGTCCAGATACAGGCCCACAGACTGCAAGTGTATAAGCTCAACATGTGCCATGCACGAGCTTGCCCAGAGGCATACCTGCAACACCAGTCCTAGCACGCAGAAGTGTGGACACATGTCTGCACACAGTCATCCAAGGTGACGTTGATTTGTTAATAGCGAGGCCTTCACCTTCCTCACATAGAGTGAGAGAGTGTTAGCGAGATGACAGAAATGTACTGCGGCATAGGAGTGACTGGGGGAAGTGTCTGAAGGGACTTGCTGAGTAATGATCTGTGCAGCACACTAGCCTTGGCTCTTGGTTCCAACCCTGAGTATGACGACAATCCTTGGCAACGAGTGACTGATAGGTGATTTCCTGAAGGATCCAGAGAGGCCATGCATACAAGAGCCTGGTACACGAGCCGTCTTTTCTATATAGCATATGTCCCATTATATGGATGTTTTTATCCTCAGTGCACCCCTGTTCCCAACAAAAATGTGAATCCATCGAAGGCACAGAGATAGAGACTGGGTCTTCTTCATTTTTGTCTCTCTTACACCTAATACAAAGCTGGCAACCTTGGGTGACTGTGTGCAGACTTGTGTCCACACTTGTGTGAGGGGATGACTGTTCCACAATGTGCCCCCGAGCAAGCACACACATGACACATATGGAGCGGATACACTCATGCAGTCTGTGTGTCTTTGTCTGGATAGTGTGGTCCTAGGCATGCAGAGTAGCGTGCTTGTATCTGTGGCGTGGGATCACACTGGTGCATCAGCTCCTCCTGACCAGTTTTCCACACTGGACTTTCTTGGGTCAGGCGGTTATTACTTTCACAGCTAGGGCTATTTATTAGTGGAAACAAAGTCAAGATGGTGCAGTCCTTACAGTTTCTCCCTGCAAAGCTTCATTTTCTGCTCTGGCCTCTCCTATGCTTCTCACCTCGGTGTATCTCACACGGCTCCCCTTGCCTTTCCTGAGGAAGTTCACCTGAGCTCAGTCTTTGCTGACATGGCCATTTGGGCCATTAAGTACCTCCTAATGAGTGACTGTCTTCATAGCCCTGCCCCCACCCAACAGGGAAGAATCAATTAGCTGTTGCAGTGTGCACACACATGCACAAACACACACACAAGCACAGCATATATATTTATGACCAGGCCCATATGTACATATAATAAACATATGTACCCTCCCTTATCATTAATTAATTCATTTATTCTGGGGAGGAATTCTAGGGCCTTGCACATGCTAGGCAAATGCTCTATCACTAAAACTACGTTCCCCATCTGAATATCTCCTCTTACAGACTCATATACCCTAAAACATGGTCCTCTTCCATCACCAAGGACACTGGCCATCAAGGACACACCCACATGTCCAGCTCAGATTCTTGTAGTCGCCAACTTTCATTTTCTGTGAATGGAGCCAAGCTAGAGCAGTAAAGTGTTGTATTCAACAACTGTCCATCAGAAGCCTAGCAGGGAGGCACTGTGGCAGTCACAAGAGAGAGATGGACTGTCCCACAAGTGCCCACCCTGGTCGTGATGGGAGCTGAGGGACTTCAAAGGCAACAAGTTAAGTTTAAGGTGTGTGGACACAGTCCTAGAGAGAATCGGGACCTGGGCTTCTCTGCTGTGCTCAGAGGAAAGTATAGCTAGGCGTTCAGAGGGGCCCACCTTGTCTCACAAGTCATCTTCACCCTAAAACTGAAGAGTCCCTCCCATAAGCCTTTTCTTGACTTTCTTACTTCCACAGAATCCTGGTCTCAGAGTCCATGATCCCTGCCTAACCCCTTCTTGGTCAAACAGGAAGAAGTACTTCATGAAGCATCCTGTTCCAGAGTGTCTGCAGAGGTCTGGAGCAGGCAAGTCCCACCAGCATAGGGTATTCTCTGCCCCTGACATGTTCCACAGATCCCATGAGGACAAGGAAGTATAAGAACTAGACCCTTGGTCTGTGACAATCAAGATCCATTATGGCCTGCCTGGACTTCCTGGGTCCCAGTTCCCCAGCAGCACTAAGGTCAGCAGTATGGGAAAGTCTACAAAAATCTCAGCAGCTGTACTCGTGGTTAAGATTTGACAAATCGCTTCTAAGGCCCTGGCCCTGTCAGGGACTGTATCTTGTTCCCAAGATGTGTTTAAGAGAGGAGTTGAAGATAGGTCTCAGGGACTCTTCTGCAAAGTTCCATGGGAAGGGTTACAGCAGCAGACTTTCCAGAGCCTCTCCTCACCTCAGGAGTTCCAGCTAGAACTAGCACTTTCTGGCTCCTTGCTTCACCAAGTCCCTAGCCTGGAGGCATTATGATGGCTGGCAGGGGTCTGCCTGCCTCACCTTCTAGGGGTAGAGTGGGAGCCCTTCCCTTGGCTAATGGACCCCATGGCAGTCCCTACCTCTCTCTCTAAGCCCTGTCAACAGGTCTCTGGATAACGAGTCCTCCCCTGAGCTTGAACTTCCAAAGGGGATGTCCTTCTCCAGCCTCACCTTCAGCTCCTCTTAAAGATCACAGATCAGTCAAGTCCTGGAGAAGATGGGGCCTTTTAGTAGGGCCATCATGGTGGCATCATGGGATGGAGGGTGCAGGGGGCCAGTAGGGGACATAGGAAGCAGGAAGGCACAGGTCAGGAAAGCTTGGGAAGAATCCTAACTTGCTCACTCTCGGGCATCTCATTTTCAAGAGGTTTCTTCAGAGGTCCTGTGTTTCATAGCCAGCACATAGAAATAAAAGATTTCTTTGTTGTTGAGATCTCACAGAACCCAGGACAGCCTCAAACCTGCTATGTAACTAAGCCTCTTACTTGTATCTCCTGAATACTGGAATTACAGGTATCGCCACATCTGCTTCTGTGTTGTGCCGGGGACCAGACCCAAGGTCTCATGCACGCTAACCAAGCAGTCTAGCTGACAGCATCCTCATCCTGAAGTTTCCTGATTAATGCACGAGGAGAATAAGCTTTGGCTGCAAGAATCAGAACCATGCGTGCCATCTTAATGGGGTTTGCTTTTGTGTGCTTTGACTGTTTCTGGAAGAGAGTATATGCAAAGAAAAGGCTAACAATAGCTACCTCTCAGCGTTGGGGCTGTTAGCTCTGCGGTACAGCTTAGACTGCACATGAGCAGAGACCAAGGCTCAGCCCAGCATTAGAACCAAAATGAAACAAAAGCAGCAGATCCCAGGAGAAAGAAGGGAGCCTTTTACTCCCCACTTCCTTGTCTCTTGTACCACTTTTCTCTTATTGCTAAGTACATTTTATATTTACTTAAGGAAGGAAGGAAGGAAGGAAGGAAGGAAGGAAGGAAGGAAGGAAGGAAGGAAGGAAGGAAGGAAGGAAGGAAAGAAGGAAGGACGGACTACCAGCCAAGTAGCTGAAACAGTAGCCTTAATTGGTATCTGTTAAACTCCTAGCAATCACTCCTTTCCAGCATTGTGTCTAGGTGTGAAGTGATTTGTAAATAAATCACTGTATAATTGCTAGTTACGATTAACATCTAGGTAGTGATGTCTGTCTATGCACGAGTGTATATGTGAGCCAGCCTGTCCTACACATCAGGGGATGAATATATCTCCTGAAGGGTGGTTACACAAATATTTCAGGGTGCTGGTGCAGAGCAGACCCAGTAGCTATGCTGTATAGGTTTCAATGCTAAGCCTGTGCTCACCAGAAACACGATCTTGACTAATTTATTCAGCCTTTCTCGGCTTTATTCTTTCTGTCTTTGAGATGAAGATTCATTGTGCCTGCTCCAAATCATTGTTGGTTAGGGTGAACTGTGTCATGTCAAACTCTTAGAATGGCTCCTGACACCTCAGGAGCATGCAACCAGTGGCTATTTGTGTCTGTGTACAAACGTTGACGTTTCTCTTCCTTGGGAAAGGCTTCGCCTTTCATCAAGGTTTGTGAGGTGGCTGAATGGATCTGTTTGGACTCTATAGTCTGTTTGAAGACACCTACTAGAAGAGACAGGTCATGCTGGGGATTCTACAGCTAGAGGCCATCCTCACCGGGAGCCTTGGGCAAAACAAGGTGATTCACAAGAGGTCTCTTGCTTCCTAGGCATCTAAGACAGACACTCTTCGGGATGGAAGTACCTTCCTAGTTCCCTCAGGTCAGCAGAAAAAAAAGGCCTGCTGAGCCAAGAGGGAATGGGGAACAGGAGAGACAGTTCATTTCAGGCGACAGAAGGGAATAGGGCTCTTCAAGCTAAGGCCAGCGAGAAGGATCAAGTCAATTTCCCAACTCCCTCCAGAAGAAGTAGCTGTGTGAGGGCATCTATCCCACGCCCAGCATGCGCTGTCTGATTCTGGTGGTATAGTTATTCCCATCCATCCCAGCCTCCGGGAGGCACCTTTGAGAGAAGCTGAGCTGCTAAGCAGGTGCAGCAGGTTTGGAAGATGGGAAGGTCCCTGACTTGGGGGAGGGACTTGGATCCAGGTCCCCAGTCAAAGCTAACCTGGGAACCAGGTGTCCCCTCCTCTCCCCCTCCCCCCAATCGGCAGGAGATGGAGTATAAGCCCTTCCTATTTGCAGGCGCAGCCACCTTCATGAGTAGACAGACTGTGTCTCTGAGGACTGCAGGAATCAGAGATTCTGAATTCCAACTCAGGCCATATGGTCAGGCAAATGTCTTCTCACAATCTGAAATGGGTGCAGGCTTAGTTTGCTTCCTCCTTATTATTCTAATTAGTGGATACATGCTTTATTGAATAACAACATGTTTGACAGTATGTAGACTGTACATGCATGTTATGATTTATTGCTATATGGGTATAGAGCTCAACGAATTTTTCCAGAGTAGATGTTGTCAGTGTTTCTCTATCATTGTGTTAAAACACTGACATGGGAAGAGAGGGGTTTTGGTTTGGCTTGGTTTTGAGACAGGGTTTCTGCGTAGCCCTGGCATCCTGGGACTCACTCTGTAGATGAGACTGGCCTCGAACTCACTGAGATCTGTATGACTCTGTCTCTCCCAAGTGCTGGGATTAAAAGTGTGCACCACCACCACCCAGCTGAGGAAAGGGTTTAATTCAACTCGAGAGTTATAGTCTATCATCAAGAGAAGCCAGGGCAGGATCTCAAGGCAGAACTGAAGTAGAAACTAAGGAATGTTGCATTCTGGCTTGCCCAGCTACCTTTTTAATGTAGCTCAGATCTGCCTGTCCAGGAGTAGCTCTGTCTGCAGTGGGCTGGACCCTTCCACACCAATCATTAATTAAGAAAATGTCCTACCAACTTACCCACAGGCCCATCTGACAGAAGTAATTCCTCAGTTGAGGTTCCTTTTTCCCAGGTGACTCTAGTTCGTGTCGAGTTGACAAAATCTGACCTGTATAGACATACTCAGTGTAAACACATAAAAACAGCTCATTATTGGCACCCTAGGGGCTTCATATCCCTCCTAGACACAGTGGCAGCCTCCAGGGTGACGCCTATTCTAACTTGTCCCCTTGTAGATTACTTCTGTCCATTTGAATACTTGTGTAAGAGAAAAACCTTCGTGCCTAGCTTCTCTGACTCATCTGTAGCTCTGAAATCAATTTGTGTTATTTAGACTTACTTAAACAATATTCACACACCAAGAAATACACACAGTTAAAAAATATTCACACCCAGAGCACTACAAAAACAAAAGCCAGAAACCAAGCAGTAAAACAAACCCCAAAACACATACCCCATAAGGTCTAATTCACCCAGTTCTTTCACAAGTATGCTTACTTACACTCCTTACACACAGGCTTATGTGACACACTCAGGTTCTCACACATACAGGTCCATTCACTCCGTGCACACAGTGCACACCATGCTCGGTGGTCCTCACACATACAAGTATACATGTAATGTATAGCTGTTATGTAGTATGTGTGTTTGTGTGTGTGCAAACACCTGCACTCGTGTTTATACACATGTATGCAGCTTCTCACACACACAGAGACATCACACCCGCCTCCATTTCCATCCCCGAAAGCCCACGCCGTGCTCCCAGCCTCCTGCACTGGGCCGCCCCACTTCTCACAGGCATGCATTGCTCTTTGCCCAAGTTGGCACTCCCAGATTCTCTGGCTCTGGACAGACAGCAGAATGTGATAAAATCAACAGCTGAACGCTGTCTTGAGAGCAAAGCTGTACTTTGTTGAGAAATCCGAGCCCTTATTGGAGGGCTACAAGTGCTGTGTCTGGGGCTGGGAGGGAGAGGAGGCGGAGGGGTGGTCTCCCAGGGCGCCTGTGGCCATCGGGGCGGTTTCCATTATAAAAACGATGAAAGGGCCGGCACCGAGAGAGCAGGGCTGTGAGTAAATAAAGCTGCCACCTCTGACCCTTAAAGACCAGAGCGCATCCCAGAATGAATCCTCATTAAGGAGAGGGACTTGGGCTCAGCCCAAGTTCTCCAGGACCCGAGGCCTTGGGCCAGACTCCCAAGGGACACCAGCGATATGAGAGCCCACCCCCACCCCCACCCCCACCCCCCGCATGAGGGTGGAGGTGTGTAAAGGAAGCAGGATGAGAACGGAGTACGGGTGTGGGCAGGAGGGAGGAGCCACTAGGGACAGGACCCAGGTTGGGGGAGAGGTGGGGTCCTCTCTCAGCAGCCTCTTCAGATCTCTTTTTCTCTGAAGAAAGCATGCGTCCCCTCCTTTGCTTGAGTCTTGCTTTCCTTGCTTTTCTAGCCGCCAGGAACTATAGGCAGACAGGAGTTTGCAAAACTAACAAAACAGAGAAACGACCATGTCACCGGGATCCTGGAAAGATTGAGAAGCGATTTACTCTGGCTTTGACACAGGAATGAGTCTTGCTGGACTTGAGACCTGTGAGTCCCACCAAAGTCTTTCTCTGAGGGACCTGTGCAGCTCAGCACCAGATACTCTAGCTTTCAGCAAAGCTCTGCAGTGAGTGACAGAGAAAGCAAGAGAATAAGGAACTGGGCAAGAACCAGAGCAGTTTTGAAAATCCACCTCCCAGCTCTGCTATGGTCTGAGCCTCTCTCCCAGCACACATGAGGGGCTGGCCCAGCTGTGAAGTCAGACCTGGTGGTACCCTTTTCAAGGTATCCTCTTTCTTTCTTCTTTCTTTCTTTCTTTCTTTCTTTCTTTCTTTCTTTCTTTCTTTCTTTCTTTCTTCCTCTTCCTCTTCCTCTTTTAGATTTATTTATTTATTGTATAGGAGTACACTGTCTTCAGACACACCAGAAGAGGCATCAGGTCCCATTACAGATGGCTGTGAACCACCATCCTGCTGGGAATTGAACTCAGGACCTCTGAAAGAGCAGTCAGTGCTCTTAACTGCTGAGCCATCTCTCCAGCCCCCAGTATCCCCTTTCTTTAGAACTGATTTCTGGGGGCTGGAGAGATGGCTCAGCAGTTAAGAGCACTGGCTGCTCTTCCAGAGGTCTTGAGTTCAATTCCCAGCAACCACATGGTAGCTTACAACCATCTGTAATATGATCTGATGCCCTCTTCTGGTGTGTCTGAAGACAGCTACAGTATACACACATACATAAAATTAAAAAAAAAAAAAAAAGATAAAAAAAAAAAGAACTGATTTTTGGGTGACCTCTCACAGCGTTGACAGTCACTTATTCTACAGTAAGAAAACTCTTGGACTGGAGAGATGGCTCCACAGTAAAGAGCACTTGCTGTTCTTGCTGAGGACCTGGGTTTGGCTCTCAGCACCCACATGGTGGCTCATAACCATCTGGAGGCATGCATGTGATGCACGTGCAAACACAGAGGCAGGCTGAGCGGTAGTACATGCCTTTGATCCCAGCACTCACTGGAGAGGCAGAAGCTGGTGGATCTCAGAGTTCAAGGCCAGCCTGGTTTACAGAATGAATTCCAGAGCTATACAAGGTCTCAACCCCTGCCCCCAACAAACAAATAAAGAAGAAACAAAAACCAGGCAGGCAAAACGCTCATGCACATAAAACAAAATAGGTCTAGAGCTGGAGTGCTGACTCAGGAGTTAAGAACATTGGTGTTCTTCCAGAAGAGCAGGGTTCAATTCCTAGCACTTGGCAGATAACTAACACCCGGAACTCCAGAGCCAAGGGCATCTGACGACTTCTTCTGGCCACTAAGTAAACCCTAATTAAAATGAAATAAAAATAAATAAAATAAAAATTAAAACGAAAACACCAAAACCATAATAATAAAACACAGCAACACACACAAAGTCGTCATCAAGAGACAAAGAGGCGCCCAGGTTTCTGTGTGATGGGCAGACAGGGAAAATGATGAGAAGCCAGCAGCCACATCTGTCCCCGGAGAAGGGAGAGGGAGAGAGGAGCTCCAGAAAGCATCCACATCTCTGTATGCTTGCAGATTTGGGGCAGGAGCCCCAGTGTTACAGGAGGAAGCCTAGGGTAAGGGCGTTCACTGCTTCAGTGCTGGTCTGTCCATCGAGAAGTGGCCTGCAGCTAAGGGGCCAGGGTCAGGCCCCGCTCCAACCTCAAGCACAAAGCCTACGTTCCCTGAATTCACTAATGGCGACTCATCTTGGTCTTGGGAAGAGCTGAGTCCCACGGAGGGGAGGGGAGTCTAGGCAGCTGAGGCCTGTGTGTCAGCACAGGATTCTTGGTCTATACCAAAAGCTCCCTCTTGGCCAAGTCTCTCTTGTCTCGTCAGCTGAGATGAAGGGGAAAGGCAGGTGGGCTCAACTTTAAAGCCAGCCACAGATGAGGACGACACGGGCATAAGAAAATCAAACTCCATTTTCTGTCTCCCCTCTTAGAGGTCCCTCAGCCCTGGCTCAAAATGTAAGCAGTTTTCCTGGGAAGTTTTTCTGGGACAGACATTAGCCCGTGGGCTTTACATGAATTAATTTTACAATAGCTCTGTATGAAAGCACCATGTTAGCCACACTTTACAGGTGAGAGAACTGAGCCCAAAGAGGTTGCTACATTCCAGGTCCAAGGGTGTCAGTTATCAAGTCGGGTAGGATTAAAACCCAAGCATCCTGGCTTCTGTATCTGAGTCTGATTCAGGGGTAGAAAAACCAAGTTCAGAAGCCAGGTCAGCAGTTGGGGAGGGATGAAAAGCCACAGCTTGCTGCTCAGAATCTCAACATCAGTCCCCCTTTGCCCCTGACGCCTCCCACAGGCAGCACCAAGCCAAAAGCGAAGTCTTTGCAATGCCAGCTTTTACTTATCTTATTGGCCCCTGTCTTTGTGACATCTAAAAAAAAGTCCACACATCCGAAATACCAACTGTTTAGATCAATCATTTGCATCCCTTGATCCTTAATCAAAGTGGAGACTTGGGCTTTGGGCTGGGGATTTAGCGGAATGGTATAGTGCCTGCCTAGAATACACAAGGCTTTGCCCCACCCTGCCCCCCAGCACTCTGGAAATAAAATAAAAGCAGCTACCGTCCCTTCTGACCTGTGCTTGTGTGGTTAGTTAAGAGTGTACCATTTTCTGGCTGGGGCTGTAGTTGGTAGAAATCTTGCTTACCATGCACAGAAGCCCTGGATCTGGTCCCTGGCACTGTGTAAAACAGGCACAGGGCTGTGTGCCTATAACCTCAGAACTTTGGAAATGAAGGAGGAGGATCCGAAGTTCGAGACCATCCTCCACCACATAGCAAGTTGGATGCCAGCATAGAATAAATGAAACTGTCTCAGAAGATTGTATTTCATGTGTGTGTGTGTGTGTGTGTGTGTGTGTGTGTGTGTGTGTGTGTGTGTGCTGGAGATTGAACCTATGGCCTTATACACACACTAAGCACACGCCATACCACTAGGCTGAACTCTGAGGCCAGACTGACGAGGTTTAAAGTCTTTACATTGCACTGTATTTATGCATACCTCCTATTAGCCCCCCACAATTGCCATTCTTTTAAAAAATATTTTTATCCTACTTTGTGTGTGTGAATGTGCACACGCAAGCACACTCACATCCATGTGGAGATAAGAGGACAACTTTCATGGGGTGGGTTCTCTCCTTCCATGTGGGTCCCAAGGATTGAACTCCGGTCATCAGCCTTGACAGCAAGCACCTTTACCTGCTGAGCCATTTCAACAGCTCCATGCCATCCTTTTGATGGCTGTGTAGTCATTCGCGTGCATATCTTTTGCTGGCTTCACTACTTCCTTAGTGATGGGTGGCTGGACTACTTCCGGGGCTCAGCTATTATGGTTAGTGCTGCTGTAAAAAAAAAGTCTTCGTGAGAATTACTATTTTATTTCCTTGGGATATGTTCCAAAAGTGGGATAGTCTGATCAAAGAATATAAACAGTGTTATTTTTTTAAAGATTTATTTATTTTATTTATACATGCTGGAAGAGGGCATTAGATCCCATGATAGATGGTTGTGAGCCACCATGTGGTTGCTGGGATTTGAACTCAGGACCTCTGGAAGAGCAGTCAGTGCTCTTAACCCCTGAGCCATCTCTCCAGCCCCAGTGTAATGTTTTTTTGTGTTTTTGGTTTTTTTTTATACAACTCAGGGAGGATGGGGCCTATTCACCATCACCAGCAGCAGCAGCCGAGCAGCTGCAGGAAGAATACTGCCAGTCCCTTAACAAGCCCCTGAGCAGCCTGCAGACTAAATGAGGGGCAAACAAAGCCCCCTGTGGGAGGTGACAAAATAGAGCCCTAGAACAAGCCTCTCACTTGCCAGGGGCAGGCTGCCCTTTATCCCCCTTTGAATGGCCCTGGAGCAAATCTCAGTCACTCACCTGTGTGGGAGCTTGGCTATCTTCTGTGTTCTCTGGTTTTGGTTTGGTTTGATTTGGCTTGGTCCCCCCCCCCCAACACACACACACACACACACACACACACACACACAGGGTTTTTCTGTGTAGTGCTGGCTATCCTGGAACTAACCCTGCAGACCAGGCTGACCTCAAACTCAGAGAGATCTACCTGCCTCTGTCTCCTGAGTGCTGGGACTAAAGGTGTGCACCAAGACTGGGTGGCTGTCTTCTGGTTTCTTAAGTATCCATTTGTGTAGCTTATTACATGACAGGTATTCTGAACACGTTGCAAATGTTAATTTGTTTCCCTTTTATGGTAAGTTCAAAGGGCAGATCCTTTTACTTCCATACCCAAGCAGCTGTGGAGGAGTTTGCTGGTTATCACATGGCTGCCAACTTGGGACACTTTGACATTTAATTCAACCTCTGGGCAGTATTCCCCTGACTGGGGATGGGGGAATACTGTACGGCTTGTAGTATCCTTTCTTTTCTGGGTCCTGCCTTGGTCCCGGCTGCCTCAGTCCCAAGGAAGGAAATCTAAAGCTTCTTTAAATTTAGATTTAACACACTTAACCTCTCTGATAGATTGCTTTGTCCTCTATCAAACGATAGATTAGGAGATGAGGGGACAGGGGAGATGGCTCAGCCATCACGATCACTCCCTACGATTACACAGGACCTGAGTGCAGGGTCCCAGCACATGTCACGTGATGTATCACTTCTGTAACTCTAAGTTTCAGGAAAATGTCTAAAGTCTTGGGTTTCAGACATTACACCCACCATCCTGTTACTTCTTTATCATATATACTTGCGTTCGCCATTGGTCTAAGCACTTTTGCATATTCTTAGCTCTCTCTTTTCTAAAGGCTTATTTTTATTTTATGTGTATGAGTGTATGCCTACACGTATGTATGCTCGCCACATGTATGCCTGGTGCCCACAGAGGTCAGAAAAGGGCGTTGGAGTCCCTGGAACGAGAGTTAAAGCAAGTGCTCTTGACAACTGAGACATTTCCCCAGCAACCTCGTCTCTTAATCTTTATGGCAATCATACAAAGTCCATTGATGTTTTCATTGGATGGAGGTTACAGAGGAGAAAACCAACGTCTTAGCCAGGGTTCTCTAGAGCCTCAGAATTTGTGGAATGTCTCTATATATTAAGGGAATTTATTGGCATGACTTACAGTCTGCAGTCCAACCCAACAATGGGCAGCTGTGAACGGGAAGTCCAAGAATCTAGTAGTTGCTCAGTCCCATGAGGCTGGGTGTCCCAGATGGTCTTCTGTATAATCTGGAATCCTGAAGAAATAGGTTCCAAGTAAAAGAGGGCCTTCCTTCTTCCTCTGTCCTTACGTAGGCCCCCAGCAAAAGGTATGGCCCAGATTAAAGGTGTGTACCGCCATGCCTGGATTTGGACCTGGCCTTGAACTCAGAGATCTGCTTGCCTCTGTCTCCTGGGATTAAAGGCATATACTTACTACCCTGCTTGGGCCTAAGATTTCCATGGCCACTATGCCTCAAGATCTGTATCAAAAGTGTCATCCCATGTCAAGATCCAGGTCAGAAATCTGTGTCTTCCAGCCTCAAGATCTGGATCACAGGTGTGCCCTCCATTTCTGGATTGTAGTTCATTCCAGATGTAGTAAAGTTGACAATCAGGAATAGCCATCACAACTAACTATCAGAGAGGGTAAGTGTGTGGCCCAAGACCACACAGCTTGTGGAAAAGCAGAGTGAGAATCCAATTCATTAGTTCATTAATTATCAGTGTCTCTGGTCTTTCCATTCACACTTGGACCCTTTCCGGGCCCCTAGGGCTCCCTTCTTTACCTTAATCTGTTTCTCTTTGTCCCAATTAGTTTCTCCTAAATCCTACAAGTGTGAAGATAAAATCATTTAGTTTAGCTCCGCTGCTTTTCCTGGCTGCAGTCAGCCCGACTTTATCAGAACTATGATCGCCATACCTTGCCATTTACGTTCTGGAACTGAGGGCTACTCCTTGAAAGAGGCTCAAATAGCTCCTCCCTTCACCAACTCAAAGTCTACACCCCTTTGGTACATGGCCACTGTGATCCTACTTCCTGTCAGAGGATCTTCAGTTAGTTTACCAAAGCAGGCAATGTGGAAGCTCAGATTCCAACGAAGAGACCACACCCCTCAGCTCAGTTTTGTGCTCCCTATTTCTCTGAGTCCTGTGGAATGACTGACTCATAGCTCAGGTACTGGCTGGGGCGTGGCTTTTCCCAATCCCAGCACACAACTGTACAAGCTCCAAGTCTCTGAGCACATGTTATGTTATGTATTGCCACCAAGCATAAGAGAAGCCACTCCTTCATCTTTAGCAAATCTGAGGGTTCTGCCGAGAGCATCAGCTTCAGAAACTGTGACTCCCTGGTTGACTGGTTGTGTTTTTGTGTCTGAACATCCTTTTGTACACACACGCACATTAGCGTGATCATGTGCATATTGAATACATGCCTTTGTGGGGGACATATACAGTATACATATACATTTCATGGGCTGGGGATGTAACCCAATTGACAGAGTACATGCCTAGAGTATGTAATCCTTAGCACCACAAAAATGTATATTTAAAGTAAAAGAAGAAGAAGGAGAAGGAGAAGGAGAAGGAGAAGGAGAAGGAGAAGGAGAAGGAGAAGGAGAAGAAGAAGGAGAAGGAGAAGGAGAAGGAGAAGAAGAGTTTATGTATTCACTTTGGGAGTGAGGCATGTATCTCACCCTGCAACATTGTGTTTAAATGTTTATGCATCTATGTAGATGTTGGACGAAAAGATACTTAGAAAGGTTTTCTAAACCCAGAGCATCAAGAAAAGACGTGGAAGAGGAACTAGACAGGTGAGGTGGAGTGGAAAGAGAAATACAAGAGAGAATCAGGTCCGATGTTTTGTAACTAAGAGGGATGCAAGCCAGAAGCGCTCACAGGCTCACATTGGTGTGTAGCATTCAACAGAACCTGCTGCAGCCCAGCACAAGATCAGAAGGTAGGAGCTGGGGGTAAGTAGATGCTGACTGGTGCAATCTCGCCCCAATTTCAAGAGCAAGGGATTGGGTAAAGTATTCCATATCCTCCCATCCAGTAATGGCGGCCTCAGGTGGTCCCGGCAATCCTATGACCTGTCTGGATGGAGGTGAGTTTGACTTTGGTCGTTTGGGCTCCAGGAAGCTCATGGCTTTCTTGCCAGTGTCTCTCTTTTACCTCATTATCTTTTTTTCTCCCAGAAGCTGCTCAAAGGTTTCCAAGGTTTGAGAGTTTCGCTGACTTCAGAGGGATGCATAGAAGAAAGGAGTAGTGAGCTCTTGGGAAGGGGGCAAGTTTTGCTGAGACTGCACACTCCCAGTCCCTTCCTAGTGCCTCATTGCAGAGGTCCTTAGGCAGAGAAGCTCTGTCTCCACCAGGACAATACATGAGACCTTGGAGAAGTGCAGAGGTCCTCTTTGTATCTTATCTCTGCAGCCTCATGTTCTCCATGGAGTTCGATAGAGGCTTCAAACAGAGGACTTTAGGGGGTCAAGAAAGACACCTGGTATGTCTGAGGGCTGTTCTGCATTTATTCTCAAAGACTCCTAGACCTATAGGGATGGCAAGTGTTTTGCATAGACATCAGTGCAATAACGAGAAAGATGGTAATGCTGAGATGCACACAGGAGAGCAGGGAGCTCTTTGTGTGTTGTTTTCCCATTGGTTCTTGATGCCATGGCTCTTTAATAAACCAGAAAAGCAGAAGCCAGAACAGCTCACTGATCTGTTCACATCAGCACTTAGGAAGAGCAGTGTCTGGGATTCCAACTCATGCCCCTGCAACTTCACTTCTAGGGCCCCTCAAAAGAGGTTCTTTAAAAAACCCGTGTTGTTGACTACTTGCAATAAGACTTACAAAGGATACCTGGAGAGTGTTGGGAAGGCAAGACTCTGAACTGGTTTGTGAAGCAGGAGGAATTTTCTGTTTCGTGGAAGTGGGGTTGTGAGGGCTTCCCATTCAAGGAATGGAGGCAAAAGGTGTGAGTGTCCATCTCATGGCGAATGGGCACCTGATTGGGGTTGATACTATGAGGGCACAGAAAAGTAAGTTAAGGACCTTGAATGGAAGGCTTTGGCTTCTCTTCGGGTGGTGAAGATTACTAAATGCAATTACTAAAGCAAGAAAGGTTTGTCCTGCACACCCTTCTGGAGAGGAAAGATGTGTGTTTAAGTCTGTGTGGACTGGAGAGGGGAGGCAGAGTGCCAGCTAGGACTGAAGGGCATAGAAATTGAAGAGACAGAGGCAGCTCTGTCTTTCAAGGGGCTGCCTCCTAGAAGGCCAGGCGCCCAGGTGACCTGGGAGAGAGGACAGGTCCTCCAAGCCCCTGGTAAGAGGCAATATTGGTATGGACTTCAGTGAGCAGACAGGTGGGCAGTCTTAGATCTTCAGGCTGTACAACTGGAGCCCTGCACCTCATTGAAGGGTTATTAATAGGGAGTTTGTCTGGTGTCAGAGCGCAGACGTAAACTGCATTAGCATTACCCCATAATCTTATTTAGTAAATGCTCATGCCGTTCAGTCTCCTGTAATTGCATTGGGAAGATGCAATATTTATGAAAGGGGAGAAGGGGATGTCACTGTTCATCTCCGCTCTGCAGTAAAAATCCCAGGAAATACCATGTGGCCTGAAAAGTCCTGGCCAGGAGCTTGCAAGGACCACCCTGAGCAGTTGGTGTCTTGTGGGCTCCGAGGGGTCCTACTGGCTTGCTGCCAGTCCAGGGCTTCTTTCTCAAGCGTGGGTAGCAGTCTGGGGCTGTAGGAAGAAGCAGTGGTCATCTTCCCACATTGCCTAACTCCTGGTTTTGGTTCTTGGCAGACCAAGAGCAAAGTTTTCAGATACTTCACATTTTGGGTTGGGCACAGGATTGGAGTTTTATCTCTCCCTCTGGTCCAGACTTCCTTCTCCCCAGAGGTGAGTGTACTCCAGAGGTGACGAACAGGATGAAGGGAGAGGAGAATTTTAACTTTGCTGCATAGCATGGGTTATACAGCAGAGCTGAGAGGAGTGGGCCAGAGCAGGTGGGAGGGAGGATGGCAGGTGGGAGGCAGGGGCCTGGGGCCTGCTTGCAGAATAGTTTTAGCCACTGGGATGATCCTCAAAGCTTACTGCAGTTCGGGAACCCTGGGTGGTAGCCATCTTCCATCCTGCCAGAATCCCCTCCAAATTGCCTAGGACACTTCTCAAAGCATGCATTCTTCAGCCAGCCAGGCAGTGGTGGTGCACGCCTTTAATCCCAGCACTTGGGAGGCAGAGGCAGGTGGATTTCTGAGTTCGAGGCCAGCCTGGTCTACAGAGTGAGTTCCAGGACAGCCAGGGCTACACAGAGAAACCCTGTCTCAGAAAAAAAGAAAGAAAGAAAGAAAGAAAGAAAGAAAGAAAGAAAGAAAGAAAGAAAGAGAAAAGAAAGAAAAAAGAAAGAAAGAAAAAAAGAATGAATTCTTCAGTCTCCTGTCTCTACAGTAATGTGTACCCATCCCACCTGAATATACTTCTGCTGCTCTTGTTGAGATCAGCAGCCAGGGGACTTTCTCTTGCTAGTATCAAGAGCACTTGCAGGTAAGGGTTTGTGGAGGGCAAACAGAGACTGTAGTTGGCACACAGGCATTTGAAGTTTGGGAGCAGGACAGACACACAGACATGCTCTCTGCCCCTAGTGTGTTAGGCCACCTAAAATAGAGGAATCTTGGCAAGCGGGCAGGGGTGGGGGTGGGGGTGTGTAGCCCTCTCCCCGTGTTTAGAGGGCTCTGTGACCCCAACCACAAGGAGTGGTTTGCATGGAAATAGCCCCATAGCTCTGATTCAGAGGATTCCATAGGCTGGAAAGGAAAGAGCTGAGCAACTCAAACACACACACACACACACACAGATAGATAGTTAGATAGATAGATAGATAGATAGATAGATAGATAGATAGATAGACAGACAGACAGATGAGGAACGAGATTTCCTGTCACCAATTAAGACAAAGAGGGGTAAAAAGAAGTGGGGAATCTGTCAGTTGCTTGCTGGTGAGGCATGGGGAGGTGCTGGGAGAAGTCTGTTCTGATACAGGCAGAGACTTTCTGGGGCTCAGGTCCAGGTTCTTGGTGTTGGGCTAGTACCTCTTCTACTTGAGTAGGGTCCACTCCCAGGTCCCTAGGACATCTCTCAAAGGAACGCACAGAACTTGCACAGCTAGCAGACTGCTGAGCATTGAGCCTACTTGCACAAGCTCATTAGTACAAGCAGTACCCCACTGGTCGGACTCCTGTAAATCACCTGCTTCTCCTGAGGCCCTAGGTCCACTAGACTAGATAGGAACACAGAACCCGATACGAAAGAGAAACCCAGAGAAGGGTATGCCAAGGGGGGCTGAGGCTCCTCCCTGCGTCAGCTCCCTGGCCACAGTACCATTAATCACCCAAGTCGCAGTCCAGTTGGGGATGGGGCGCCCAGTGCTGCCCACAGCCTACGGGACAATAGGATTATTTCCGGGGGGAGAGGCCGCCTCGGGCCGGGGCTCAGGCGGCGGAGCCTCCTTCCCTCAATCGGTCCCTCGGTACCCTATGAGCGCCTGCGGCGGCCGGGGACGGGTGGCAGAGCGGACGCGGGTGGCGCGCGGGTGGCAGAGCTAGGCCGACCTAATTCAATTAGCTAGGCGGCTGCCGCTTCCTTGTAACTCAGGGCCCGCGGGGCTCAGGCTCCCCGCAGCTGCTCTTTGTGCTCAGAGCCCATGCATATGGATGCGGTCCCTCCCTCTCCGTTCCCCTACCCCACTTCTGGCACCTGCAGCTTGCTCCGCCTCAGTCCTCCTGTCTCTCCCGGGTGACCTTGGCCTTCCTTGAAAGTTTGGAAAGTAAGAATTGTATATGCGTTTAACGTGACCGTTTGTGCGTCAGATCGCACAAGAAGGGTGGGAGTCTTTGCTAGTTTTGTTTTTTACGAATCTTAGCTGGAAAGTCTCTGTGGAACTGCGGGTACCTGTAGGTCTGTAGGGGTGCTGCTGTCTACCGTCCCGCGTGCCCGAGTGCAGTGACCCTCACGGGGGGATGTGGATGGAGAGGGGGTTGGTTTAATTTTGTTCTGGTCTGAACTGAAGAGTGCACCTACAGGCACTCGGATATGAACCAAAAGCAAAACGAATCTCAAGTAGTGGCTCATGTCTGTAATCCCAGCACTTGGGATGCTGAGGCAGGAGAACTACTGTGAATTTCAGGCTAACCTGGCTAGCACCATAATCTTTGTGAGGTCTGGGATGTTCACACTGGAAGGACTGCCTAGTACTTTTCTTCTGGAGGAGTTTAAAGCGTTAATTTAAAAAATCCCAGTTTGGCTCTTATACTGGAGTCTGCTTCTTAGATGTACCGACCTCCAACCCCCTGGTGCTGCAGTGGGGTCCTGGCCAGCTTTCTCAGTTCCCCAGCTCTGTAGTCTGCCATGGCTTCCAACCTCCAAATCCTTTGGTATGGTCTGCAGACCACAAGACCTGTCCACACAGTGGTAGCGAGAACCTTCAGGGGGCAACCTCAAGATTCCTCACTCAGCCTCTTTGGCACCACCCAGGACTCTCTGAGGAAGTCGGGTTTCCCGGATCTACAAATGTCTCCAGCCACTCTCCCCTCAACCGGTTGGCTGTGACATGCAAGCAGTATCCCTGCTCTCAGATGGTCTGAAGAAATGAGGAATCAGTGTTACTGTGTAGAACAGATGAGGCTTGTGAACCAGTGTGAAAGCTTGCTCAGTCCTTCTGAGAAGTTTCACACTTGAGGTACACAAAGGAAGCTTGCCAGGGAATAGATTGGTTCCTAGAAGGCGATGCTAGCCTAGAGGAACGTGTGTGTGTGTGTGTGTGTGTGTGTGTGTGTGTGTGTGTGTGTGTGTGTGTAACCAGCACCTGGTTGGTGCGCTCTAAGGACCTCCCCTTCTTCCATATTTTTGCCTGGGCTCCCCCCTCCCCCAGATGCTCTTTGCTGCATAGATACCACCCTGCAGACTGACATGGCCAGTGGAGTGGATACTAAGAAGGAGAGACTTGACCTTGGACTCTAGGCTGAACTACCCTTCTGGGCTCAGTGGTAGTAAGCTGGACTCTTGCATAGGAGGCTACCCATGGATGGCAGGGCCAAGGGAGTCTGTTCTGCCCTGAGTATTTTCTCAGACCATACACAACCTTATCCTTTCTGGCATTCTGGCATGCTGGGAGAAGACCTAGAATCAAAGATATGCAAAGCATTTTTTTTGCACAGATTCTCTTGGGAAGAAGTTTGTCAGAGAAAGGCAGGAGGCTTTAGCTTGATGCCAAGGGTGAATGGGGCCCCAAGAAAGGACACTATCTCAAAAACACCTAACTGCCCAGCTTTGATGGGCCTTGGGGTGGGGGGACTGCCACCTAATCTCAGGTGACAACTGGGATGTGACCCAGTGAACAGGGAGGTGTCTGTCTGTCCCCCATTCTTTTGTCCCCTGTCCGGTCGATGTCCCTCCTCTGATGGGAAAAAGTGTGCCAGTCTTTTATAGTAGACAGGCTGTTAGCCTCTCGTTTTAGGATTGGGTGAGGGCTTATGGGCTAGCCTGGAATCCACACCCCAAAGAATCATGGTATTATGGCTGGAGCAGTCTGCCCTGTTCATACTCTACTTTTCCAATCTAGGTACTAGAAACTGCCACCACCTAAGCCCACCACAGGCCACAATGCCCTTCTCCATGTCTCTGAGTCCCTACATCACTGACAGCTCCTGTCTGCTGGAAGGGAATCTTTCCTGGTCTCTTTGCTGAGACAGAGGGGACACCTCTACCTTGCAGACCACAACACAATGGCCTCACCATCTTACACAACCTTTACATGCTTCTCAGCTACGTGGCTTTCTCTGCAGAATTCCTGGTAGGCATGGGTCTTCCTCCCTCTGGCCCACCCCAGGCCCACATGTGTCCATTTCCCTGACATTTACACTAGGAAAAATTACTCCTTTTCCATAGATATCAGATTTGATATCACCACTGCACTCGTTCCTGCACAGACATGCGCATAACACATAGGGCAGTGCTTGCTCACACCTCCCTAAGCTGCAGAAATAACTCAGAACCTCTCTTCCCCTTCCAACAATCTTGCCAGCACTTCAACTTGTGGTGGTACCATCCCGATGTGACCCAGTGCCTGACCCTTCACAGACAATAAATATTCATGCAAGAAAAACACTCACAATTACCCCTTAAAGACACGCCCAGGACATCTGCACACCCTGCCCAGGGCTCACTGTTGAACGTTCACATCCAACTTTCCCACAGACACAAAGTAATTAAGTCACCACACATATCCCTGAGCTGAAGGACAACCCCTGCTCCTGGGGTCTCTCCCAGAGGAAGCTGTGTGGGGTCCAAAAAGGGCTCCCTCTAGGGACTCCAGCTTCTCTTCCTCCTCTCCCAGCCTCATTTGCAGCTGCCCCTCCTTTAATTGGAGGCACTTCTTTATTTTGTAGGCAAGAGGGAGATTGTACTGAGGGGGCATGATTGCCAGGTGGCCTCGAGAGAGTATGAGAGAGAGAGAGAGAGAGAGAGAGAGAGAGAGAGAGAGAGAGAGAGAGAGAGAGAGAAGGGTCTGAAACTCACCTAGACAATATGCAAGACAAGGGTCAAACTCAGCAGGAAGAAGTATGTTGTGACAAGCAGAGTTGAAAGCAGTACTGGAGTCCAGCCTGACTCTTCCCAGCATGCAATGCTTGGGTTTGCTCAGGATGGATGACAAAGATGGCATCACAGACGTGTGAGGACTGATAGAATGCTCACTGCTGGGGTCAAGGGTACCCGAGCCATCTCAGCCTCTCCTTCCCTCCACTTCCCTAACAGGGCTAGTCTGTAAGGTGAGAGAAACTGCTCCAGAAACACAGAAGGAGCCCCAAATGAACTGTGTACTGGGAGGAGAAGGGGGTTGGGGGAGGGGGTAGAGCTCACCAAATCCAGATCTTCTGGTCTCATCTTTCTAGCTAGAGACCGAGGTACAAGCAAAACACTGGTCCTTCCCAGCTACCCTAGGACAAGCCCAGCAAGTACACAGGGCTCTCAGAACTCCAGCCTTCCAGACTGGATTAGGATAAAAATTGACTCAGAAAACAGAAAGGTTGGGAGCGCAGGGGAACGCCAAGGCACTCCTTGTCTGTGGGTTTTGCTAGCCACACAATCTCAGTGGGTTGTTGTGACCTCTGCCAACCTTCGCCCAGGCCAACAAGGGTGAAGTGTCCTCTCAGCTACCCTGGACAGCTGGTGAGAGTTTAAGAGGTGGGCCAGCAGGTGTCAGGAGTTGGGAGAAGCGGGTTGGAAGGCCATAGGACTAGAAAGATACAGCAGCGTTGGGGGCAGGGGAGGGAGAACATTGAAGTGGCTTCTGGCAAGGGCCTCAGAGTGACAAAAGATGTAGCTCTGAAGAAAGCTAAAACAAACAAACAAACAAACAAACAGATCTAATGTGGCAGAACTGTGGTAAGACTAACAGAGGCAGGACCACTGGGCTCCAGCCTCAAGGGCAAGGATGCTACAGGGCTCTCTGCCATAGTTCAGCTGCAAATAGAAAGTAGTTTTAGGTGTTGAGTTCCCAGTTCTTCTGCCTGTGGAACTTTGAACAGGTTTGCCTTTTCTTTCAAGTGGCATACAGGAGGCTGGAGAGTTGGCTCAGAGCTTTTGGCAGAAGGCCATGATTTGATTCCCAGAGCCCACATGGCAACTCATGATCAGCCATAACTCCAGTTCCAGGGACTCAGATGCCCTCTTCTGGCCTCTGCAAGTACCAGACATGCACATGGTACACGTGCAGGCAAGACACTCATGCACATAAAATAAATACATCTAAACATTTAAAAATGATACATAATTCATACTTTCAAGCTTTAAAAATGCACAAGTCAGTAACTTTCAGAATATGCATGAAGTTTTGCTGCTACCACCTCTACCTAATTGCAGAGATTTTTGTTTGTTTGTTTGTTTGTTTTCGAGATAGGGTTTCTCTGTGTAGCCCTGGCTGTCCTGGAACTCACTCTGTAGACCAGGCTGGCCTTGAACTCAGAAATCCACCTGCCTCTGCCTCCCAAGTGCTGGGATTAAAGGTGTGCGCCACCGCTGCGATTTCAGAGAATTTTAATCATTCCAAAAAGAAAGGACTCTGTTTCCTGGGAGCAGTCACTTCCCCTCTTCCTCTAGTCCTGGCCACCACAAGTCTACTTTCTGCCCTATGGAGTTCGAGTAATGATCTATCTAATGTGTGACTCCTTGTGCCTGGCTTATCTCATTTAACACAGTACTTCCCAGGTTCCTCTGTGTTGTGGGGTAAGCGAGCACATACTTCCCTCTTATGGTGGAATAATCCATTTTGTGGATATGCCATATTTTATTTGTCCATCAGTTGATGGACAAATGGAACAGCCTGTGCTTTCATTCACTCAGCTTTATTTAGTACAAATATCGGGCCGTATTCCCCGGCTTCTTAGGGTTGTTATGGGATATGGTATAGGGCACATAGTAAACACTAATGCTGCTTTCTGTTCTAGATCTTTCAAGATAAAAGGCAGAAATCACTCATCAGGTTTGGACAACTTCACAAGAAGCCTATGGGTCAAGGAATAGAGTGGCTGAGTGAGGAACAAGAGCCTGGCAGGAGGCTGGAGGGAGAGCATGTATCTGAGAGATGCCACTGAGTTTCTATACTTAGCCTCAGTACTGACTTCTGGCTTATCCTTCTTTGCTTCTTGTCTGTATAGAACATAGGTCTTCTGAGGTTGAGACACTTTGCTGTCTCCCCAGTACCTAGAAAGTACCAGGTACATTTTAAGTATACAAATATTTGTTGGGCAAGTCTCCATTAATTTATTAGTCACTCAAGATGAGCATGTTTGATTTGTTGAGGCTGTTTTGTGAGGGGGACACATATATGCATATATATATATATATATATATATATATATATATATATATATATATATATATATGGCATTTCCTGTCTCTGAGGAAGGCTTGTCAAGTGACAGTGTCAGACATCAGACTGACGTGGCCAAAACAAATAGATTCCTCTGAGACTTGGTGAGGCTTAGGCTTTGACATGCCAGCATTTTGCCTGTTAGAGACCTCCCAGAAGGTTGAGCATGGAATGGACCTGAAATAGATCAGACCGCATAACCTATGCTTTCTTTTTTCCAGAACTTGGCTCCTAGGAGGGAACAGACCTTTCCCGACTGGAGAGGGGAAAGAGAGGAAGCAGAAGAAGGGAGTTTCCTTCTTTTCTCTTGGGCTCTCAGCCAGGCAGCCACAGGCCTAACTTTGAAAAGGCCTAAATTTGTCCTGGCCGCACTTCCCTGATTCTAGACCCAGCAACCCCCGCCCCCACAGCCTTAAGACCCAAGGCCTCCCTCCAAAGATTCTAAAAGCAACGAAATAACTCCTTTCTCTCACAAACCCAGTGCCTTGACTCGGGCTTCATAGGAATTGCTTTTGGGGGCATCTGTTTATTCAAAATGAATGGGGTACCTTGAGGAATGAGCACCCTCTCACAAGCCCCAAACTAATCCTTTGGCTTGTGCCTGCTTTTCAGAATTGACTTTCCTTCCTTAAATTCTCTAAAGAGACTGAGTTGGAGTGGCTGCTAATTTTTATAACAATATATAGCCAGTTCTTCATAGGACCTGTTTTAAAGGACAAGCCTGAACTCACCATCCTGCCTCGGGGCCTGGGCTCCATACCTGGGATGTAGACAGTCTTCTACTTTCTAACAAGCTGGACTCGAAGTTGCAGTAAATCTCCTGGTTGAGTGACAGGTGTTTCCCAGCTCAGCCCTTGGGGAGATTCTCCAGTTGGGCAGGACACCTGTCCCCAGGTGCCTAGTGGGCTGGACTCCTTTGGCCTTGTTCAAAGTGAGGGGGTGGTTCCTACGAGGTCTGGGAAAGGACCTGATTTCCCCCTCCTTTGGTCCATCTGTCTGTCCGTCTCTGGGAATGGCTGCTTCCTAATCTGTTTCTTTCTCGTTTTAAACCTCTCTCTGTAGCTCTCCTCCTTTCTCTTCGCTGGAACTACCCAGAACCCTGATCTCCGTCCCTCTGTCTCTGGCTCCGGCATCTGTCTGGGCTCCTGGCCTCCTTCTCCCCCTCCCAATCCCTCCCCCGCGCTGTCATTCACCCCGCTCCTCTCCACGCACAGCCAATGGAGAGACCCGGCCGAAACAGCTAGGCTCGCTCGCTCAGGGCTTTTTCGCCCGGTGATTGATGTCCCAAAGTCAACAGCGAGCGAGCAGCCGGAGAAGGGAAGGAGAAGCCGGAGAGGGGAAGAATACAGCTCCCCCTCTCTCCTTCCCCTCCCCCCTACTTTGGCCCTTCTGCGCACTTCGCCTTCAAGTCTCAGCTCAGCCTGGAGCGGCGATTGCCTCCGCGCCCCTACTCGCTGCCCGGGTAGTCCAGCGCAGCGAGCGCCCGCGCCCGGGCCCCCGCGTGGGGCCGGGGCCAGCATGGAGCACCTGGGTCCGCACCATCTCCACCCCGGCCACGCGGAGCCCATCAGCTTCGGCATCGACCAGATTCTTAACAGCCCCGACCAGGGCGGCTGCATGGGCCCCGCTTCGCGCCTCCAGGACGGAGAATACGGCCTTGGCTGTTTGGTCGGAGGCGCCTACACTTACGGCGGCGGGGGCTCCGCCGCTGGGGCGGGGGCCGGGGGCACAGGCGCTTACGGTACCGGTGGCCCGGGTGGTCCCGGTGGCCCGGCGGGCGGTGGCGGCGGTGCCTGCAGCATGGGCCCACTGGCCGGCTCCTACAACGTGAACATGGCCTTGGCGGGCGGCCCCGGTCCGGGCGGCGGCGGCGGTGGCGGGGGTGCCGGTGGCGCTGGGGCGCTGAGCGCTGCAGGGGTGATCCGGGTGCCCGCGCACAGGCCGCTAGCTGGAGCTGTGGCCCATCCCCAGCCCCTGGCCACCGGCTTGCCTACTGTGCCCTCCGTGCCTGCGGTGCCGGGTGTCAACAACCTCACTGGCCTCACCTTCCCCTGGATGGAGAGTAACCGCAGATACACAAAGGACAGGTTCACAGGTGAGTCCGGCCCGCGCGCGTCCCGCCTGGCCGTGGCTCGGGCTCTGTGCTACCCACTACCCTCCCTGCTTGATGGCTCCTTGAAGCTCTTTCTGAGCGCCAGGTCGCCTAGCGCCTCTCCGTGCGTTTCCTAAGTTCAGCTGCCTCCAGGATTCTGTGTGCTCAGAATCGCTCCAAGAGTTCTTGCAGCCTGGCTTCTTCTGTCTCTCCTCTAGAACCCCATTCGTGGGAGCAAAGCTTGGTCCCCTCTCGGGATCCCAGGGCCCAGTCAGGTAGAGGGCTGTAGATTCAGGACTATCTTCTGTCAACAGTCTAAGCTTTGCACGCCGCCGTGTGAGCAAAAATGTTTTTCTGTCCTGGCGGAGGCCAAGAGCCCCAGAATTAAATACAAGAAAAGGTTCTCCTACCTCTTGTCCCCTGCTCCATACACACACACAGTTGGGTGCTCTGAGTTGTGATGTAGGTCGCTGCAGAGCCGTAAAGGCCCTAAGCCCGGGTGAAGGAACAGACAGAGCCAGCCAGCCTTCTTCCGGGACCGCTGGGCTTCTTTAGAGTCAGTGGCAGCCTGAGGCTGAGACGATCTTCGTTTTCATTCTTGGTATCCCTCCCAGGGGTCGGCTCTCTTATTTCGGGGATGAATAATACACCCGCTTGCCCAAAGAGTTGGCTGGAGGACAACTCCCGGGACGAGTTTGCCCTCGGTGGCAGCCAGCTGCCGCGCTCTCTGCGCCTCCCTCCGCTAGCCCTAGCTCCCTCTGAGGCTTCCGTTCTCTCTGCCCTAGCTCTGGCGTGCCCCCTTCCCAGGCGCTCACTTCCCGCCTGCTGCCTTTAATTGTCCTTGGATCCTTAGACCGTGAGCTGCCCCAGGAAGGTTCAGGCCCCAAATCCAGACACACAGCTGTTAGGAGTTGGGCCCCAGTTAGCTGTTTGGGCCTTAGAGAGGGGAGGTAGTAGGCTTAGGCCGCTGCTTGTGGCTGGGACTCCACAAGCAAGCTTCATGCCTTAACTGTGAAGTGTGTGCCTGTGTGTGTGTGTGTGTGTGTGTGTGTATGTGTGTGTGTGTGTGTGTGTGTGTGTAATGAAAAGAAAAGTCTACAGCAGCTAAACCTGTCCACGCTACCCAAAGTTACCCTGAGCCCCTCTGCTTCTGTTACAGACAGCACAGACAGAGAGATTCTCCCTGGAGGCCCTAACCAAACTTCGGGGCCACAGCAGAAATGGGAAGGAGTCTCTGTACTCACTGTGGAGCGTCTAGGAAGGGCGCTTATCAAGGGGGTTCAGTGATACAACCTAAGTCCTCTCATGAGGGAGGGAGGGGACCCAGAGTCTATCTCACTCCCCTACTTAAGCCCAGGCTGACAGCGACGACACCAGCTTTAATTCACATTATGAGCCCACTGTCCTCTGTGTGTGTGTGTGTGTGTGTGTGTGTGTGTGTGTGTGTGTGTGTGTGTGTGTGTAGTATACAAAAGGTATCTGCACGGGCCTACTCTGGGGAGTAACTGTAGTGCCAGACCTGAAGGAGGTTCTGAGAGTGTATGGCTGTATCCTGTGTTCCCCCCTGTCCTGTTGCTTGTCTAGGTGTGCAGTCTCTTCTATTGGAGTAGATTTGGAAGTTTGTTGCTATATCTGCTGTATGGCCGTGGGCCTGTGACCAAGACTGAACAGGCCTGGAACTGTGATCACCCTGGGCCTTGTACTTTATGGAGTGGCCCCTTTAAGTTTAGTGGCTGAGGTTGAGGAGGCTGGATGCTTAGCTGTCCCTAGGAAGGGGAGAGGGGAGCCAATGGGAAATGGATGGGATCTCTGAAGCCCCGGACTAGGGAGATTTCCGAAATGGCAGCTTGGGGAGGCGTCAGTCTGGCGGGCAAGAGGGAACCCTTTGCGGTCCTGGGCTGGAGGTGGAGGGTTGCCGGGTGGATCACTGCCTTGCTTTTAGGGGGTCTAGCCACTGCGCTCTGACTCGCGGGGTGTCGGGCCTGGGACGCCTCCTGACGCTCTGCCGCTTGCCTCTGCCGTCTGTCTGTCTCCCGCTCCAGTGGCCCTCTCACCCTTCACTGTAACACGCCGTATAGGTCACCCCTATCAGAACCGGACGCCCCCTAAGAAGAAGAAGCCGCGCACATCCTTCACACGCCTGCAGATCTGTGAGCTGGAAAAGCGCTTCCACCGCCAGAAGTACTTGGCTTCGGCGGAGCGCGCTGCTCTGGCCAAGGCGCTCAAAATGACCGATGCGCAAGTAAAAACCTGGTTCCAGAACCGGAGAACGAAATGGAGGTGAGCTCGCGGGGCGGACCAGTGGCGGCGGAGCGGGCTTTCTCTGCCTCTCTCGGGTTGCACGCCCTCCCTCTGCTTGCCGGTTTTCGATCGGTTTAGACAAATGAGCTCCTACAGCCACTCGGGACTACAAACAATGAAGGGCAGTAGCCTGGTGGGGCTGGAGAGAATCCTTCCTGTGTTTTAAGAGACGCTTCGGAGCTTTCAGGACAGCACAGTCTACCTCGTGTGGACGCTGCTCGCCTCTGCAGCTGAGGCAAACGGGCCTATAGACCAGTGTATGCGACCCTGACTTCGATACTCAGGGAGTCCTTTAAGGGCCTTTTGATTGCCCAGCCTGCCTTAACGGTGGAACCTCCCTTGACCCTGAGACTTGCAGACAGGAGGAGCCGCGCCAGGTCTCTGCGCTCCAGCCGGACTCTCCGCCGAGCGTCTGGGGCCCCAGGACCGCCGGCTGCTGCTACTTACTGCTTCCTCCCCAGGCGCTTGAGCTCTGCGCAGTCGTCCCCCATCCTGGAAGGGGAAAATCAATCTGCGCCGGCTGTGGCGGGGATTCTCGGGTCCCACTGAAAGGGGGAGGATCAATTAGGAGCAGATGGGTGTGCGGGAGGAAGAAAGAGACATTTCCCTTCTGTCATCCACCGACGACAGCGCTTACCAGGCTCTGGTTTTATTTTATTTCCAAATGCACACACCTCGGCCTTCCTTCTGCTCACCTTTCCCCCAATTCTCACAAATATTAGGCACCACACACCCTAAGCAGCTCGATGCTCTGCTCATACCCACACCTCCATGCACCCCTGAGCCTTTCCACACTCACACACGCATTCTGGTTCCCCCTATGCTCCTGGGAGTCTCTGAGCTCAGACCCTAGGGAGGTACGTGGCAAGAGTCCGAGCAAAATCGGCGGCGCCGCTCCGGGCGGGCCTAGAGCGGGAGGAAGGAATTGGAGTTTCCTCTTTTTCTGAATGAAGGCGAGGAATCTGCCCGAGATTCCGCCTTCGAGGCCACAAAGGAAGCCCGGGCCCTGCGAGTCGTCTGTCCCCCCACCAACATTCCTGTGGCTGGGGAAGGGGTGGGGAACGTGGTTTCAGCCCTTTGGAAAGCTAGTCAAAGGAGGAGCTGGGAGCTGGGCTAGCTAAGGAGGGTGGCTGGTACTCTCCAAGCTTACCATGGTGGCAGGGAGGTGGTGCGCAGAAAGCCAGCCACAGGCGAGGAAACTTAACACAAAGGAAAGGGACAAAGATGGTCCATTTTAGAAGAAAATAAATAATAAAAAATATTTTTAAAGGTGGGGCAAGGGGTGCGGGAGAAATGCAAACAGCCAGAAATCTGTGTGTAAAGGAAGGTATCAGATTATGAAAAACGTGATTTTTCCACTTCGAACAAATTCCCCTAATTCAGACGAAACGAAGGGGTGAAGAAAAAAAAAAAAAAACATGGGGTAAGACAGAGCATGGAGAGAAACATTTGGGCAGTTTAAAATTCAGGAAGAGGGGGAAGATGAGAGACAGAAAGACAAGGAAAAGTCAGAAAGGCGCTGAGCAGGCCGGCGTCCGCCTCGCCTCGGGAAGAGCCCGCAAGCTTCAAGCGGTTTCATCGATCGCCTACAAATTGCTTCTGGAGGCCCCGGGGACTCCCATTAGGTCTGTCCACCTTAGAGACAGACGTTTGATCTCAGTTGACAGGGTGGAGGGGCGGCATTAAATGGAATAAGTGAGTCACCGCCTCTCTAGACCGCCCGGGAGGAAGCTGGTGGGTCCGGAGAGAGCCTAGGGGTACAGGATTTGGCACAGGAGGTCTGAGGCCTGGGCCAGGCTGGAGGTGAGAAGGAAGAGGCAGGTCTTTGGGGTCTTTCAGGCTAGGGATAGTATCTGGTCTTGGGATAGACTAGATTATTCATGGTGTGCCCTTGAGAGTGTAGGCTATACGTGTTAATGGGGAGGTCCAGGAGTTTTGGTCCGTTGGACTTTTTCATTGCTCCTCTGGGATATTTCTCCATTTTTGGGGTTTCCAAGTTTTTTTTGTTTTGTTTTGTTTTGTTTTGTTTTTGAGTCAGGACCCCCAAGAGTGGAGAGTACATTAATGGGGCCATATAGGAGCTGAGGGGTGCTTAAGGGACTGTCTCCAGGGAGTGTGTTCCGGGGCCTGCGCAGGCGCGGGAAGAGGGTTTGAGTCCTGGCTAGTAATAGCTTGTTCCCAATGCAGGCGACAGACAGCAGAGGAGCGTGAGGCGGAGAGGCAGCAGGCGAACCGCATACTCTTGCAGCTGCAGCAGGAGGCCTTCCAGAAGAGCCTGGCCCAGCCGCTGCCCGCAGACCCACTGTGTGTGCACAACTCGTCGCTCTTTGCCCTGCAGAACCTGCAGCCGTGGTCTGACGACTCAACCAAAATCACCAGCGTCACGTCCGTGGCTTCGGCCTGCGAGTGAGGACCCAAGCCCAGTGGAGGTCTATCCGGAGAACCAGAACTCTTGACACCCTTTCTGACAGCACGCAGGAGGGGAACGGGGCTTCTCGGCAAGGCTCCCGAGCACCGCCTCCACACCCCTGCGGACACTGTCTTGTCTTCGGTGGAAGAGGGCTGGGGATAGAGGCAGAGACATCTTCCCAGAAGCCTGTGTGATCCTGCCCCACTCTGGAACTGTTCAGAATCTTCTGTTTTCCTCTATTTCAAAAAACTTACTCTGATTTTAAACATGGGACAGAGAGACCCAAGGGAAGTGGGGTCCGGAAGTCTTCTGGGATCCCTATCTGTACTAAAGCTGAAAACCTCTCTAGTCTTCTCCTTGTACACCCGGAGGCCCACACAGAGGTGATACCACTGTCCCTCCTGGTGTCACCCCAGAGTCACACACAGGGGCCTATGGCAGAGCGTCCCGCACACACAAGATCATAGCAAATGACCCATGTTGTAGGGCATAGTCTGGGGTGACTCCCAGACTCCCCCAAATAGCACGGACCTCCTCTTACTCAGACACAAGGCCATAGTCACACTGTGACACACCAGCCCCCACACAACAGCTAAACTTGGCCTGTTAGGCCCTCACCCCACATCCCAGCAGCACCCAGGTATGCACAGACAGGCCTTCCCACACATGCAGCCCATTTCTCCAGATCCTGTTTGGGGAGGGGGGTAAGTTATGCACTTATAAGTATGCACTTATAAGGTGTTTTCTGTGTAACCATTTTATAAAGTGCTTGTGTAATTTATGTGGAAAAATAATAAAACCCTCCAGACCAGGACTCAAGGCTGACTGCTCCTCGCTGAGCCTTGCTTTTACAGCTGCTTGGGTTTGGTGCAAGATGGAGCTTCAGAAACAGCATCCAGTGACCTGGACCTGGGGGATTTGTGGATGGGCAAGATTATCGGGCTCTGTAGAGAGAGGAAAAAGGAACCAAAAGGGAGAAGGCGAAACTGAGAGGAGGCAGGGCCTCCTGAGATTGCCTGAGTTTGAGAACACGGGATAGATGTCTTTGGAGTGAGAGCTGTGTGTTTTGTGGGCAATCAAGGTGTTACTGTTAGTGACCGTTTGTAATGAGATTTGAGGGTATGATTATGTTCGAAGTTTTAGAGTAAAAATGCATGTTTCTCCTTAAGTTGAGCTTACAGCAGTGGTGTGTGTGTGTGTGTGTGTGTGTGTGTGTGTGTGTGTATGTGTGTGTGTGTGTGTGTCCATGTAAGAATGACTCATTTGGGGTAATTTTGTGTGATTACTCATGTTTTTAATTGTATATGAATGGCATTAATGTGGTGGAAGTACACATTAGTTTTCCTTTGTGAACCTGGTTTTGTGGTAAATGTGTGTTTTGGATTGTGTATCCTCTCTAATTGTATAGGTGTAATTATGTGCGAGGGATAACCATGTGTGCCATGTTTTTACTGTACCGGATGTCTGTGTGTGATGGTTTGTAATTGCAGGAAGTGTGGATCACTGTGGGAGGCCCGCTCTGCAGGTAAGAGTGTGTCTATGCGAGAGTAGTTGGTCACCACTGATAATGTATGTATCTGAGGTTCTGAGGTGAGTGTGCAGGTGTACTACGGGGTGAGCCACATCTGTTAGGAGTGTGGAGCTTTGTTCCCTTCCCAGCAAGCTGGGACACCAGAGTCAAGCCTTTGAGTCAAAAATTATAGCCAGAATCTTCTCTAGTACTCTACCTGGATTCTCAATACTAGCCTGGACTATCAGGAATCTAGGACCTCGGGAAGCCCTTAGACTACTCTGGCCAGAACAGTGGTTCCAACACCCACAAACCCTCAGCTCTTAATTCTTGAACTACTAGACAAACTGAAAAACAACAGGAAAAAACTGATTTGGGACTCGGGGGAGAGGGGGCTGGAGAACTCTCGAGGAAGGAAATTAAGTAGGAGATACGGAGCTGGTTCTTTGGAGAATTTTGTAGGTGGGAAGTTAGTGTGGTTGGGATCTGGACAGTCACAAAGAACTGTGTACACCAACATCCCCAAAGCCACTGTTCTGTGGCTGTTGGCACTCACCGCAGGTGGTAACAGAGGGACAAAGAGTATAGCACCCACCCCAGAAAGCCCAAGGGAAGGTGGGCTAGGTAGGGTGGGGATTTGCTCCTCCACTCCCCCATCCAAGGAAGGGCCCCTTGGTTCTGAGTAAAAGGGAAACCGGAGCCCAGGATTCCTGGCAGGCCTTCCTGGCCACAGGTGCTCGGACTGGCTTTAGCAAGCTCCGTATTAGACACGGGACAGTATTAGACATGGGAGAGGGCCAGTGTACTCTCTGGGGAGCAGCCATTCAAAGTCACAACACCCAGTACCAAGCAAAATCCAGAAGCGCCCTCCCAGAGGCATAAGAGTTTTCTAACCTGGACAAGACTGGCTGTCCCTAAATTCTCTGTGGGGCTGCCGCTGTAGATCACCACCTCTATCTCTTCCCGGGTTTTTTCCCCACCTCCAGCCCCCATTTGTAGAAGAGTCCTCTGTGCACGACCTGTGGCTTTTGATATCCTAGACAATGTCAAGAGTCTTTACTGATTAGAGGTGTTCCCCCCCCCCCCCATATTTCCTCTCCAGGCTGTCCAACTGAGTCGAGGTCCCAGAGCCCAAACATACAAGTCTCAACATGGCTCCAAAGCCATTCTCACCTTCTCTTGAAGAGACAGAAGGCAAAGTTGGGCACCAGCTTTCTCCGTCTTCATAACTTTGTACTGGCACCCATAATTGGGCGAGCAGATGCAAACCTTTAAGCATCGTTGCTCTCCGATTCTGCTAAGTTCGTCTGGGGCTAGAGCGTAGCCTATCCCGGGATCATCCCTAGCGGTGTGGCGGGTGCAGGAAGTCCAAGGAGCTATCCACATCGCCTGCCTTGCTCCCGGCCTCAGGATTTCGCTCTCTCCGGGGACTGCTTGCAGATTCCCAGACCCCGGGCGAGGCCTCCCAAGGGTATCAGACTCCAGGAAGTTTTGGAATCCTTGACGCTGAGAAGCAACGCGGTACATTCCCCTCTCCGCCGGGAATTCGTTGGGCCCGAATCTCAACGAATCCCGCGTGCACCGAGCGCTCCCGGAGCGCTGCAACCACTTAGGAAGGCGGTGACCTGGCCAGGCCTGCACCGAGCTGCAGCACCCTCCCCTCAGGAGTGAGTCTGAAGCCTGGAATAAGGGTCTGTGAGGGTCAAGGCCAAACGCTCCAAGAGAAAAATAAACTCGAAACTCACTGTTTTCGATCACGTCTGCCAGAAACTCTGTTTCAGATAAAAAACAGAAATGGGGAAAAAATCATCTAAATAACCTGTGTGTTGAGGCGTTGAGAGAAGAAACAGCAGTAACAACGCTGTCTGAGAAGAAAGGCCTATTTCCTTCTGAGGCTCGAGTGTGCCTGTGGCAATGACCAAGTTCCCAGCGTGGAGCCCTGGGCAGCGGCTAAGACTTTGTGCAGTCTGTGGCTCCAGGAATCCAGGAGGAGTTGGGGACCAAAGAGCCCCCAAGTTGTGCAGTGGGCGACACACAGAAAATCTGGCTCAACCTGCTAACTATAATAGAGGCTTTGTGTGGCCAGATCTGTGCTTCGGGGCTGTGCAGGCACCCCAGTGGATGAGAATTGACGTCCTACGGGGCCTCCCGTGAGGTTTCAGGTCTGAAGGGTGCCCTGCCTTAGATAAGTGTCCCTTTGTGGCCTGTGCGAGACAGTATAGGTCAGTGGTTCCCCACCTTCCTAATGCTGTGACCCTTTGACACAGTTCCTCATGCTGTGGCGACCTCAACCATAAAATTATTTTCGTTGCTACTTTAACAACTGTAATTTTGCCACTGGTTATGAATGCAAATCTCTGTGTTTCCTGATGGTCTTAGGTGACTCCATTGAAAAGGTAGTCAGCCCCCAAAGGGATTATGACTCCACTCAGGTTGAGAGCCACTGGTATAGGTAGTAGGCTTCTGAGACATTTAAGCAGGTGCGTGCCACTAAGCTAAGGCAGCTGGGGCTCAGCAGCCGGGCTGTGAAGGTCTGGGAGGTAGCTGCTCCTTTCCTCAGGGCCCCTGGGTCAGATCAGGGTTTCTCCCACCCTGGAGCTTCCCTGACTCCTACTTTATTGTACTTCATAAAGCTCTCCCTCCCTTTCAGCAGCTCCTACCACTTCTCCAGCTTGGCCAAGAGTGGCCTGCTTTATTTACTTCTAGCCCGTTTGGCTCACAGAAGCCCTCAGGTACCGGAACTCCTGTGCTCTCCTCTGGGTTCCTGGTTGTGGGGATTCTGATGGAACGGGCAGAGGGCAGGCTGGAGCCAGGACGGGTTTTCCAATTAGCCCAGAGAAAACCTGGTGTGACCTGGATGAGCGATGTAGGATGGGGGATGGGGGAGTCAGGTAAGCATAGAGAACTAGGGGCACCCCACTTGGGGAATGAGTATAAATGTGCTCACCTCCTTCCTCCCAGCCTATACTCCTCCCGTATACAGCCTACAACATCCTGGGTGTGCAATATTGCACAAGAGGAGCCGCGGGTGTGTGGAGCCAAGCACACACACAAAGCACACTTCACTACCGGGGCTTGTGGTTACCCTCTCACAAGCTGATGCCTGCCACACGGCTTGGCTAGTTCCACAGGCTCTCTAGGTCTTCTCCCCTATTCCCCCAGCCCAGAGGGAGGAGGGTCTAATTCTGAAGGAGGGCCTGGGGGTGGGGACTTCCTCCAACCTGGGCTTCAGCCTTCCTTCTGCAGCTCCAGCAAGGAGAAAACCCCAAGGTCCCGTGGTTGGGCTTGAGGATGCCAGGCTGCCTTGAATTCTGGGAGAAGACCCCAGCAAAGCCCAGACCTTTCAGTGCCCTCTACCACCTCCTACGAAGCCCGAGATCCAGCTTCTTATGTGAGAAGGTGGGAGGGGACGTGGGGACAGGTGCAGGTGCAAAGTCCCAGCCGCAATGTGCCTCAAAAAGGAAGGCTGTCCTGGGTGGGGGCTGCCACTCCGTTTTTTCAACCCTGGGGTTTCAGACCCCACATTTCTTCCCGTGCCTAGGGAGGAAGGAACCTTGTGATCCAAAGGTGGCCTCTGGCTTTTAAAAGGGGACCAGACTTGTGCTTAAGCTCGAAACTGGGGACAAATGGGTTTCGGGCGCCCTCTAGGGGTCACATGAGGAGAGTCGCTTTGAATTAAGCTTCTGAGTAGAGTCGGAGGGCTGGAGTGACTTCTGGATCAGGTACAAAAAATAAAAATAGTACTAAGGGCCGGGCAGTGGTGGCGCATGCCTTTAATCCCAGCACTTGGGAGGCAAAGGCAGGTGGATTTCTGAGTTCAAGACCAGCCTGGTCTACAGAGTGAATAGGAAAGCCAGGAAAGCCAGGGCTATACAGAGAAACCCTGTCTCGAAAAACCAAAAAAAAAAAAAAAAAAAAAAAAAAGTACAAAGAATTACTATTATGGAGCGCTTGTAGTGTTCGGAGTACTGAGCTAGACTATAAAAATACTATTCATTCCTAAACACTATCATATGAGACAGATATTATTATTTTCCTTTACATACACCCAGAGACGTTAAACAGCGTTGCCTGAGAGCACTTGGTTGGTAGGCAAGGGCACCAGCATTCAGAGTTCATCTAATCCTGGAGCTAGGGTATTTGGGTGGGATGGTCAAGTGCAGGGGTGCAGTGGATTGGGGAGGATTGGAGTGAGCCAGCCTTGTGTCGGGGCTTGCTGTTTTGGAAGGACCACCGAATAGAGAAGTGAGCTGGGCATTTGCCCTCTAGAGATCTAGGAAGCTCACCTCCAGCCCAATCCAGTCTGCTGTGTGTGTGTGTGTGTGCGCGTGCGCATGTGCGCGCACACACACACACACACACACACACAGACAGAGACTCACACCACTCACATACACAGACAAACACAACACACATATACACACACATACTCATACATACACACATACATAATACATATACAAAAACTCATACACACGTACACAGGCACACAGACACACAGCACACACATACACACAAAGCATACACATACAGACACACAGCACACACAGACACAGACACACAGCACACACATATACAGACACATATGCCATATACATACATAGACACACACACACACACACATCTTCTTGAGCTTATAGACTCTACTCTGTCAGGCCTGAAAGCCCCCCCCCCCAAATGAGCCCACACTTTGGGCTTTTACCAGTTGGGTTTGACTCCTTTCAGGAGCCTCTAGGATTGGAAGGAGGTTCTGTCTTCCACAGTCCTTCCTCTGTTGCTACCTCTGGGTCTCACACATGGGAGGATCAAACCAGCAGAAAGTTAAAAATAGAAGCAAATGAATCATACTTTATTAGACAAAAGAACAGAGAACCAGGAAGGAAAATCCTTCCCGTTCCATCTGCTCATGCAAAGCTTGCAGTGGGAGAGGCTGCTTGGGATACATGGTGGAGGGGGTGGGTGTGAATGGGAGGGTGAGGGTGGGAACAGGGGGGTGAGAGTGGGAGAGAGAGAGCTAGGGGTCTTCATGATAACATAATAATGCAGAAATAATACAAAATTATTGTTATTTTAGGTTTTTTGAGACAGGGTCTCACTATGTAGCTC
This sequence comes from Uromys caudimaculatus, assembly GCA_028551405.1. Taxonomy (NCBI): domain Eukaryota; kingdom Metazoa; phylum Chordata; class Mammalia; order Rodentia; family Muridae; genus Uromys; species Uromys caudimaculatus. The sequence goes on along the minus strand of CM052703.1, from coordinate 15,141,144 downwards.
TGGCTGTTCTGGAATTCACTATGTAGGCCATGCTGATCTCAAACTCACAGAGATCTGCCTGCTTCTGCCTCCTCAGGGCTAAGATTAAAGGCATGAGCTACCACACTCTGTGGTAACCTTCTAATGAGTAAGTTTCAATCAAACTATGAACAGAGAGCTTCTCCCTTCCTTCCTTTCTGTCAGAGGCAGAGGAGGTGGAGCAGGGTCCTCAGGGAGCTCTTTCATACACAGAGTAAGGTAAGTTCACTTGACCACAAATAGTCACTGCCAGTGTCCAGACTTTAGTGTGCTAGCATCACCAGGGAGCTTGTTAAATACAGACTCAGTGCCCGAGAGCAGGGAGGGGTGTGGCCCGGCACTGAATGGCAGAAGGCTGACTGCCTAATGCGGCTGCTGGCCTGCATCCAGGGGCTGTGACTTCCACCTCTGAGTCCTAATTCAGGTCTCAAACTGGCCGGGTAACCATGGTCTCCAGTTTTGCTTCATTTGCTCAAGTTCTCCTCGCTCATTTTTATTTGAAGAGATGGAAAGCGGAGACTTCGGTAAGACAGCTTACTGTGCTCTCCAGTGTGCTTGGGTCCACACCTGCTGCTTTCTCAGTTCTCTGCACAGTTCCTCTGATCCCGGGTCCCGTTCCTGAACCTGCTCTTGGTCTAAAGCCCTCACTCACTCCCAGGCAACAGTTTAAGTGTCTTTGGATATCAGCCTATTCGCTGAGCCTGTCTTCTCTGCTGTCTAACCTCGGGCAAGTTAATTAAGTTTTAGGAGTTTGCGATTTCCTTGTGTATATTATCGGGCCAACCCACCTCCGGATTACCCAGGGGATTAAGGAGATAACTCTGGTAAAAAGTGTTGGCTCTTAGCAGGCACTCTAGGAATGGCTCCGAGTGCCCCAGGGTGGAGAGACCCAGGTTTTCCACTCTTGGGGGCAGGGTGGGGTCGAAGAAGTAAAGGATTTGCTCCTCCCGTCCCCCCTCCCATTTCCACATCCTTGTTTTCTGGGGAGAAACATCAGTGGATGCTTTCTGCCTGGAAGCTCTGCCCCCCAAATATTCCAAAGGCTGCATTAGTTAGGTGCTCTAAGACTAGTCTAAGATGAGTTAGCTAGTCACTTCATTCACAAGTATCCAGCGGTGTAGGAAGTTTGTGTGGTAAGATCTAGCAAAGGCCCAGAAGAAGATGGGTAGAGACCCAAGGGAAGTGCTCTAGTGCTTAACTAAGCCATCCAGCCCTAGGAGGCTCACAGGAGCTTCCCAGCAGGGGTAGAACTGCTGAGAAGCAATGCCTACCACTCACCACCAGCATCTACCTACCCCCACACCCCCACACCCCCACACCAATTTTCAGCTTTTCTCTCTGGAATGGTTTCTACTAATACTCCACAGAGCAGCCTGGTGTTTTCCTGTCAGAGGGAGGTAGGTGTCACTTCCAGTTGCGCCCTTGTGGGCCAGCACCCAGGGCCCACAAGGCTCCAGTCAGCATCTTCTTGAAAACGGGTGCCTGTACTGGGGTGGGGGTAGAGATGGGGTGTTAGTACCCCAAAGAAAGCACTGGCCAAAGAAAGGCATTCCTTTCTGATTCAGGTTACCTTTGCCCTAACTATTGCCGGTCAGTGGCCGAGGTGTTGAAACCCTCAGGATGACGGAGAAGGATCCTGAAGCATGGGCCACAGGCTGTCAGGCCCCAGATAGTGGGTTCCTCTAGGAGACACTCACATCAGGTTATGGTTCAACAGAAACACGAATGGGTGAGAAACGGGCTCTCATTTTGAAGCCTGCCTCTCACATCTTACTTCTCCATGATTGGGAACGGAACACAAGCTGTTTCTTGAGAGAGGAGAACTCTTGTACCAATTCCCCTGAATATACTATTTTGAGAGTGTCAAGAATCCAGGCAGCCATGTGCCTGGACCTGACTCGTCAGTCCCATGAGCCTCTATTCTGTCAGAACCAGGATGTCTAGAGCAGATATGATAAGACACTAACTGTACAGCGGCTACAGCTGGATAACTCCATCAAACCTGGTTCTTTCAACCACAGTCCTGGACCATCGAGCTCAGCTCTCACCTATCTGGACTCTGCTGCATTTCTGGGTATCACCTGATGGTGGGCTCCTCCTTCTTTTTCTCTTTCTGATGACAGGAATGGAGGACTGTGACTTCGAAGGTGGTCCTAAGGCTCCCATGGCACTTCACAGGGTGCCAGATCCTTCCGGGTTCATCAGGGACCTGCTGCAGCCAGAACCATGGTGCAAATAGTTGGGGCACCTGTATGCACTCACTCATTCCTCACCCTCTCTCCCTCAGGCGAGTTGCCTGGCAGAGACTCCAGCTCAAGGCTCAGGTCTCCTGACCTTGCACACTATACCAAGACACAGCCAGATACCAATTCGAATCCTTAGCCACAGAAAGATAAGCCTTGGAGAGGGGCCGTTGAGTCAGCTTTCACCTGCTATGGAAGGTACAGGAGCCCAGGTTTGCAATCTGGAAGGAAGACTTCACACTTTGCTTTGGATTCAAAGCTCCATCCCTCTACCTTTATAGCATCCTGTGCTCTAGTTTCCAAGTTTCAGACATAGCCCCTTACCCCTGAGAAGAAAACATCCTCAGTGTCTCCTTCCGGCCCTGCCTGCCCCCTGCTGTGCTGCCTCCAGGTGCCTCTTTCAATCCCTTGGAACAGCTAGAATCCAAGAAAGGGGCAACATCCCATCCTGATTTCTCCTCTTCAGACAGTGATTATTCTATCTTTGCCCTCCTGTCTTTGAAAGGCAGGGTGGCTGAGTCTCGAGATTTCTGGGTGGCAACTATCAGCACTGATGTGCTGACAGACACGTCTCAGCACAGGAGAAGGACCTGATGCCAGGCTGAAGTGTGGCTTTCACCTTCCTTTGGCGTCATTAACTCAGGAGTACATGGAGAGGACCTGACAGTGTCTGGTGAAGGACTGATCGCCAGAGGAAATTCTCTCATGTGCTTTGTTACTAAAACCCTTTAACCTGTGACAGTGGCTGACCACTGGCCTTGGCACATACCTTTAATCTCAGCACTCGGGAGGCAGAGGCAAGTGTAGCTCTGTGAGTTCAAGGCCAGCCTGAGTTCTAGGACAGTCAGGACTACACAGAGAAACCTATCTTGAAAAAGCAAACATAGAGAGATAGAGAGATAGATGAATGGATAGATTGTAGGCTTAGATTTTTTTAAACTTATTTTTAATACAGGTTTTTTAAATGTTTTAATGTCTCTTCTAGCCCACCACCTACCAGAGGTAGTGAAAAGGAAAGGTTAATAGAGAAAAGGAGGATGTAGACTTATTTAGAAATATTTCTTTGGGGCAAATCTAATCTGTTTTGTCAGGATATCAGAGGTTTAGTTCCCATGAATTGGCAGCAGCAGCTAGATCTATTCGCAAACACCCCTCCAGAATCAAAACATAGATAGTAGCCGATCCATTTCACACAGCGGACTCCGTCCATAGCAAAGAGACTTTATACTTTTCTTTCTACTTCCTTGTCCCAGATTCACTAAATTCAGCTTGACTTACAGTTCTGATGTCAGGCGTCCAAAGATCTTATAAAGACAGGACCATCAAAGATTTATCCTGTATTCATGGGTCATGAACCACCCAACCATAATGTCCTTAGAAAGAATCCCAAATGTTTCCCTCCTAAAAACTTTAAAACTAGGGATTTGCGAGCCCAGCTTCCTGCCAGTTATCCGCTTCTCCAAACAGAACCGCACTCTGCTGTCCAGCTAGCAAGCTCACCCCAGCATCTGCAGAAAGTGCTCACTTACATTAAACTTGGCCTTGTGAGGACACTCTCGAGTCCCCTAGATTTCACGTCCTGGGTTGATTTGGTTTGGAAGCCTGTTCTTTCTCACTTGGCTTCCCCAGAGGGCGTGCTGGGTTCCCGTGTATTTGGAAAGAATGTGGGGAGGAGGGCGAAGCTTGAGGAACAATGTGATCTCCTGGCAAGGTGACTCCATAAAATGTCTCCACAGCACCAGACAAGAGAGGGTGCTGTCACACAGGGGCGAGGACTGCTTGAACCTATTGGGAGAGCTACAGGGTAGCTGGGGATTAGGGCAACCCAAAGCTTCTGAATGTCCCTCTTATGTCCCCCGTGTCCCTGTCCCGACGACTTTGCTATTCCCAACCAGCATTTTAACTGTGCTTTGTTCAACTCAGCTCAAGAACTGTGGGAAGTCAGCGTTGGGATTGGCTTATTTTTGTGCCAGCCCTTATAAAATAGGATTTATAAAATAAATTTCAGTGTTGCCTTATGAGTCTGTTGGTTTGAGTTGAGAATTCTAACTTGTTCTTTACTTTCTGTAAAATGCGTTTTGGTAGATGCACTGGCCTGTAGTCTCCTGAAACCTTGTGCTCAGAGAATACTTTATTTTAGGTGACCGAGGGCAACGATTTAATTAATTGCTTTACATCATATGGCATAGGCTACTGGCTATCCATGGGATTCCAGAATTCCTGAATGCTCATAACCCTATAGCCCTAATGAAGCCAAATAATTCTTTCTCCCAGCTTTCTGATAATCTTTGGCCTGCTATCATCTGGTACAATTTATATACCACTCAATATTCTTGGCAGTAAGTACTGATGCTAACACTGGCTACCCTCTAGATGAAAGAGTAGTGGGAGTTCTTTGGAAGGATGTTAGGTTAGCCAAGGAGTCTGTGCAACTGCCAAAGAGCCAGTGCGCAGAAAGACGGGCATGGCAGCCAAGGTCATCTGGACGAGGATGTCTGGGCTAGGAGTCTGATGATGTGCCTGCCACTGAGGACACACTGTTATGTGCTCTGGGTTTCCAATCCCACTTTGCTCCCACTTTGGATGTTTTCCCAGCCATTCCTGTGTCCTTGAGTCATCCTGGGTGGGAGAAATTGACTAGCTAGACTTAAGTCACAGTCTGTTGATAATGGGGCCTTTGCTTCTACGGCAGACCAACATCTGCCTCCCTCTCTTCGAGGCACATACACAAGTGGGGCAAGGTGCTGCATGCCTTTGATCCCAGCACTTGGGATGCAGAGGCAGGCGGATCTACAGAGCCTGATCTACAGAGTGAGTTCTAGGATACCCAAGGGATACACAGAGAAACCCTGTCCAAAAAAAAAAAAAAAAAAAAAAAAAAAAGAAAGAAAGAAAAGAAAAGAAAAGAAAAAAGAAAAAACCATGAAGAAGATGATACATACTAAATGCAGTCAAATAAAAGGTTCAGATAGATGAGGGAGGACACACATACACAGAGAAAGGAGAGGGGGGAAGAAGGGAGGGAGAGGGAGAGAGAGAGAGAAAGAGAGAGAAAGAGAGAGAGCTAATTATAGAACTATAGTCAGGGACCTCCTGATTTCCCTTTTTTTTCTCCATTCAGCGTTGACGGCCCCCCTCCCCCCCCCAGCAACCATAGTCTGACCCTTTATCTGACCCATGGCCCTGGTCTTGGGGTCTCCTAGGTACCTCACACCTTCTGTCATCAGGCCACAGAGCACCACAGGAGAAACCCACACAGCAGCAGAACAGATAAATTCATGGTTCCAGCCTGTGATGGTTTGTATGTGTTGGCCCAGGCAGTGGCACTATTGGGAGGTGTGACCCTGTTGGAGTAGGTGTGTCACTGTGGGTGTGGGCTTTAAGACCCTCATCCTAGCTGCCTGGAAGCCAGGATTCTGCTAGCAGCTTTCAGATGAAGACGTAGGACTCTCAGCTCCTCCTGCACCATGCCTGCCTGGATGTTGCCGTGTTCCCGCCTTAATGATAATGGACCAAACCTCTGAACCTGTAAGCCAGCCCCAATTAAATGTGGTTCTTATAAGAGTTGACTTGGTCACGGTGTCTGTTCACAGCAGTAAAACCCTAACTAAGACACAGCCTTTACTGATCCATGCTCATGCTTAGGAACCCTCTGTGAAATAAATATCATGCTTTCTTTTGAAAATCAAGAATTTTAAAAATTAATTTATCTTTTTACTTTTAATTGCATTTCATGTTTGGCCTGCACATATGTCTGTATGTGGGAGTCGAATCCAGTGGAACCTGAGTTACAGACAGTTGTGAGCCACCATGTGGGTGCTGGGAATTGAACCCAGGTCTTCTGGAAGAGCAGTCAGTGCTCTTAGCTGATAAGCCATCTCTCCAGCCCCAAGAATCTTTTTATATGTGGCTAAAATTAAAGACATTTAATAGCATCTTATATCCAGCCCATGTTCCAATTATCCCCAAAGTGCCGTGAAGAATGCATTTCTGTAAGGCCACTGTGATTAGTCAGCTCTTTAAAGTATTTCAATCTGTGAGCGCTCTACAGCAGGCAGATTCAAGCAATACCAAGTCATTTGGAATCAATGGGGCATTGTCCCCCTGTCCTCTCTCCTGTCTCCTTCTGTCTCATCTCCCCAGAGGTACACATTGTTGGTTTCATGTATGTTCTTTTTTTTTTTTTTTTTAAACTGTGTTTCACTTATTTTTGAGGCAGAGTCTTACTAGGTAGCCCAGGCTAGCTTGAAACACGCGACTCTCCTGCTGGGATTACAGGTGTGCACCTGGAGCCTAGCTGTGTGTGCACTTTCCATCTCTCTGCACACTTTCATGGCAGATGGTCAGATGCAGGTCTGTTCTCGGATATCAGCGGATCCCACCACACACACTCTTGCCTGGCTTGCTGTATTTGCTTCATGGTTCATTGTGAACACCTTTGCATGGCATGTATGTGAAGATAAAACCCATTCAGTGGCCCCAACCTTCCTCTTACACCCAAAGCGCTGTTTCTCCCAAAGAGCATGCAGTTCCCAGAGTGCTTTGCTCTCCCTGGCTGGTGTGTGGTACTTTGTCTCTGTCAGGAATGTCTTACTTTATTGGGACTGAATGAACTCTTGTCTTCTCAGAAAGCTTTCCTACTTTGAGCCAAATTAGGTGCTCTCTCTCTCTCTCTCTCTCTGCGTGTGTGTGTGTGTGTGTGTGTGTGTGTGTGTGTGTGTGTGCGCGTGCGCGCGCGTGCGTGCATATGTGTGTCACATGTGTGCATGTGGAGGTGAGGAAAGCTTTGTGGGCTGTGCTTGTTTGAAACAGGATTTCTCTGTGTAGTCCTGGTGGTCCTAAAACTTGCTTTGCAGACCAGGTTGGCCTCGAACTCACAGAGATCTACCTGCATCTGTCTCCCAAGTGCTAGGATTAAAGGTGCATGCTGCTGCCCCCTCTACCACCTAGCTGACAGAATTTCTTACTAGTTAAGAATTCTCTAAGCAGAACAGGGTAGGCCCCTGAGCCCCAAGGGCGTGGGTGCTGGGGTTAGTGGTGTGCCACCAAAGAGCTCAGACCTATCTCAGGGTAACAGAAAGTAGGACCATAACTCTCCTCACATGGCACAGTGGTCGGAACTTCAGGAGACGAGATAGGGAAGACTCTGGAAGGATGATCAAAGCTGGTGCTGTGAGGAGGGGCCCTGTAAGCAGCAGTGCACCAAATTCCTATCTAGGGCTGTTTCGAGGCTCTACCAGTGGGGTCTTGGTGGGTGAGGGCAGGAGCTTTGGTGAGAATGCTGAACATACCAGACAGCCTGCACTTTCAGGTAAAGGACACACCCACCAAAGCCACAGATCCTTTTAGTATCTTCATGTAGATACGATGGCTAAAAAGTTGACAAAAACCAAACAAACTTAATTTGATTAATTTGGAGTGTATCCTTGGAAACAGTGCAGTACCTGGTACATTATAGCAAGAATGCTTAACAGTGACCTTCCAGCCACCGGGCTGATGTTGGCATGTCAGGGGCAGGCAGAGTGAGCAAACTGAATACTGATTTTACCCAGAGAACAAGATAATATCCTTCATTCTTTCCCAGTCCCTTCTCCTCTCCTCCCTGTTTCTTTGTATCTTTGTTTCTTTCTTTTTCTCACAGGTATGGCTCAAATCAGGAGCTTCTTGCATTCTAGACAAGCACTGTACCACAGAGACATATCACCCCCAACACGAGGCCATATTTAGCCAGAACAGACGAGATACCTCCATGGTGGGGTGGGGAGATCGCTCAGTCAGGAAGGCCCTGGCTGCATAGGCCTGAGGAACAGATTCCAGATCCGCAGCACTGAGAGTCTTGGGCCTGTGATCTGAGCACATGGCAGGCCCAGAGGCGGTCCCAGGCACTAGCCAGATCACTGAGCCCTGGGTTCAAGTAGGAGATGTTGCTTCAATATATAAGGTAGGGAGAGATCAAGGAAGTGTGCTCAAGTGCGCACACATGTGCGCGCACGCGCGCACACACACACACACACACACACAGAGTGTATCTTACTAATACAGGTTGTTGCAAAAGTTGGTATCTTGTATAAAACAAGTGTCAGTTTCTTACTGTCAAGGTACAGACAAAGAGGCTATGCTAAGGAGATTTCTTGGGGATTCCCGAGTTTCTGTTTCTGTGGTAGGACTCGGGGATTCTTAGGCCCTTCAGGTAATTATGCCATCTCCCTTTACCTGTTTCCTTTCCAAGAACCCAGTTTCTCTTTGCCTAGAACATTTTCAATAAACTCAAATTTGGGCAAAATATTTCTTGAGCATCTGTAAGGCACCAGGTACTGTACTGTATCCAAGGATACGCTCTAAATTAACCAAATTAAGTGCTTGTTTGTTTGTTTGTTTGTTTGCCAGCTTTTTATCCATCATGTTACAGGAAGAAGATGCTGGAGGGTTTGTGGTTTTGGTGGGTGTACCAGGATGCTCCGTCTGAAAGTGCAGGCTGCCTGGCAGGAATGAAATGCCTTTTAGGCGTCCCTCATAAGATCCCTTAAAGAGATGGGCAGTCACTCTCCAGAATGACTCAGACTGACACACAGCAAGTCTGTGCAAACAACAATGGAGACATGACTATGTCTCAGCCACAGAAGTACAGACAATGTCTGAATGGCTTAAGCTGAGAACCAAAGAAGGTAGACAGGTGATGTCTCTCTGAGATCCCAGTCCTGAGAGACTGAGGCAGGAGGGTGTCCATGATCTAGAATCACCTAGTTCCTAAAGGGTTGGAAACTGTAGCCTCTCCATTCTTTGGCATGCAAGTCTCTTTACAGGGCCACTAACACTGTGGCCGTTGGCTTCATCAGAACAGATAGGAGTGTTCTGAAGCCTTCCTAGGCTACTTAAGAAAACCCTGTCTCAAACAAAACAAAAAATGCACACTACAGGTCACAGCTGGTGAGGGCAGATGTTTTACAGGTGAGTTCTGTGCCAGAAGGTTCTGAGGACAGTGCTATGCCTTGCCTCAGACCCCAGGTGGGGGACTCCTGTCACCAGCTGGGGATGTGACCAGTGACAACAGGGATTAAGTCTCAGCCTTCCCAGATTTTAAGATGGAATTCTCTGTAGTCATCATCTATGTTGTGTGGCAGCTCTGCATCACAGAAGCTTAAAGCAACAAATGGTTTTCTCATGGTCTCTGTGATTCAGGACCTCATGGGGAGTGAAGCTGGCGCCTTGTGTGAAGGTTTCCTTACAGCGTTTAACCTCTGCCTGCAGTCATAGTCATAGCTGAGGCTTGACTGGGGACAGAACACTGTAGACTTCGATTTTCCAATACCTACTTTAATAAGGGTTCTTAAGCCCTTTGGCCTCCCTTCTAGCCCACCACCCACCAGAGGTAGTGGAGAGAAAGGTTAATAGGGCACAGGGAAGTGGGCCTGTTTAGAAATAGCTCTTTGGGGTGATTTCCATCTTCACTGTCAGGATTGCAGCAGTTCAGATCGCAGGAATCAGCAGCGGAGCTGGATCCACTCACAAATGCAGTTCACAAACAGCAACGGTAGTTCAATTCCGAAGAAACGGCGAGGCTCTGCCAATCAGTCTGAGTCTGTAGAAGCAGCCAGAATATCACGAGAAGTTCTTTGGTACATTTCTCTCTACGAGGTCACAATAATGACTGGCGAAGAATGCAGGGAGAGCCAATGTCACAACACCATCCGCTGTCTGTTGGGCTACTTATACCCTTCGCAAACATCACACGTCTTCTCAAGCATCTGCAAGCCATCACATGCCCCCTTTCTAAGCAGCTTCCAGAAAATCACCATATGTCTGTTCTCAACAAAACATCCTCTCATAAGACAGTCTGCAGGAAAACATCACGTGACACAACTGAGTCTCCACGGAAACCAGAAACTTTCACATCAGACCACCACCCCTCCCGACTCATCAGTTGGTCACTGGTCCTTGTGAGTTAGGGACTCAGGGCCTAGTTCTTCATGGGCTGAGAAACTGAAACACCTCTCTTTGTTCTTGGACATGTGAGCCTCTCCACAGGGACACTAACACTAGGACAGCTGTCTCCTCAGGACAGGTAGGCGTGACCTGAGAAAGCAAGCAAAATGTAAGTCATGTCCGCAACTCATTTCTGAGGTTATGGTTCATCACTTTTGCCACAGTCTGTTCATTAGCTGTGAGTGTCTAGGGACAAATCACCCAAGAGAGGTGGTGCCATAAAGGAACAGGGACTCTGAAAGAAGCAAGGGTCACCGGAGATAATCCCAGAGACCACTTGTGGCACCCCCTATTTATGATAGCCCCCAGTAGCAAGCTAAGTCCCTTTTGTTTCCTTCTTACCCACGAGTCTGGCCAGTCCACACCACATTTCCCGGGTGAGCACTCAGAGCAGCTTTGGAAGCACTGCATTTTCAGATGTGGGGGAGGTAGCGCCCAGGAGTCCTGCAGGACTCATGAAATCAATTGGTATATTTGGCATGGTCATTGTCACTGGCTTGCAGACGGGAGAAGAACCAGGGGCCGGAAGGTGTCATTGGGGCTGTCTGTCCTGGAGCTGCTCAGATGCACAGGACGACAAAATCATGTCCAGGTCACTGTCTTTTCCAAAAGGGAAGAAGCTTCAGGGCTGGCTCTCCTCCAGGGCTGGCCCTGCCTAATGCGATGGGATTTAAGCTCCACTTGCCTTGGTACTAATTTGAGCATCCTTGTCTTAATTGCAAAAGGGTTAATGTGGGGATGGAGTGTCTGGATGGTCACCGAGGTCTATGCCACTGGAGACCGTTGAAAGAATTATAACTCCTTGTAACTCCTTAGCTTTGGAGATGAGGTGAAGATGGTTGCCCCTTCCAACCAGATTTTTGTGGATATATTTCTTCATTTCCAATCCTCCCTTCACTTTTTTTTTTAACCTCAAAATTCTTCCGATTCTGTATTTCTTCTGTTGATTTCACACCTTAAAGTGGGGGTGCAGGATGATCCTCCGTTCTCTAGTAGAAGGCAGCAAGATTTGAGAGGATTCTTCACTTCTGTCTTCAGCATATTTTAGTAAAATGGGGTCCCGGAGTCAGTGGGGATGACCCGGGAAAGACAGGCGTACAGTGCTGGCACATTTCCACAAGAGGGCGCTCTCCCACGCTGTCCATGGTATCGTATTTCCAAAACCCCTGTTCAGAAGCTGCCCAGATTGGAACTGATAAATAGAACAGAACCTGAGAAGGGTACAGCATCGTAGGAGGGAGAATGTAATTTATATGAGGCCAGGACCAATCCAGAAGCTTAGAGAAAGCCAGCCCTTCCATTCCTCTCACCATCTCCCCCCAAGGCCACGCCCCCTCAGGAGGGTACCCGGTACTTTTGGTCTCTGTGTCCTCAGAATCTTCCTGAGTGAGTGATCAAACACGTGTATAAACAAGCAGAACACATGAGGACAAAGACGTGTGAAGGCGGAACACTGCATGCAGAGCTATTCATTTGGAACATCGTTCATGGTTTCTAAGATGGGAGGCAGATTCCATCATTAGAGGGGTGGGAAACAAGTTTTGTTAGCTCTGTCCTGGCACTCGTGGGCAGCCATAATGAGAGGACTCCTGATTCCACACACACTGCTGTGGAACTACTCGGAAGTCGCTGTCTGGTTTAGGACATGGCGCAAGACAGGGCGGGTGCGCCTATAGAGAGGAGACATGTGTATCTGCGTCTGGATAGAAAATCTCTAGAGAAATACCTAGAAATAAGAGCACTGATCCTGCAGAGAGCAGGGGCTGCTGTGTGTCAGTTTGGTTTTGGTTTTTGGTCACCTTGAGCCAAGTTAGAGTCTGGGAAGAGGCAACCATGTGGGGCCTTTTCTTTATTAAGGATTAAGGTGGGAGAGCCCAACCCACTGTGGGTGGTGCCACCCCTGGCATGTTGTCCTGGGTTCTTTGAAAAAGTAAATTGGGTGATTGATGGGGAAGGAGCCAGTATGCAGCCTTCCTCTGTGGCCTCTGCTTCAGTGCCTGTCTCCAAGTCCCTGGCCTGAGTCCCTGCCCTGAGTTAGTTCCTACCTGGAGCTCCCTTCCAGACAGCTGTGAGATGTAAGATGAAATTAACCCTTTCCTCCCCAAGTAACTTCTGGTCATGCTGTTAATCACACAACAGAAAGCAAACTGTGACAGGTGTCTAAGGCATAGAAGGCTCACTCAATACTCCTTTAAATTATATGAAGTCTGAATTGTGTGAGAATACAATGAGCTTGGGGCGAAAGAAGTTATTAAGACTCCTCGTGTCTCAATACCTTACCTGTAAAACCAGGCAATGAGAATCTTCCCAGTGCTTTGTAAGTGTGAAAAGGGGTGACATGCCTGGGGTCTTCCCGGGTCCGCCACTCTCACTATCCCTTATCACTATGACTAATGAAGAGAAATCTCTGACAGGGAGAGGCCAGGGTCACTTATGAAAACCATACGAAAGGCAAAGTCCTGAGAGATGGAGACCAGCTGTGTGTTCCCTGACCCTGCTAATTTTAGCATCAAGATCAATGTCCTCATGGGCTTCCCTGCTGAGTAATGTCATCCTCTCCCCATGTCTGTGGCCACACCCAGAACAACACTCTGATTATATAAGACACTGGCTGCTTCCTGTCTGTTTATTTTACTAATGAGGAATCGTTGGTGTGGAGGAATACTGCAGTCATGTGGCGCTTTCTGGAGGGAAGCGTCTGTGACTTGCAGGTTTGTGGTCTTCAGAGCCGTTCTCCCTAGGACAGTGACAGTGTGGCTGCCTGGTGATTGGAGCCCTTAGGTGACTAAGAGGGTGCCAGGAACACACCCTCCTCACCATGTATCCGTTTTCATTTAATTTATTCTGCCTCTTTCCCTTCCAGGGTTGTAAAGAAAGCAAGGTGCCTGAGAAAGTTAACGATCCTTTGGTAAAGACGATCTGACGGGATGATCAGAGTCACGAGAAACACGTGTTACTGCACAAACATGGCTTCTGCCAGGTCTTGAGATTTAGCGGCATCTGAGGGTTGGGGGAGGGGTGAAAGCGTTGGTGGAGCACTGAAGGCAGAACAGTGGGTGAGAATGGCCAGGTGTGGTGGCCTATGCCTTTAGTCTCAGCACTCGGGAGGCACAGGCAAGAGGATCTCTGTGAATTCGAGGCCAACCTAGTCTAGAAAACGAGTCCAGGACAGCCATGGCTGTTACACAGAGAAACCCTGTCTTGAAGAACAAAACAAAACAAACGAACAAACAAAAAGAGCTCCCTAAGATCACGGGGATGTTCAGGTTCAGGGCTGCCATCACTTTAAAGTGCCACAAGAGGGCGCTCGTACCCTGCCATCGGTTATTCCAGGGGCTTTCCCGACAGCCGCCAAACACTATTTTCTCCACTAGGGGCTGATTATTTACACTCAAGGAAATCAGAAAGTGATACTGAATCCGGCCAATTCCTGCTAAATTCAGTGTGTGTGTGTGTGTGTGTGTGTGTGTGTGTGTGTGTGTGTGTGTGTGTGTGTGTGTGTGTGTGTGTGTGTGTGTGTGTGTGTATACCAGAGCAGACCATACATGGTACCTAACAGCCTGGCTCTGGTGTTTTCTCTTACAGTCTGGATTTTTTCTCTAAACTCACCACCTCAGAACAGCTCCAATTCCCTGCATCGGTTATTTCTCTTACCTCTGCACTGTCCTCCCACTCCACCCCGCCCCCCAGCCACGCACACTGGACCAAGCATGCACAAGGCCTGTCCCCTAGAGAAACATCCACTGCCAAGAGGGCTGCACATTCGTTTGTTTGTCTTTGATTTTTCGAGACAGGGTTTCTCTGTGTAGCTCGGGCTGTCCTAGAACTCACTCTGTAGACCAGGCTGGCCTCGAACTCAGAAATCTGCCTGCCTCTGCCTCCCAAACGCTGGGATTAAAGGTGTGCGCCACCACTGCCCAGCAAGCTGCACATTCTAAACGCCGATGCCCAGCCCCTCCCACACAGAAGGAAGGAGTAGTTCTGGGTTAGAGATGTGTGAACTGCACGGTCTCTGTCCACGTGGCTTCGGAGAAGATCTTAGGCAGAATGAAGCCTGCTGGGTCTTGGACAGATGGCTCGTCAGTTAAAATCACTGACTGCTCTTCCAGATGGACCTAGGTTCAATTCCTAGCACCCACATGGCAGCTCGAAGCTGTCTGTAACTCCAAGATCTGACACCTTCACACAGACATACATGTAGGTAAAACACCAATGCACATAAAATAAAAGTAAATCAATTATAGAATTTATTAAAATGCTGACCAGCTTTGGTCACATGCCTCCATCCAGGAAACAAGTGCAAAGAGAACTAGATTGTTACTTAGATGTTTGGAAAGACTGGGTGCCCCAGGAGGAAATATTCCCAGTTTTTCTATGCCTTTCTTCCCTTTACCATCGAAGACTCACCTTGGAAGATTTATGGATGCAAGTTAAGACTCTGAGATGAGAGAGGCAGAGCAGAAGAAAGACAGAAACAGTTTGGGTGGAGGCTGACAGGAAGTCCCGTAGTCCTCTTCCTTCTACTGGTGCTAATGCTGAGAAGTGGCAGATACAGCGTGACCTCGTGGGGAGCTGTTCCAGTAAGGAGAGCAGTTACCAGATCCCCCTTGTCACTTGCTCTGTCACTGTCTGCCCCTCAGGCACCTGTGTCTGCCTCAGCACAACAGAGGCAGCCTCCTGGGCCCCAGAGGGACCTGGGCCTACATCCCTTGGGCACTGGTTCTGTCAGCACCCATTATAGTAAAGAGATGAGTTAACCTTGGAAAATGACAGACGCTGTGCCAAAGGTGCTCCGGTTATCCAGAGAAACAAGGGGTGGATGAGATTCGTGGTTCTGAAGCTAAGTTCCTGGAAACCTATCAGATAAGGGTATGTGTGCATGTGTGCATGTGTGTGCGTGTGACAACGTGGACACAAATGCTCAACTCTCTGTGCCCATTTCACTATAGATGCACCAAAAGAAGCCATGTTTAAAATGAAAAACAAGCTGGACCATGGTGGCGCACGCCTTTAATCCCAGCACTTGGGAGGCAGAGGCAGGGGGATCTCTGAGTTTGAGGCCAGCCTGGTCCTCAGAGTTCCAGGACAGTTGGGAACCCTATCTCAAACCAATCAATCAATCAATCACTGAGGAGGGTAATAAGGAAAAGTCCATACGACTGACTTGTGCACTGCAGCCATTAGCTCTGAGATGAACATATGATAGCTTCCCAGGTCCCTGGCACATCCTTCCCAGGATCAGCTAGTGACAGTGTTACCATGGTGATGCTTCCTTTGTAGCTAACTACTGTGCTGAAACCCTCCACAGCTCAGCCTGGTGTACTTGCTCTTGAAAGTTTTATACAAGGAATTATAGTACATACACTTTTTTGTTTTGTTGTTTTCTTTTTAAAGACAGGCTTTTCTGTGTTAGCGCTTCCCCCCAACCCCCCGTCCTGGAAATAGGCCAGCTTTTCTCTGTTATTTATCATATGCTCACATGCAAATCCTTAATTAATTGTTATTTATTATATGTTCACATGCAAATCTTTAATTCTGTTCCACTAGACTTTTTTTTTTTTCCTGAGACAGGGTCTCTCTGTGTAGCCCTGGCTGACCTGGAACTCACTCTGTAGACCAGGCTGGCCTCAAACTCAGAAATCCACCTGCCTCTGCCTCCCGAGTGCTGGGATTAAAGGTGTGCGCCACCACTACCCAGCTCCACTAGACTTTTTACATGTCTCACTTAATGCCAACTCACACTTATTACTTTTGCATTACTGATAATGGCTGATGTTGGGGCTGAGGGGGGATGGCCTCCGCAGGGGTTCCCAGGCCCTGTGTGCTAGAACAAGGACCTGGACAGAACCACGTGGGGGTAGCAGGCAAAGCAGGAGAGCTTTTTAAGGAAGGGAAGTACTTCCAAGGGACAGAGTGGCTTGGTACAGAGGTCACTAGCTAAGAAGCAACATTGGCAACATTGTATAATAGTCAGGCGTTCACACCACACGGGTGGGCTGTGGGACTCCCCTGCCCAGTGTGAGTTGTCTCATACATGCTTTGTCACGGCCAGTTCTGCATACAACTTCATGTACCATGTGTTTCGTTAGCATCATGCATCAACACTTACGATTTAGCGTTCTAGTGAGCCACAGGTCACCTCTGAGCCTAGGTGGTTGGGCTTGGAGATTGGTACTCCAGTCGATGGGTTGCCGATGGGTTTCCTTGTGTGTAGCTTTGTGTGAGGCTTAGAACTGGTCATTCCTGCTATTCCCCTGCCGCAGGAACTATTCTGATCACCCACCCTTGTCTTGTTTTGTTTCTTATCATCTTTTAAGAAGGGGCAGAAGAACCTGGTTTTGTTATTGTTTGTTTTTAGACAAGATGTCACAGTCGGTACTGGACTCCTGCTCTCTGTGTGGCAGAGGTTGATCTTGAACTCTGGGTCTTCCAACCTTCACTTCCCAAGGGCATGGCCTGCGAGAACGAGCCTCTAGTGCCTCTAAGTTTACGTTGACTCTTCATTTTCCTGGCTCAATCGTTCAGACATTGCCCTCTGTCAAGCTCATTAAAGAATTAAGGGTTGGCCGAGCGGTGGTCATTCACGCCTTTAATCCCAGCACTTGGGAGGCAGAGGCAGGTGGATTTCTGAGTTCGAGGCTAGCTTGGTCTACAGAGTGAGTTCCAGGACAGCCAGGGCTATACAGAGAAACCCTGTCTCGAAAAAACAAACAAACAAACAAAAAGAATGAAGGGTTGGTTATGTCGCTCTTTTAAGAATTTGTTGTCCTGTTTTTGTTTGTTTGTTTTTGTTTGTTTTGAGATGGCAAAGACAGTCCTGCTAAGTGGCCCTTTCTGGCCTCAAGCTCACAGAGATCCCCCTACCTCTGCCTCCTAATTGTAGGGAGGGAAGCATGCGCACTGCACCCAGCTCCATTTGCTGAACTTTCAATTTCACTGCTTTTTCTCTACTAACTGGTGAATGCTTTATCACATGTAAGCCCTAATAAGCAAGCAGCAAGCACTCTTACTTGTTGAGCCATCTCTCCAGCCCCTAAAGTAAAATAAATATTAAAATATTATATTTATCTAGGGATTGGAGGATGGCTCAGTGGTTAAAAGCAATGGTTGCGCCGGGCAGTGGTGGCTCACGCCTTTAATCCCAGCACTTGGGAGGCAGAGACAGGCAGATTTCTGAGTTCGAGGCCAGCCTGGTCTACAGAGTGAGTTCCAGGGCAGCTAGGGCTACACAAAGAAACATTGTCTCAAAAAAACCAAAAAAAACAAAACAAAAAAAAAAGCAATGGTTGCACTTCCAAAAAGATCCAGGTTTGATTTCCAGCACCTAAGTGGTGGCTCACAACAGACTGTAACCCTATTCTTCCGGCCTCCAGGGGCATCAGACACAGTACAGAGACATACCTGCGGGCAAAAAAAAAAAAAAAAAAAGAAAAGAAAAAAAAGAAACAATGTTGCAAGATATTTGATCATACTGTGAACCACTCCGAAATTGTGTTGTTTTACTGAAAAAACAAACAAACAAACAAACAAACAAACAAACAAATAACTCTGTTTTTAGTTGTGGTGTGTGGCTCAGCCTTAGCACACACTTTTAATCCTTCTGGCTAGACTACAGACACAGTTTAGTACACACCTTTAATCCTAAAGTTAGTTTGTAGAAGGAAGCAGCCATGTTTCAAAGTGATATCTAATTGAGTGGCAGACAAAGTGATGAATCAGAAAAAGTCTTGACAGAATAGGATCTGCCCAACTCTCAGGAGAAGAGGGAGAAAAGGCTACTTCAGAGAGAAGGGCACAGAGAGGGAGAAGGAGGCAGCTTTACAGGGAGAGTTTTGCAGAGACAGTGGCAGCAAGAACAAGCTAGACCCAGGTGAAGACAGAATGAGCCAGAGAATGAGAAGGAGCCAGAAGATTAGAACAGATGACCAGAGCCGGGCAGTGGTGGACATGCCTTTAATCCCAGCACTTGGCAGGCAGAGACAGGCAGATTTCTGAGTTCGAGGCCAGCCTGGTCTATAGAGTGAGTTCCAGGACAGCCAGGGCTATACAGAGAAACTCTGTCTCGAAAAAACAAAACAAACAAACAAACAAACAAAAAAGAACAGATGACCAAAGGTAGTGTGAGGCCAAGCAGAGCAATTCAGTCACAAGCTGCAAGCAGCAGCCAGTTTGAACCAGTCAGCTTGGAGAGGAGTGTAAGCCAGAACAGCTGAGTTGAACCAGCCAGCCAGAGTTCAGAAAGAAGTAGGAAGGGTGAGCTTATTCAGCAGCAGGTCTCAGAGGCTGAGAACATTCTAGGCCTAGATTGTACAGAGGCTAGAAGCTTCCAGGACTAGGCCTAGGTTAGCAGATAAAGGCAGTGGGCCTCAGAGATGACAATTACATCAGGAGAATAAAAGTTACTTCTACAAATGTCAATGTTTATTTATTTCTGCGTATGTACATGCTTATATGCAAGGGCCCACACATAGACAACGTGCGTGTGGAGCTCAGAGGACAAATCCCCTCAGCATTTACATGGCTCCAGGGATCTGAGCTCATGCTGTCGGGCTCACACTGTCAACACTTTTCTACACTCTCAGGGTTTCTCTTGCTCTGAGGAAACCATGACCATAAACAACTTGGGGAAGAAAGAGTTTACTTTAGCTTATGTTTCCACATCCCAGTCAGTCACCAAGGGAAGTCAGGATAGAAACTCAAACTGGGCAAGAACCTAAAGGCAGGAACTATGTCAGAGCCCATGCAGACCCAGACCTGCCCTGATGGCACTGGCCACAGTGAGCTGGGCCTTGCCACAGCAAGCAATCATCAATCCAGACAATGCCCTACAGGGCTGGAAAGATGGCTCAGTTGTTAGGAGCCCCCACAGGACCCAAGTTCAGAGTTCAGATCCCAGTACCCATGTCAGGTGGCTTTTACGTGTAACTCCAGCCCCACAGGATCCAGTGCCTTCTGTCTACCACGGCCACCTACATGAACTCAAGGCGCACACACAGACACACATATGTACATTAAATCAATGAAATATTTAAAAAAAAAAAAAAGAAAAAGAAAAGGAAAGAAAATTCCCTACATCCTTGTCTATGTATGCACCTTCCTCATGCAGAACCATTAGGTGTCAACTCCAGTTTTTGAAAAAAATAAGAGGGCTGGAGGGATGGCTCAGTGGCTAAGAGTGGGCACTGTTCTGGCAGAGGATCAGAGTTTGGCTCCCAGCACTCTCATCAGGCAGCTCACAACCACCTGTGACTCCAGCTCCAGGGGACCCCACACCTTCTTTTGGACCCTGTGGACACTGCACACACATGCCTGTACCACACATAGAAACACGCATACGTACATAGTTATGAAAAATTTAAAATAGCAGGGCACGATAACATGCCTTCAGTCCTAGGACTTAGGAAGCAGAAACAGGATGATCTCTGTGAGTTTGAGGCCAGCCTGGTCTACATAGTGAGACCCTGTATTAGAAAGAATTTTTAAAGGCTTTAGAAACACAAATAAATAAAGATTCTTTTGAAAAAGGACTCTAACCACCAATGATGATTTATCTGTTCCCTCCGCAAATTTTGTCAGCTATGATTTATACTTTCATGTCTATTCTTCATAATTATCATGGCTCCTTGAACACACCCCTTTGGGGTCTTATCTATATACTATCTCCTTTATCCTCTGTGATGGTTAGAACTTTGGTTCATCTTCTTTGGTTTTGTTCTGGGGACACTGTGTAGCCAAGTCTGGCTATGTGAAGATGACCCTGCCGTAATCTCCACAGCATCCACTTATAGGTGTGAACCTCCACTTGCTGGTGTGAACCTCCACTTGCTGGAGTGAACCTCCACTTGCTGGAGTGAACCTCCACTTGCTGGTGTGAACCGCCACTTGCTGGTGTGAACCTCCACTTGCTGGAGTGAACCTCCACTTGCTGGAGTGAACCTCCACTTGCTGGTGTGAACCGCCACTTGCTGGTGTGAACTGCCAGTTGTTGGTGTGAACCACCACTTGCTGGTGTGAACTTCCACTTGTTGGTGTGAACCGCCACTTGCTGGAGTGAACCTCCACTTGCTGGAGTGAACCTCCACTTGCTGGTGTGAACCGCCACTTGCTGGTGTGAACCGCCACTTGTTGGTGTGAACCACCACTTGCTGGTGTGAACTTCCACTTGCTGGTGTGAACCGCCACTTGCTGGAGTGAACCTCCACTTGCTGGTGTGAACCTCCACTTGCTGGAGTGAACCTCCTCTTGCAGGGGTGAATCTCCTCTTGCAAGGGTAAACCCCCACTTGCAGTTGTGAACTCCCACTTGCAGGGGGGAGCTCCCCCGCTGGCTTTTTCTTCCTTATTTTCAGACTTTCTGTTTCTTTTTTAAAAGTCATAACACATTTCAACTCAACAATTCCTTATGTTTAATGTGAGATTCTGTGTCTCCTGATTTACAAGTTTAATCACATCTTTCCTCACATTTATTTAATTTCTGTCACACGGTGAGACGTCTATGAAACATCTTATTCCATATTTCCTACTTACTAGATGTAAGTTTTCCTGTTTACTTCTTTTGTAACTTTAATTGAATAGAATTTTCTTTTGCTAGTTTGAAAATCATTCATTTTATTTTCGTTCTTCTGGGTTTATTACCCATGCATATGTGACTTCTCCTCCTCCTCCTCCTCCTCTTCTTCTCTCTCTTCTCCTTCCTCCTCCTCCTTCTCCCCCTCCTCCCCCTTCTCCTCCTCCCCCTCCTTTTCCTCCCCCTCCTCCCCCTCCTCCTCCTCCTCCTCCTCCTCCTCCTCCTCCTCCTCCTCCTCCTCCTCCTCCTCCTCCTCTTCTTCTTCTTCTTCTTCTTCTTCTTCTTCTTCTTCTTCTTCTTCTTCTTCTTCCTCTTCACTGTGTAACCTGATTGATCTGAAATCACTCTGTAGACCAGGCTGGCCCTGAAATCACAGGATTAAAGATGTGCATCACCATGCCGGGCTTCTAATTCCAACCTTACCAGCATCTTCGTACACCCCCCCCCCCCCGACCTCGTTCTCCTCCGTCCCAGATTTCAATGCTTAGTGATGCTCAGCAGTCAGCTCCATCACAGCTGTGATGAAGCATCTGTCAACCTGACACAGGAAAGATTTCTTTTGGTTCTGTTTTCCATCCATCACAGCAGAGAGATATTCCAGAGCGGTTCACACCACGAGAGAGGGGAAGCCAAGCAGAGCCATAACAGGGAGGGGCCAAGTCAAGGTACCGCCCCCAAGGTGAGCTACTTCCTCTCACCTGGCCCCATTGTCCACAGTTCTAACCCCCTCTAATGGGATATTCAACATCTGAATCCATCTATAGATTGAACTGCCAACCGGTCATGGGGCTGGAGAGATGGCTCAGTGGTTAAGAGAACCCGTTGCTTCTGAAGACTGGGTTGGTTCCCAGCACCCAAATCAGGTAGTTCACAACTGCGCAACTTCAGATACAGGAAATCAGACCTCATGACACCTCCCTTGGCACTTGCACACATGAGTTACACATATACACACTCAGGCACATACGAGTAAGATAAAATGAATAACTCTTTTTCAGAAACTTAGCCCTTATGTAGTGGCATAAGCCTTTGATTCCAGCATTTGAGAGGAAGAGACAGGTGAATCTCTGAGTTCGAGGCCAGCCTGGTCTACAGAGTAAGTTCCAAGACAGCCAGGGATACATGAGAAACCTTGTCTCGAAAAACAAAACAGAATTATCTCTCATGATCTAATTGTCTCCGGAAACATGCCCAGGACACACCCAGAGGTGTGCTTTGATGATCTTCCAGGGGTTTCTCAACCCAACCAGGTTGGCAAGATTAATCGGAGATGTGGGGGTGTGACCAAAGCAAGGCAGGGCAGCGAATCAAGCTCTAAGACTGAGCATCTCAATGGCAAGGCTTGGGGTAGTTTGTAAGGCTAATTTTATTTTTAATTATAGCTGTGTATCTATGTGTGTGAGTCGTTATGTGAATGCAGGTGCCAGCAGAGCCAGAGGAAGATATCTGATTCCTTAGAACTGGAGTTACAGGCAGTTGTGTGCTACCTGATGTGGGTGATAGGAACTGAACTCAGGGCCTCTGGAAGAGCAGTAAATGCTCTCAACCACTGAGCAATAGCTCCAGCCCTTGGTGTTTCTGGTTTTTGTTTTGTTTTGTTTTGTTTTTTCCGAGACAGGGTTTCTCTGTGTAACCCTGGCTGTCTTGGAACTCACTCTGTAGACCAGGCTGGCCTCGAACTCAGAAATCCGCCTGCCTCTGCCTCCCAAGTGCTGGGATTAAAGGCGTGCACCGTCACTGCCTGGCTGGTGTTTCTGTTTTTGTCTTTAAAGACTACCATATCTTGGGGCTGGAGAAGTGGCTCAGCATTGAGACCATTTTCTGCCCTTGCAGAAGACCAGGGTTGGTTTCCCAGGCAGCTCACAGTTATTTGCTAGTCTGCTTCCAGAGGTTCCAATGCCCTCTCTGGCCTCTGCGGGCACTGCACTTATATGTGCACAAACATACATGTAGACAAAATACCCAAAAACATAAAATAAAAATAAACAACTCTTAAGGGGAAAAGACTATTATATCTTTTTTTTTAATTACTTATTTTATTGTATATGAGTACACTGTAGCTATTGTCAGACACACCAGAAGAGGGCATCAGATCCCATTACAGATGGTTGTGAGCCACCATGTGGGTGCTGGGAATTGAACTCAGGACCTCTGGAAGAGCAGTCAGTGCTCTTAACCGCTGAGCCATCTCTCCAGCCCTGCTATTATATCTTGCTAACATACATCCAAACTGTTTTTTTTTTCTTTCAGAGAATCTGGGTAGCAAATGATTTAAGACCTAAATGTAAATTTAATTTTTTCAAATCTTATTTTTTAAAATTTTTTAAAGACTTATTAATTTTTTATGTATATGAGTACACCATTGCTCTCTTCAGACACATCAGAAGAGGGCATCAGCTCCCATTACAGATGGTTATGAACCACCATGTGGTTGCTGGGAATTGAACTCAGGATGTCTGGGAGAGCAGTCGGTGCTCTCAACCGCCGAGCCATCTCTCTAGCCCCTCAAACCTTAGTTTTAATGTTGGTTCTTAAACACTTTA
>CM052703.1:15095037-15117691 GCA_028551405.1 Uromys caudimaculatus | reverse complement strand
CTTATAAAAAATAAAAAGGGGGGAATTGTGGCCTCCTTGCTTGGATTAGCCTCCCAGTGCTTGGCTGTTTTTCTCTGTTGCCTACAATAGTGTGAAAACATCCTGTTATGCTGAGGATTAGCCTCCTAGTGCTTGAAAATATCCTGTTATTCTGAGTTTTGTGAAAGGGCAAATGGATTTGTTTTTTCCTAAACTGATGTGCCAGGTGTCAACTTCCTTGTTTTGTTGTCAACTTCCTTGTTTTGTACTTTCTGGGCTGTTTTGCTCATTGTATATAAGGGCTAAGGTCTTGAAGTAAAAGGAGACACTTCTCACACAACCTTATTCACGTGTATGTCTCTTGATTAATCCACAGGTCCTCGCCGTTACTCGGGTGGGTTGGCTATGGGGCGAAGCCAACACTTTAACCTCCTTCTAGCCCACCACCAAGTTCTACAGAACTTGTCTACAGAACAGACAAGTCTACAGTACAAGTTCTATAGAACAAGTCTACAGACCAAGTTCTACAGAACAAGTTGGGGTCTACAGGTCAGCCAGGTCTACAGAACAAGTTACAGGACAGCCTGGGCTAAATGGAGAAACTCTGCCTCAAAAAACCAAATTTTATATTATAATAATAATAATAATAATAATAATAATAAACCAAATTATATATATATATCACAAAATAAAATCTACTTCCTAAGTTTTTTTCCCTTCCATCTGGAATCACTACTGCAGAAACTGATGTCAGGACACTGAAGCAGGTTTATTGCAAACTAAGGCTAGCCTGAGCTATATAACAGCGAGACCTTGTCTCAAAAACAAAAATCCAGTCAGCAAGATGACTAAGATGATAAAGTCTGGCAACACCCAAGACTGTCGTCGGGAGCCCGGTCCCCGGAGCCCAGTCCCTGGAGCCCGGTCCCCGGAGCCCGGTCCCCGGAGCCCGGTCCCCGGAACCTGGTCCCCGGAGCCCGGTCCCCGGAGCCCGGTCCCCGGAACCTGGTCCCCGGAGCCCGGTCCCTGGAGCCCAGTCCCTGGAGCCTGGTCCCTGGAGCCCGGTCCCCGGAGCCCGGTCCCTGGAGCCCGGTCCCTGGAGCCCATGGTGGGGGAGGAGAACTGATTCCTGAAACTGACTGGGATGATGTGGTGTGCATGCATGCACACGCGCACACACACATGCATGTACATGCATGCATCAGTGAGCACGCACTCTCATGTGCGTGCACACACACACATAATAAACGAAAATCTAAAAAGAGAAGATAAACAGAAACCAGGTGATACTTCTTTTTCCTGATCAGCTTTTTTTTCTTTTTATTATTGTTGTTTTTGTTTTTCTAATTTGCTTGAATTCTCTGGAATCGTATAGAATTATTTTGCCTCTTACTTTTAAAATTATACTATAATGTGTTCAAACCTTATTATTTAATTCTTTATCTGTTTGATATCCTGAAATATTTCACATTTCTGAACTCTGAGAAACTCTATGATTTATTGGATTTTTTTTGCACTAGAAGTTGAACATCAGTATATGCTGAGCAAGCACCCAGCTACACCCTCAGCCCAATAATTCTGAGTGTGTGTGATGTGTATGTGCTCAGGTGTGTGTGTACACTCGCGCATACATGTGTGTGTGTACGCTCATGTGTGTGTGTGTGCTCGTGTGTGTATGCTCATGTGTGTTTGTGCTCGTGTGTGTATGCATGCTCATGTGTGTTTGTGCTCATGTGTGTGTGTGCTCCTGTGTGTACGCTCATGTGTGTTTGTGCTCATGTGTGTGTGTGCTCGTGTGTGTATGCTCATGTGTGTTTGTGCTCGTGTGTATGTATGTGTACGCTCATGTGTGTGTGCTCATGTGTGTGTATACTCTTGTGTGTGTGTGCTCGTGTGTGTGTATGCTCATGTGTGTGTGATGTGTATGCATTCATGTGTGTGTGCGCTCATGTGTGTTTGTGCTCATGTGTGTGTGCACTCCTGTGTGTATGCTCATGTGTGTGTATACTCTGTGTGATGTGTGTGCATTCATGTGTGTGCGCGCGCTCATGTGTGTATGCACTCATGTGTTTATTGCTCATATGTGTGTGTGCTCATGTGTGTATGCTCATGTGTGTGTATGCTTATATGTGTGTGCATTCGTGTGTGTGTATGCACTCAAGTGCGTGTATGCTCATGTGTGTGTGTGCTCATGTGTGTGTGTGCTCATGTGTGTGTGTGTGCACAAATGTCATAGCATCCGTGTGAAAGTTGGAGGACAAGGTTGGATGTTGACCTCATCTTCCACCGTTTTTCATATTTGTTTTATTTGTGTGTGTGTGTGTGTGTGTGTGTGTGTGTGTGTGTGTGTGCAAGTGCAAAGGCCAAAGAGGGACTTTAGATCCCTTAAAACTGGAGCTACAGATTTTGTGAGCCACATACTTGGCTGTTAGGATCTGAACTTGGATCCTCTGATGGAGCAGGAAGCAAGCATTCTTTTTATTTTGTTTCGATTTTGTTTTTCAAGATACGGTTTCTCTGTGTAGTCCTGGCTGTCCTGGAACTCACTCTGTAGACCAGGCTGGCCTGGAACTCAGAGATCTGCTTGCTTCTGCATCCCAAGTGCTGGTAATAAAGGCGTTCACCTCGCCAGGCTCAACCTACCAGCTTTTTGAATACAAGGTCTACTTGTTTCATTCTGCTGGGTAGCCAAGATGGCCGGCCTATGAGTTTCAGGGGATCCCCTCTCTGCCTCCCACCTCCCTGGAAGATCTGGGGTTAGAGACATTCTCCATAGTCATGGGCTTTGGTGTGGGTTCTAAGGATTTCAAGTCAGGTCCTCATGCTCACCACCGAGCCCCCGGTATTTATATACACATCGGAGCTCTCCGGTAGCCCAGGCTGATGGTAGCTGAGGTTTCATGGTTACTATGTAGCTGAGGGTGACCTTGAACCACTTGTCCTTCTACAACCACCTCACAAGTGCTGGGATGATAAGCACACGTTACTACCGTCCTAGTATAATTCTTTCTCTGTAGATTTACTTTTAACTGTGTATATGGGAGGGTCAAGGGCTATGCGCGCATGCGTACAGGTCCCCCAGAGGCCACAGGCACCAGATTCCCTGAAGTTGAGGCATTGAGAGCCTGACTTGGGTGCTGAGGCTGGAAGCACAGTCCTCCGCAAGCGCAGTAAGCACTCCTCACCACTGAGCCGCCTGGCCACCCCTCAGCATTCTCCTTTTCTCTCCTGCCCAAATATTTACTTCCTGATTTTTTCCTTTCCTCTTCTGCGACTTCTAGCTTAGGCACATATCTTCCATGCTTATTAACTTCACCCTTATATTTTCATTTCTTTATTCCTTTCTGGGAGGGTCCGTCAATCTTCTCTTGCAGTTTATGAATTCATTCTTTGTCTGGAGCTATTTTTTCCACTCAACTTATATTCTGAATTCTTTATTTCAGCTACTCTATCTTCCATACACTAGAACATCTCCATGTATTTCCTCGTCTGTTTCAAATTT
Source organism: Uromys caudimaculatus (assembly GCA_028551405.1). Lineage (NCBI taxonomy): Eukaryota > Metazoa > Chordata > Mammalia > Rodentia > Muridae > Uromys > Uromys caudimaculatus. Next base: position 15,114,210 of record CM052703.1, on the reverse strand, counting down.
ATAATAATCTCCATTATCTCTTAGAGAATTTTTATTAGGATTATCTTAAATTCTTGTTCTCTCTGCTCCATTAATTCTGCTTTCCCTTGCATAGGTTGTTCATCTTTTGGATTTTTTTTTTTTTTTTTTTTTTTTTTTGGTTTTTCGAGACAGGGTTTCTCTGTGTAGCCCTGGCTGTCCTGGAACTCACTCTGTAGACCAGGCTGGCCTCGAACTCAGAAATCTACCCACCTCTGCCTCCTAAGTGCTGGGATTAAAGGCGTGCGCCACCACTGCCCGGCTTGGATTTTCTTTATGGGAATTGCGTGACTCAGGTGTGCTCTGTTTCCTTATGAGCTCATATTGCCCTGGTGCTATCACTCCTGTGGCTGGAGGTATGTACCAGAGCTCTCTATGAGCCTTCAATTCCTCCACCACACCCAGTCAGCAGGAGGGCCTGTGCCTATGGATGAGCCTGGGGTATTTCAAACTGGGCTTTATTGCTCCTGAAATGCCATCTCCAAGGCCAACCTCTCCCTCTGGAGGGTCCAGATTTGCAGGAGGAAATATATAATAAAGATGGATAGAAACCCGGGCCCCTGGGGTTCTGTTCTGTGCCATCAGGGTTAGCCTAGACTACATTTTCCAGAATACTCACTCTGTATAGTTCTGGGTTAGAGTTGGTCTAAGGAAATTTGCTCTTGAATTGGAAGGAAGTAAGACAAATTTCAAAAGTCATTGTGGCTGAAGGCCACAAGAAACCAGTACAGGGGCTCAGTGGTTAAGAGCACTTGCTCTTTCAGAGACCCCCAGCACCCACATGGTGGCTCATAACCATCTGTAACTTTAGTTCTGGGGTGTCTGACATCCTCGTCTGGCTTCCCTGGGTACTAGGCACACACGCAGTGCACATACATACATGCAGGCCAAACACTCAGACACAAATAAAATAAATAAATCCAATAAAAGTGAAGTAACATCTTGAAAAATAAAAGAAAACATTTGATCCATTTTTAATTTCCTTTTCATCCTGCCTGTGTGTCCCCTCTTCTCCCCCATTGCTCCCTAGATTGCCAGCAGGGACCCCTCGACCCATGGCTAAAGAGTGTTGAGAACTTACACAAGTAGCGGCCAGAAGAGGCGACCATCGGCCGGCCACAGCAGCCCTTCCCGGATTCCACTCCGGGAAGCTAGGCCGTTCGGCTCCTTGGTATCTGGGCAGAAGCCCCATCCCAGTTCCTCCTCCACACAGTACTTTCTGGGGCCTAGAGTGATTTTCCCATGATCTCCCATCCCTGCTTCATGACCCTTCCTTCTCCGTCTCCTCCCACAGTTGTCTAGTTTACGGACCAACGGGTTTATTTTGTGAGCACCCTACTTCCCTGACTAAGCGCCAGTAGATGCAGTCCCTGGCAACTTTGTAGGACAGTTTCTGGACCAAACTTGCCATCTCTGCTTCTGGACCCTCACATGAGTGGGGAAAGCATATTCTATTTTTAACAACGCTGCTTTCTGTCCTGGCTTTCCTGGAGCCTAGCTGCCTCCCCTAGGTCAGGTCAGGATAGAGACCTACCATAGTGCCACATTGTGGGCTTCCTTCTCACAGAAGCTTGGTTTGTAGCTCAAGTAACTGCTTCTGCTCCTGCTCCTCCCCTTCCCCTTCCCTTCCCCCTTCCCTTCCCCCTTCCCCTGCCCCTCCCCCTTCCCCTGCCCCTCCCCCTTCCCGTGTCCCTGCCCCTGCTCCTCCCCCTTCCCCTCCCCCTCCTCCTGCCCCTTCCCCTGCTCCTGCCCCTACTCCTGCTCCAGATATCACGGTCACCTGGCTGGGTCCTGCTTACCCTGAAGTTTTTCCTGACTTCAAGATGTCTTCGTCCAGTGTCCTAAAAGCATTACTGACACCTGTGACTCAGCACGTGATCATTGCACAACCGTCTCCTCTGCTAGACTTTCTTTTTCTCCCAGCCTATACCACAGAGCTCCAGTGGCCATGCGTCTGGATGGCTTCTACGAAGAAACGTCTAGGAGGAGGAATCAGTGAAGAAACCTCTGGAAGGCGTGGGAGGGGAGGTATGGCCTCCACACAGGACTAGTGGGGGAGGGGCGATCCAGGGACCTAATACCCAAGCCAGCATCCACTGATAGGCTCCCAGCTCTCGGCCCCTCTCACTTCGAAGGGATACAGGTACTACTTTTCCTTCCTCTTTGGCTTCCTCTTCTGTCTTTCCCAGAAGTCCAATTCTTTGTCCATCCCAGGAAAGGATCGCCTTGATCCCCTAGCTGACCACCAGCAGCCCTGTTACAAAATCTCTCTCAAAGGCAGTAGACTAACTAATGGTCACCCTCTTTTAGGGGTATGACTTAATCTTGAAGGCTCTGATTAATGCATTGGTGGGCCCATACTTTATTTTACACCCTTTTTCTTCAGTGTGTGTGTGTGTGTGTGTGTGTGTGTGTGTGTATGTGTGTGTGTGTGTGTGTACCTCATGTATGCCCTCAAACATGCACATATGCTTGGAGATCAGAGGATAACTTTTGGTGGATCTCTCCTTTCACCTTGTGAGCCCTGAGGACCCAACTTAGGTTGCCAGGGCTAATGGCAAGTACTTTAACCTACTACGGCATCTCACTGGCTCTGGACACATAAGTCAATGAACTACTGGGAAGGGACAGAGACTTAGGAGGCGGTAGTCAGGTAAAGAGGGTGGGTCCTTGGGGTGTGCCTACCGGGATGTATCTCCCTCCCCATCTCGTCTTTCTCTGCTTCCTGGCTCCCACAGTTATGCCTTACCACAGGCCCCCATGTGACATCCCACCTTAGCACAGGCACAAGCAATAGAGCCAGCCAGAAAGAGACTAAATTCTCTAAGAACATGAGCCAAGATAAATTATTCATGTTTTTTTGTGACCCTCACCCCACCCACCAGGATTTCTCTGTGTAGCCCTGGCTGTCCTGGAATTTGCTCTGTAGGCAGGCTGGCTTTGAACTCAGAGATCTGTCTGCCTCTGCCTCCTGAGTGCTGGGACTAAAGGTGTTTACCACTACCACCTGGCTGATTATTATTCGTGTTCTATATCAACTTTCATTCATATGTATTTTATCCCAGTATTAAGCTGACTAACACAAAAAGTTATCTTAAACAAAATGGAATGTACTAGAAGTCCCAGAAGGCCGTAGAATTAAAGCAAAGGAAGAACAACAGCGAGAAGCTCCCATTGGCACTGTATGGCCAGGCTGCACGGCTGAAGGATGAGCTTCCTTCACTGCTGCCTCTCCAGAGTCCGTACTTCAGGACTCAGAGCTGGAAGTGTGTGGTCAGGTACCCAGCCTGATGCTTAGCCGTGGTGAGTGCTTTCTGAACTCAAAAGACGTTTTGCTCATTTTTAAAGAACATCCCCCTTTGTTATTAAATGCATTTATTGTGGTGGGGAGAGAAGGACATGCGTGGTTGCCATGGTGCCGAGAAGGTCAGGGGATAACTTGTGAGGGTCTTGTCTCTCCTTCTGCCATGTGAGTCCTGGGGAATGAACTCACCAGCTTGCTTTTCTCACTTACAAGGGTTTTAGAACACCTACACAAAGCAAGGCAATGCTTTGCTTTTTGTTTTATGTTTTTTCTTCTTTCTTTCTTTTTCTTTTCTTTCTTTCTTTCTTTCTTTCTTTCTTTCTTTCTTTCTTTCTTTCTTTCTTTCTTTCTTTTTTTTTTTTTGAAGAGATTGAGGGAGATTTCAGCCAAGCAGTGGTGCACACCTTTACTTCCAACACTTGGGAGGCAGAAGCAGGCAGATCACTGAGTATGGGGCCAGCCTGGTCTATAAAGCAAGTTCCAGGCCAGCCATGGCTGTCTCACGCAGCATGGGCTCTGCCTTGGCTCCTTCTCCACCACTTGGTTGCAGGCCAGTGTTCTAACCCCACTTCCTTCCTCCCTCATCCGGTCGATCCAGCCTCTGCACTCACCGCCTCCTCAGCAGGTAGAACTTTTGTGACATTCTGGTGGCTTTCTGTCCCTGTCTTTGAGGTGCATCTGGAAATGGCTTTCCCAGCTGCTCAGTGTCCTACCGTGGGGAGGGGCACATGTGAGATGTGAGGGAGACTTCAGAGCAAAAAGCCCTAATTTATGATTGTTGTGTTCCTGGATCTGAGACCCTAGAAGAACAGCCTCTTACCCTGTGACTTGGAGTCTCTCCTGCCCCAGTTTCCTTCTGTAGACACTCTTCTCTGGTTCTGCTTCTTGCAAGCAGCAGTTTAGTTCATTTTGTACTTGAATGTGTCTCACACTTCAAGAATGTCCGGGGTGGGGGTGGGGCGGGGGTGGGGTCCCCTAGGCAGCGCCTGCCTTCCTTTCTGTTCTCCTTCACCTACTACAGGAAAGCTCTCCCCTTCTGGCTTCAGGCCATCAGCTCTGCCCTGATAGTCCCTCAATGCTCTCTTGTCTTCTTGTTCACCTACCTCCAACCCGCTGTCCTTCGGCTCAGAATGGGGTTTCCCTTCCGCAGAGTAGGTAGAAGTGGTGACCATCTAAGCGGAGAAGCCTTGCGTTCTGCCTCTCCATCTCAGGACCTGGGCTGGCTGAAGCTGGCTCTTCTGTGCCTCTCTATCAGCCCCCGCCCCCCAGGGTTACTAATTTACCCTTGTAGCCTAAACCCCAACCTCTGCTTTTCCAGACTGTCTTCGTGTTGAATCCTGCCTGCGGGAGACCCCTCCCCCTCCCCCACTGGAAGGTATTCTGTTACACAGCAAAGTGCAGTTTAAGTAGCTGTAAGGAAATGTGACAGAAAAGTCTGACAGAGTTCAGTCAGACTTGCCACAACTTGGTGTAACTTTTGGACGTTGTCAATGTGCCTCCTAAGGAAACCTGAGCTGATGGAAGCCAGGAGTCAGGACGTTCAGGTAAGAGGCCGGAAGCATTGTGGAGGAGGGGCAGAGTTCAGCAAACACCCCCCCACCCCCCCACCCCACCCCCGCGCCATAGCCTGAGAAGATCCTGGGGGTTGGGTACCACAGACTTCTTTCTCTGGGTGCTACCAGACAAAGGCAGATGAAGCAGCAGGCTTCCTCCACATTTTACTATGGGGGTCATGGGGCAGACCATGCTGGTGTGGGGTGGGCTTAGAAGTAAATTAGAGTGAGACAAGATTCCTTTCCACAGGTCTTTTAGCCTGAGGTCAGGGACATCTCTACCCCGGTTTACATCTATACTATCTATGCCTCTGCCATGTGGGCTCAGGCTAGCTAACAAGAGTAACCAACAGGAAGCCTAACAGATGGTGGCACGCCTTCAGTCCCAGCACTTAGGAGGCAGAGGCAGAGGCAGAGGCAGAGGCAGAGGCAGAGGCAGAGGCAGAGGCAGAGGCAGAGGCAGAGGCAGAGGCAGAGGCAGAGGCAGAGGCATCTCTGTGAGTTCAAGGCCAGCCTAGACTGCAGAGTGAGTTTCAGGACAGACAGGACTACACAGAGTAACTGTGTCTCAGAAAAACAAAAACAAAGCAAACAAAAAGAGTACCCAGCAGAGGCTGGAGACATGCTCGGCTGGGAGAGTGCTTGTCTAACTGTGTGAAGCCCGGACTCAAGGGTTTGGTGCCCAGCATTAATAAACTGTGTGTGTGGTGAGTGTTTGTCGTCCCAGCCCTTGGAAGGTATAGATGAAAGGACCAGAATTTCGAGGTTATCCTTGGCTACATGGCCAGCTTGAGATCAGCCTGGAATACATTAGATCCTGCCTCAAACAAAACACACAACAGGCTCAAACAGGAAGCGTCAGAAATGGTCTCCCCAGATGCCACAGTCTTTCTGAGAATCTCCTAGCTTCCGTCCTGGCCCAGGCAGGGCTGAGTCTGCTTTCCTTCCACACCCCACCCCCATGTACCTGCCAGGGTGTGCCAGCCTTGCCCAAGCCAGCCTCCGGCCCTGACATGATCCCTCTGGTCTCAGCAGGCTGAGCTACCGGAGGCTTCAGTTAGGCACGGCTTCACAAGCTTTCTGAAGCAGGTGAGAGATAATATGTAAACAAGTGGCTAGGTGAGTCACTAGCTGTTCCTATCCATCCTGTGGCTCCTCTGCCAGTCTCTGAAGAACCAGCCTGTGTTGTCTCCCTGGCAGATGCTATCGTGGAGCCAAGGCCTGTCCAGGCTCCTCTGCCACCACCACTGCCTGTATCTTCTTCAGCACACGCCCAATGTCAACCAAGCCATGACTCACGTGTGTACCTCTGTGTACCTCTAACCCACTAGTCGTTCTAATCCTCCAACCGAGCTCAGGAGTCCTGCTGAGCTCACCTTGACCCTCCTGGAGTGCTTCTTCCCCAGCACTTCCTGCCCGTTTCTAGACACACCACACACGCATACACATACCACAGACACACCACACACCAAAGACACACCACATACTACACACAAACATACACCACACCACACCACACACACATACACCACACACACATACACCACAGACAAACCATAGACAGACAGACAGACAGACAGACACACACACACACACTTCTTAGGTTCACTTCCAAGAGCAGCTGCCCTGTTACTTTGCCTCCGACTACACACTCATCTCATTCCCACGGTACGTAATAGCCATCTCTTTCTTTCTCTTTTTCTTTCTTTCTTTCTTGCCCCACAAAGCAGGCTTATAAAAGGTGGGAGAGAAGGGAGTTTCTCAGCCCTGTTCAGGGACAGCTGGGTAATGGAAGTGACTCTTTTGTAAGATTTCCTTGCATGACAATTTTTAGAAATCCATAAGAGAATTAGAGGAGATGCTGGGAGGAGCTGCAAAGTCACCCTACAGCTGCACATACTGGCTAGTCCTGTCATCTCAGCACTTAGGAAGCTGAGGCAGAAGGATTGCCATGAATTTAAGGCCAGCCTGGGCTGTATCATATTGGGACTTAATTTTTTTTTTTTTTTTTTTTTCGAGACAGGGTTTCTCTGTGTAGCCCTGGCTGTCCTGGAACTCACTCTGTAGACCAGGCTGGCCTCGAACTCAGAAATCCACCTGCCTCGGCCTCCCAAGTGCTGGGATTAAAGGCGTGCGCCACCACTGCCCAGTGTGGAACCTAATCTTAACACATACAACAAGAAGATGACTCTGCTTCCCTTGCCTTGCCTTTCGCTGTGGCCAGAGCTTAGTCTCACACTCAGAGACAGGAATGGGGGTACAGGGTGTGGTGGGGAGATGCCATAGCAGGTCGAGCTGTCCTTCCCCATCTGCGGCTGGAGGGGCCGTGTGGTTGCAGGCTCAGGAGTCTGAGTCTCATCGCTCTGGGGCCTTCTGAGCTTCAGTGACGTCATCTGGAAATGAGACTATAAATACCAACTAATTCTGGACGTTGAGAGGAGTCAGCTCCATTTTGCAAGCATTGTAATGATGGTTGATTCAGGAAATGCTAAAAACGACTGGGCAGGAGTTTGCTGAGTAGAAGGGCAATCTCCAGGCACTTCCCTTCAGTTCACTCATTAATTTCAAAGGAGAAAAAAAAAGTAATTTTTACCACAGGTAGATCTGGCAGGAACTATGTCAACCAAAGTTAGCATCACTAGTAAGGGACCGTAACTGAGACCCTGTGCCTCCCTGCTGATACCTGGAGCTGGGGGCCATCCCTCACCTGGTATCCCTGAGCCTAATCATGAGGCTGGTGGCAGGCAGCTAGACTCTTCTGAAATGTTGGCATCCCCTAACTGAAGAAAACCCAGATGTGACAAAGAATCACAACACGAAAGCCAAGACCTGAATTCTGGCTCAGGAAAAAAGCAGCTCCCTAAAAGACAGCACTGGGCCCACACCTGAATTCAGACTGCGTGTTAGGCCATGGTGTTACAGTAGCAGCTTTTCCTTAATAGAGTGATCGTCTATAAAGTGTGCAAGAAAGCCAGGAGTGGCAGCCCACACCTATAACCCCAACACTTGGACGCAGAGGCCACTAGATCTCTGGGAGCTCAAGGCCAGTCTGGTCTATGTGGTCAGTTCCAGTCTAGCCAGAGCTACATAGTGAGACCCTGTCTCAAGTCCTCTCACCACAAGACAGCAACAAACCTTTAAAGGAGTTTGTGAGGCCAGGCAGTGGTGGCGCACGCCTTTAATCCCAGCACTTGGGAGACAGAGGCAGGCGGATTTCTGAGTTCGAGGCCAGCCTGGTCTACAGAGTGAGTTCCAGAACAGCCAGGGCTACACAGAGAAACCTTGTCTTGAAAAAAAAAAAAGGGGGGGGGGGAGGGCAGCGAGATTGTTCAGAGGGTAAGACACTTGCTCTAAAAGCCCGGTGACCTGAGATCTGTCTGTGGAATTCACATAAGGTGGATGAAGAGAATCAATTCCAAAGTTGTCCTCTGACCTCCAGAGGTGGCATGTATACCCATACACACATCATGTGTGCACTCACACACTAACAAGAAGGTTTTTTTTTTTTTTTTAAGGTTTATTTATTAAATGTATGAGCACATCGTAGCTGTCTTCAGACACACCAGAAGGGGGCATCGGATCCCATTACAGATGGTTGTGAGCCACCATGTGATTGCTGGGAATTGAACTCAGGACCTCTGGAAGAGCAGTCAGTGCTCTTAACCACTGAGCCATCTCTCCAGTCCAAGAAGTTTTTTAAATGTAAGAGAATGACCTTGTTCCTGAGAGGTCTGTGCTACAGTTTCTAGAGATGAAGGGTTATGTCGTCTGAAACTCATCCTTAAATAGTTCACACACTGTCTGAGCACAGTGGTGCACACCTCTGATCCCAGTGCTTGAGAGGCAGAGGCAGGTGGATCTCTGAATTTAATGACAGCTGTGCCTACAGAGTGAGTTCCAGGGCAGCCAGGGCTACACAGAGAAACCCTGGAGAGAGAGGGAAGGGGACATCTCTGCACTCCTGTATCTGTGCACACAAATGTGGCAAAGCGTTAGTTCTGTGAAAAGAAGTTTGGAAGTTTCTTCATCTCCTTTTCTTTAAATGTTGTTTTAAAATTTTATATGTACAGGTGCTTTGCCCACATGTATTTCTGTGCAACACTTATATGCGTATCGTAGAGGTCTCAAGGACCAGAAGAGGGCATCGGAGCCCCTGGGACTGGAGTTAAAGGTCGTTGAGAGCCATCATGTGGGGACTGGGAACTGAACCCAGGTCCTCTGGAAAAGCATCCAGTGCTCCTAACTGCTGTGCCATCTCTCCAGGCCCCTTTATTACCATCCTTAAAAAGAAATAACTACATTTTTCTCTTAGGAGAGCACGCCTGTCATGGTGACTCATGTGTGGAAATCAGAGGACACTTTTAGGCGCTGGCTCATTTCTTTCACCATATAGGTTCCAGAGATCCAGCTTAGGTTCAGGCTCAGCAGTGAATGCTTTACCTGGTGAACTTTCTCCTGAGCCCTGAGTTTTGCCAACTTTTCCATAGGGAAAAAGAAAAAAAAAAAAAAAAAGAAAGTCCACAGTCACTGGGTAAGACAGGGCTCCCCAGTCTCTCTTTCTTCTGTGGTCCTCAAGTGTCAGGTTTTACCCTTCTCCAAATCTTCTGGGCCAGAGCTGAGAGATGGGGAGTGGGAAGTGGGAGATGCTGAGGGTGGGGTGGGGGAGGAGTCGGGAGGATAGGGGAGGATAGGGGAGGGGTGGGGGAGGGGGAGGAGGTGGCAAAGAACTTCTGTCTTCACTCCCAAGAATTGTCTTTTGAAAGACCAGACAGATTTGTCCACGGGCATCAGGGCTGCCTGTGCTAAGAGGGTTTGCCCACAGCAAGGCACTGACTGAAAGGCAGGAAAGCTCCCAGGCTCACCTAATGCCTCTGGGCCCTGCAGCTTCTAAGTTCTTGGAGAGGGATCTACACAGAGCCACCAGCAGCCCAGAGCCTGCTATAGCCAGCCAGGGTGTCAACACCCTGACAGAGGGAAGTGCTAAAACGCATATTTGAAGATGTCTGAACAGACTTGTTTGAGAGACAACAGGAGCTGTGAGGTAATCCTGGTGTCTCCCTGTCTCGGGTTTGAAGGCTGGGTTTGCCTGCAGGCCTCTGACCTTGAGCGTCCTCTGTCAGTGTTAGCATTTAACAAAACTTTGCTTAAGACTTGGGAAGTGACAGAAGTCAACACAGACGGGAGCTTTTATCAGAGCTCCTGGGAGGGCTGGTCTTTAGACCCGCTGTGGGATGGAAGCTACTGAGCTTAAAATCCTCCAGGCCTGATGCCTGAGCTATGGCTCCAGTACAGACCGCTGCCTCTAGTCCTCTGCTGTCTTGTGAACCCAGTCACCTCTGGGTACTGTGGAGGCCTGCTTTAGGGGTCAGAGGAGAGTTCTGAGCTCTGCTCTAAGAGCCCTGTCCAGAACAGATGTAGCTTTCAAGAGCCAGCTGGCTGAGTACAATCAGAGCAAATCCTGACAAGAGACTCTGGCTGCCCATAAGATGACTCTGACCTGCAATGGCAGACCTCAGAGAACTCAGGGGACCATCCAGAGCCATGACTGCTGCCTTCCTCTGACAGAGTCCCTGTCACACCTGAGCCCTTGAAAGGGATATCACACTGCACACAAGAACAGTCAGCTGGCACCTTGCCCCATAACCTGCTCAGTCTTTTATGAGCTCTCCTTTGCCCCAACACGGGCAGTGTGAGGTCATTTTGACCTCCTTAAACGCCTGGCCTTGGAACTCTGCCCAGGGAAGGATTCTTGACACAAACCAGGCTGGGGAGCTCCTTAACTTGGAATTTCCATACAGGGAATCAGACAGAAAGTCTTCTTCTCTCTAAGTGAGGAGATACAAGTAGAGTAGTCAGTCTTCCCCCATCCCCCACACAAAGGGGCAAGTCCACACAGGGAAAGGGGCAGAGGCCCAGTGCCTTTGTTTCTGGATCTGTTTCTCTCTGAAGCCTTCTCCACTGTTCAGCTCAGCTTCATGAGCTAAGTCGCTTCTGCTTTCCCCTTCCATCTGTTTGAGGAAGAAGAAACTTCATCCCAATAAATTATGGTTCATGCAACACTTACTGTGAAAGACCGTTCCCAGCACGCACCTAGGAAGGCTGGTAGAGGGACTGCCTCTCTAACTTACTCTATAATTGTTTCTCTGTCACACCCAAACACACACACGCACCACACCACACACACACGTGCCACACCACACACACACACACACCACACCACACACCATACTCTCTCTCTCTCACACACACACACTATACACCACACACACCACACCACACACACACACACACACACACACACACACACACACCACACCACACACATACCTCTCTCTCTCTCTCTCTCTCTCTCTTTCACACACACACACACACACACACTATACACCACACACACACCACATACACCACACATACAGATACACACAAACGCATACACAACACACACACACACACACACACACACACACACACACACATTACAGATACAGAGGTTTGGGGCTATCTCATTGGGTAAAGAACTTACTGCACAGATGTGACCATGGCGGTCAGATTCCCAGTGCCCATGTAAACACTGGGTGGGTGCAGTGCTCGGAAGGTAGAAACCAGGAACCTCTAAAGCAAGCTGACTAGGTAGACTAGCCCAGTGGTCAAGCTCTGGGTTCAAGTGGGTGACCCTGCTTCAATCTATAAGGTAGGGGGCAATGGAGGAAGATAGCCAACACCAACCTCAGGCCTCAGCAAATGTATGTATACATGTATGTGAGCATGCACACACATGTGCATTCATACCACGCGCGCGCACACACACACACACACACACACACGTGCGAATAAATAACCCAAGACCAAAAAACTAAGAATAGATATTGACTCCACGCTGACTGACTAGAGCTGAATCGCATAGGCTGGGGCTAGGAAAACTCCTTGCTTGAAGGTTCAGTGATAGAGGGGGGAAAAAAAAGAAAGTTGGTCAGGCCTGGTGGTGCACACTTGTAATCCCAGGTACTTAGGAGGCTGAGGCAGGAGGATTGCATGGTCTCAGAGCCACCCCAGCTACAAAGGGAGAAGAGAGGAGGAGGAGGAAGAAGAGGAAGAGGAGGAAGGCAGCCCATGTGCTGAGACCAACAGGAAAGGCATGGGAAGCAGGTGGGTAAGTGACAAACAGTGTCCTTGCTCCCTGAACTTTCTGCCATGGTCTCCGAACCTCTCAGTGCATCCTGACTTAGGATTTTGTGAATATAAATGACAGAAATATATCCAGCCTAACCAGTGGAAAGTCAGTCATCATAGCATGCAGGTGTCTCCTGGAACTCTGGGACAGGTGGTAAAGCCAGGCCTTCCAGAATGACTTAGAAGTGTGGTAGCTCTGCTCTCCCCAGGTCCCATGGTCTCGGGCTTCTTGATGGAGACCAACGTCCTCTGGCTCACCATGCACATGAGGCTGAACATCATCTGTTCACAATCCCAGAGTATATAGGTTCAAGTGGCCACAGAATTCTCCTGATTGCCCAGAAAGAAGACTCTGGAAGGTCCAGTCTGGGTCAATCCTTGGCTCATCCAACTAGCCGTGTCTGGGTGGCTTACTTCTTGGAAGTATCCCAGTGGGCTGCCTTATAAATATTATCCCAAATGTACTGGCTGGTTTTGTGTCAACTTGATATAAGCTGAAGTTACCACAGAGAAAGGAGCCTCCTTTGAGGAAATGCCTCCATGAGATCCAACTGTAAGGCATTTTCTTAATTAGTGATCAAGGGTGGGAGGGCCTCTTGTGGGTGATGCTATCCCTGGGCTGGTAGTCCTGGGTTCTATAAGAAAGCAGGCTGAGCAAGCCAAGAGAAGCAAACCAGTAAGGAACATCCCTCCATGGCCTCTGCATCAGCTCCTGCTTCCTGACCTGCTCGAGTTCCAGTCCTGACTTCCTTTAGTGATGAACAGCAGCATGGAAGTGTAAGCTCAATAAACCCTTTCCTCCCCAACTTGCTTCTTGGTCAGATGTTTTGTGCAAGAATAGAAACCCTAAGACACCAAACTATTGTGAGCAGTGTCTTAGTTTGGGTTTTATCGCTGTGAAGAGACGCCATGACCAAGGCAGCTCTATCAAAGGAAATGTTAAATTGGGGCTGGCTTATAGTTCAGAGGTTCAAATCCATTATCATTATCATCATGGTGGAAGCATGGCACTGTGCAGGTAGACCAGAGGCACCAAGAGTTCTAAATCTTGATCTAAAGACAGCCAGGAGGAGACAGTCTTCCACCCTGGGCAAAACCTGGGCATAGGAAATCTAAAAGATCACCTACACAGTGACACACTTCCTCCAACAAGGTCACATCTCTTCCAACAAGGCCAGACCTAATAGTGCCACTCCCTATGGCCAAGCATTCAAACCCAGGAGTCTATGGGGGCCAAACAGAATTCAAACCACCACAAGAAGCCTTCATTCACTGCCATCAAAGGAAACCAACTAAGACAGTTGCTGATGGCTTTGGAGCACCTCTTTGCTCCCCACCTTTTCTTATTGGAGATGTGTAGTTCAAGGGCATGGCCAACTGTTGGTAGCACCAGTCCTTCCACTGTGCGTACCGGGAACAGCCTTCCACAGTGAGTGTCGTGGGAACCACAGTTTGTCGGGTTGACACCACAGTTTCTTCCTTCTCCACAACCCCTTTCCATCCCTGAGGCAGAGCTGGCCAGTAGTATATCATTCAGGTGTTTTCTGCAGCCTATGGAGGAGCGCAAAGAACCCCATAGAACATTTCAAATGCAAACTCCTAAAGGCTATCATATCCTGCCCATTCAGAAAGGACAAATATCAATATTCACCATCACAAGGCAATCCTGGAATCATGTAGACTTGACACCAAGTAGATACATGGCTGTATGGGGCCACCTTCCAACAGTGAGCTGCTCTGTAGTGTAGTAACCTAGCAGCAGCCTGGGTGGCACTTGGGATGCACACAGGATGCAGGAAGGTGAGGTCACAAGACCGGCCTTTCCTGAACTCCTGCCAACAGGAGCAAATAGTTACCAGGAACAAAGCTGCAGGACCTGAAGCAAAAAGAAAAGAGAGATTAAATGTCAGGCAGGGCCTTGGATTAATCAAGGTTAACGTCATCAGCAGTGAGTCACATCGACTGTGTATCCTCCCTGATACCTGTGTCCCTGGTAGGATGTCATGAGAAGGGCTATTCACCTCTTTGGTCCTCTCCTAGTTCATAACCCAGTTTAAGCACAGGGAAACCACTCGGCAAGTGGAGGATATACCTGTGATGCTCAGTCTTAATTGTCAACTTGACTGGATTGAAAACCAATGACGAGGGTTCCCCTGTGAGGGATTTTCGTGCTCAGATTATCTCAAGTGAGAAAACCCATTCTCAGTGTGGGTGGCAGCCCAAATAGTAAGAAATGTGGCTAGGAACAGAATAATGTCATTCGTCCTAGCACTTGGGAGACAGAGGCAGATTGATCTCTTGAGTTCAAGGCCAGCCTGATCTATATACTGAGTTCCAAGACAGCCAGGGCTACGTTGTGAGACCCTGTCTCAAAACAAGCTAACAACAACAGAAATGGAGGACAGAAGTTTTGCTTTTACCTACTTGCTCTCACTATTGCTGGCAAGTTCATCTACTCTGTTGCTGCTACATCTTTCACTAATATTAGAACCCTGTAGCTGGTCTTTGCTACTTTGTGTGTTCTTCTTTTTCCCACCCTTAATCCTTCAGGTTTTGCCCTCCAATACTAGATAGAAGAGAAACTAGGGTAGAGGGGAGAGAGAGAGATCCTTGAATTTAATTTCTGTCCTTTTCTTTGTTCTTTGAGCACTACTACTAACAAACCACAACCAACCTCTGTAAATGACCAACAACCCTCCCACCCTGCCTCTTGGGGGCTCTAACATTTACATACTGTCTGAAAAGTTCCCAGAATTCCAAACATCACACAATTGCAGAAATTATCTGCAGCTGGCAAAACCATGCTTCTGCTAGAGGAGGAGGCAAACCATAGCCAGCTGCTGTGGACAGTCCAAAGCAGACCCACATCCTCATGCCTGAGATTAAAACTAAAGCATGTTCTTATAATAATTCGGTGTTTTTTTTTAAAAAGAAATAAACATTTCAGAATTTTCAAAAGTGTCACTACAGAACCCAGCATCTTGAGGATTTCCAACATGGACTGAAGACCAGCAGGTCAACAGTCGCCTCCAGGAATCCTCCAGAATTCCCCCAGCCTTCAATACCATATTCGGAATGCAGAGACACACAAGTGTCTCGCCTGAGCAGCAGCCATGTTCTCAGCCTCCGCTGTGGACAGCTATGTGGGACTATGTAGACCATGAGGCACGAGTCAGCTGAATAAATCCCCCTTTATTATAAGTTCTTCCGTTGATTCTGGTCCTCTAGAGAGTTCTGCTAAATACAACACCCCAGACCTGCCTCTCCAGGCTGAAAACAGAACGAAAACCAAAAAATGTCTGAGAATCACTGGTCACAGAAAGACTAAGAAGCCAAGGCCGCTAACCATCACGCGGTGTCCAACTGAATGTAACGGGGTGTCCTAAAGACAACCCAGAGGCAGAGGAAGATGTTAGTGGGAGGCTGGTAGCATTGGGACGAAGTGGGTCGCTCAGCTACAGCAGTGTACTGATATTGCTTGTGCAGAGGTGGTGACTTAATGCTTCAGCAGTGTGTGTGAGAGCCAGAGCCATGCGTACTCTTTTTGCAGTGTTTCTATCTAAATGGGTCTAGAGCGCACATCTTTAATCCCAGGACTCAGGAGGCAGAGGCAGGTGGATTTATGAGTTTGAGGCCAGCCTGGTCTACAGAGTGAGTTCTGGGACAGCCAAGACTACACAGAGAAGCCTTGTCTCAAAAAACAAAAGTAAAGCAAAATAAAATAAAGAGGAGAAGGTGAGGTGTACCATAGGGTGCAGGAAGAACAGTGGGCCTGCCTTTACGCCTAGGAAAAAGAAAGAAAACTTGGATGGCAGAAGCCTGTGAGCCCCTGAGCTGACCCACAGCGGCCACAGTCTCGAACCGCATGGGCATCTGCCCCCCAGCACACCCGAGCAAATGGCTTCCCTTACCTGTGGGCAGGAGACACAGTCTCCAGCGACTTCAGTGTGCATTCAGAGTTCTGGGGGAACTCTTGTTAAAACGAAGGACGCTTTGGACAGGCAGATCTGGACGGGGCCTGATTCTTCATCTCTGACTTACTCCTGCTGCTGCTGCTGCTGCTGATCCCTTACAACACTCTGAGGTGGAAGAAGCGGGGAAGTTGTGGTCACCGTCACCTGAGAGAAGGATGTGGGTGATGGAGCGCTGTGCTCTGGACGTTGCACATCCTCAGATCGGAGGCTGAGGGGTACAACATCCCTAACGGGCACCGAGTTAGGAGAGCCAGGTTGTAGAGGTTGTCACATGAGAGAAATTCCACCGCCGCCCCACCAGGCCTCATGCTGTGCAGTGAGCACCATAACATCTGATACCCCTGTTTCTGAATTGTTCTGGGTCCTGGACCAAGTGACCACAGGCCAAAGGTTTCACTCATTGAATTGACCCTAGCACTTGCCAAAAGCATCCACTTTCAACAAGGATCCATTTCTAGGGACTTTTGGTTTTGTGACAGCATTGCATGCGGCCCAGGTGATCTTCTCCTTCAGTGTGTGGCTGGGAATGACCACGTGAAACCATTTCGCATTATTTAGTCAGTCAATAAGTGGATACAAGTAAGAAGTTTCGGGCTTCCAAGTGGACTGAATACCCACAGGTTTCCAGGAGAATTTGGGCTTCTGAGAATTTGCTGTCTGGATGTTTCTATGTGTAGAATCCAGATTTATAGAAGTTAGGGCTTAGGAGATGAGGCCCGGGTCTCACCTCCATCTCCTGTGGCAAATTCCTCTTTGTTGCCATTCCTCCTTCCCTCACACCCTTCCCCAGCCGGAGTTTGAGGAGGCTCGGAGACAGGAAATTCCCACGCTGCTCATTTCTCCTCCCACAGCCTCCCCGAGGACGGGTGACTACTTGGGTCCCCAGCTCCTCCCCTCCTAGTTGAAGATTAACACACACACACACCCAGCCACAGGGCTTCCACACAGTCTCCTCCACAACCACCAGTTGTCCTGAGAGGGACAAGGAGCCAGGCAATCCCAGCTCACCCTCAGGCTGAGCTACAGACACAGCTATACGTGCTCTCCAGAGTTTAGAAATAAAGTCGATGTATTTTGTTTGTTTGTTTTCATAGACGAAGGGAAAGGAAGGGGAGACTATGCCCTTGACCTCTCCCAGGTCAGAGGCACTCTGCTAAAGAGAGAGGCCGCCGCCCACAGCACTCTGATGCAGTGCACTGCTCTCAACTCTATTCCAGGTAGAGAGACTTACAGCTATTTGAAAACACAGCCAGCTAGCAGTGAGGGTAAGGTGAGGTCAGGCGATGTCCTTCCTACAGTATATTGTAAAGGAAATGGATGTGCTCCCCTTTGGCTAGGGTCCCTGTAACCAGGGCCATCACTACTGTCCTTGGGCCCTTGGGTCCTCAGCTTACATCAGTGGTCATTCATCTTCATCTGCCTACAAGGAAACCTTTGAACCATCCTCTCTCAGCTGTGGGGGACTGAGTGAACCAGGCTGGATGCCACCGGCTTAGTGGGGTATCCTTGTCTGTGCTTCTCCTAGGACCTTGGGGTACTTGAATGATCGAGGTGCCTGAACTTGGGACTTTGGGTTCACTGTCCCTGCCTGGAGCTCCCTGAGCGCCCCCTAGTGTTATTCTTAAGTCTTCTGAGGATCAGCATGGACCACAAGAAGTGAGGGACAGCAGGAGCTAGAGTGGTCACCTTGAGCTTGCTGATGAGAATTGCCATAAGCCTATTTATAACAATGACTGCCCTGACTAACTGTGCTGAGTAAATATTTGAGGTTGAGGGACTTAACTTAGCTAGCAGGCAGGACTAAGGTACTATTACCACCCCACTTTAAGAAAAGGGACCTGAGACACAGAAAAGTTGAGTAATTTTCATAAGGTCATCATGGGCAGGATTTGCACCCACGTGTTTTTGTTCAAGAGTCTGTTTTTGTTTTTGTTTTGTTTTTGTTTTGTTTTTGGGTTTTTTGTTTTTTGTGGGTTTTTTTTTTGTTTGTTTGTTTGTTTTTTTGAGACAGGGTTTCTCTGTGTAACCCTGGCTGTCCTGGAACTCACTCTGTAGACCAGGCTGGCCTTGAACTCAGAAATCCACTTGCCTCTGCCTCCCAAGTGCTGGGATTAAAGCCGTGCACCACCACTGCCCGGCACATTGGGGTTTTGCCTGCATGTATGTCAGTATGAAAATGTTGGGCTCCACTGGATCTCCTGGACAGTTGTGAGTTACCATATGGGTGCCTGAACTTGAACCTGGGTCCTCTGGAAGAGTAACCAGTGCTCTTAACCACTGAGCCATCTCCCCAGCCCCACAGCCTGTGTTGTTAATAATGAAAATGATAGAACAGAGATCTGTATACTGAAGCATCAAGGGGAACAGGGGCCCAAGCCCAGGAGGCTTTTGAACTTGAAGGCCTCTTTGTCATAGCAGCTTGGATGTACCTTAGCACACCCACTTCTGCCATCAGAGGTGGCAGCCAGGCGTCCCCAGACATCCCGTGGCAGGGAGTTCCCAGTTAGCCTACCTGTTTTCTGTTTGGGTTGTATAGTTTTTAAAGCCAGAAAAAGATGTGTGGTGGTGGCGCACGCCTTTAATCCCAGCACTCGGGAGGCAGAGGCAGGCGGATTTCTGAGTTCGAGGCCAGCCTGGTCTACAGAGTGAGTTCCAGGACAGCCAGGGCTACAGAGAAACCCTGTCATGGAACGAACGAATGAACGAACAAACAAACAAACAAACAAACAATCCAGAAAGTGTCCATCCTAGTCGGCTCACCAGCCATTGAAACACCTGTGCTCCACTGTTGGTGGGATTGCAAGTTGGTACAACCACTCTGGAAATCAGTTTGGCAGACCCTCAGAAAAATGGACATAATACTACCTGAGGACCCAGCTATACCTCTCCTGGGCATATACCCAGAAGATGCTCCAACATGTAATAAAGACACATGCTCCACCATGTTCATAGCAGCCATATTTATAATAGTCAGAAGCTGGAAACAACCCAGATGTCCCTCATCAGAGGAATGGATACAGAAAATGCGGTACATTTACACAATGGAGTACTACTCAGCTATTAAAAACAATGACTTAATGAAATTTGCAGGCAAATGGATGGAACTTGAAAATATCATCCTGAGCGAGGTAACTCAGTCACAAAAGAAGGAACA
>CM052703.1:15021406-15094537 GCA_028551405.1 Uromys caudimaculatus | reverse complement strand
AAAAAAAAAAAAAAAAAAAGATGTGCTACTGCAATGGTGGCACAAAGCTTTGGGATTAAACAGCCAAAAAAAAAGAAACACCTGTGCATGACCACAACTGTTTCTGTCTCTGTTCTCCATCGTGGGCATCAACCCTCCTGATTCCAGGACACGCTCATTTCAACTCAGTGAGAACAGGGCCCTCACTACTTCCCCGAAGGACAGTGTTTTGTGTATTTAAGTTCTCATCCCAACAGTCTTCCCCATAGCTATCAGGTCAATTTCTCTTGTGGGTACAATGGGCTGAGAAGAAAAGGAAGCCCTGGATGGGTAAGACACCCACACATGCCCATGAGGGGAGATGAAGGCATGGACCTGCCTGTACTCTCGCTGTAGGAGTGCCTGCCCTGCCCCAGAGATCACTACTCAGGCCCAGGGGCTGGGGCTTCTCAACACCCTGCATGTGGCGAGGATTTTCTTGAACAATAACCAGACTGACATTGGATTATGCTTTTTGCAAAGCATTATGGGGACATCAGTTTGTTCAACCCTCCGAGCCTACTTCTTAGATATCAGCTACTGTCCCGTCTCACAGATGAACTGAGGCTCAAGTTACGCACTATGTTGCTGGACCATAATGCCAGCACTAGGGAGACCTAAGCAGAAAGAATGTGGTTTGGAGGCCAGCCTGGGCTACATAGCAGGACCCTGTTTCTAAGCAAGAACAAGAAATGAATCTGAGGCTCAGCAAGAAAAACTGGAGTGGGGGGTGTTACAGATTTGAGCCCAGGCTCGGGTTCACAATAGCAGAGCGGATTTCCTCATATTCCACACTGGAGGGGAAGGAGAGGATTCTGCAGCCCACTGCTGTGGATAAGAAATGGAAGAGCAGAATTTTATGAATGGCATCCCTAGGAATCCCAAGCGAGTGAACTTCCCAAGAAAATGGCCAAGAATGAATTAAAGGGGAGGAGGTCCAGGAATGTATTTCACACAGCCAGACAGAAAACTTTCCAGGTTTAAAACAAGGCAAAGCTAGTTACTACTAATCTTAAGAAAATAAACATGAGCTGGGCAGTGATGGCGCATGCCTTTAATCCCAGCACTTGGGAGGCAGAGGCAGGTGGATTTCTGAGTTCCAGGACAGCCTGGTCTACAGAGTGAGTTCCAGGACAGCCAGGGCTACACAGAGAAACCCTGTCTCGAAAAACCAAAAAAGAAAAGAAAAGAAAAGGAAAGGAAAAAAAAAGAAAAGAAACATGGATGGTAGCAGAAGGAACAGAGCAAGCAATATAGATACCTGGAAGGAACTCACAAACTTTTCAAAAACTCCCTCTTAAACCTGAGAAGAAAGCACAGGCTCTTAGCAGCACTGTGAAAGCCAGCTAACATTGACCAAGCTTCGAGAGCAATGGCTCAGTTGTAATATCGATGTATCACATTCCTCCCAAAGATCGACAAGTTGAATGTTTTGGGTATTTTTGTTTTTGTTTTTTGTTGTTGTTGTTTTGGTGGTGGTTGTTGATGTTGTTGTTTTCGAAACAGGGTTTCTCTGTGTAGCCCTGGCTGTCCTGGAACTCACTCTGTAGATCAAACTGGCCTCGAACTCAGAAATCCGCCTGCCTCTGCCTCCCAAGTGCTGGGATTAAAGGCGTGCGCCACCACTGCCCAGCTGACAAGTTGAATGTTTTATAAAAATAACTAAAAAAATTGGGAAAGTGTCTAAGTGTGGTGACCCAAGTGTTTAATCTTGAAACTAGGGAGGCAGAGGCAGGTGGATCTCTGTGAGTTCAAGGCCAGCCAGGGCTACATAGAGAGCCCCTGTCTAACAGAAAACCAAGCACAATTGGGAAATGGGTAAAAAGGGAAGCAATCTCCACATTGGGGACGCTTCTCAATTGTTCCCAGTGATCTCTTTCCATGGTGCTGCAGTTGGGTCCTGGAATCCAAATTTTCTGCAGCATGTGGCTGGCCCTGGCAGCTGCCTGTCTGCTCTTCCTCCATGGGGTTAATGGAGGAACGTGGTGTGTCCTGATTCTAGGGCACTGACTCCAAAGACACCAGGATGTCCGTACCATGGGAGTGCACGGAGGGTCCCGAGAAGGAAGCGATGCAGGAAGGACAGGGGTCCTCTCTGTTTTTCCTGCCTAAGGCCTGAGCCTCAGGATTTTTATTTCTACTGCCTGAGAGGATCTCGAGATCCCAATAAACTGTGGGACTCAGCTCTGAACAAAGTGAATGGGACCAAAGTAAACTGGACCAGAACTCTGGGACCTATACACAGACATGGAGCATGAATCCCCATGGAAGACTGTCAGAAGATCTTAGGTCAGAGACACTTGGAAGCTCAGTGCTGCTCCTATCACAGGCATGCAACTGCTGTCTTCCATCTCTCTTCAGTAAGGACAGGACCTAAAAAAAGGACAAAGACCCACAGTGACTTCATCCTATATGTGCCCCAGGCATCCTGCCCACCATGGAGCCTTGGACCTCCTAATGCCCAGACCTGGAGAGTACTCTGCAGTACAGTGAAGCTGATCTCCCCCAAGGCGGGATCTTGGAGGAGGTAGTTGGCAACGGACATTGAAGACGTGTCAATGGTGGCAGTCTGGACTAGGGTAGGAGAGTATGCGGCCTAAGGGTTACTGAATACATACATACATACATACATACATACATACATACATACATACATACATACATACATGTATAATTGACAAAAAACTTGTGAATATTCACACTGTCAGTTGGAGGATAGTTGGGCCAGCCACAGGAGGAAAAAGAGATACAGCTAATGCAAAATTGGTGCAGAACTCTGAGCCATTGCTTTCCTGTGAAAACTCATAAAGCCCATGAAACTTTCTCTTTTTGTTTGGAAAAGAGTCCTTCTTCGTGAAATTAGAGATATGGCTAAGACCCCAGGGCAAAGCAGATTTGAAAATTCACTACTTTGCAGTGCACTGGCCCGAGCAGTACCACATCACGACCAGCAGAGGGAGCTCTTGTCTAATCTTTCCAAGGCAAAGGCGGGACCCAGTATCCGGATTTGGGGAGTCAGAGGGGTCTTTGTTACCAGTGTGGGGATGACAGCAGAAGGAGCGAGTCTAGGTCAAGAGTAAGGATAATTAACGACTAAGAACTTTCCCTTTGGGTGCGCAACCTCAGGAAGAAGTTGTTTTTCCCACAGCCCAAGAAGGATCAGCCTTTGTTGTTGTTCTGTGTTTTGGATTTTGTTGTTGTTTTACTATCCAAAAAACCGAGACATCGGGTAGACCCCCAGCGCTATCCAATACCCAGTCCTGAAAGCGCGTTTCCCATATCTGCGGGTTCCAAACGAGAAGAAGAAGAAGAAGAAGAAGAAGAAGAAGAAGAAGAAGAAGAAGAAGAAGAAGAAGAAGAAGAAGAAGAAGAAGAAGAAGAAGAAGAAGAAGAAGAAGAAAAACAAAAACCGGGCAGTGGTGGCGCACGCCTTTAATCCCAGGACTTGGGAGGCAGAGACAGGAGGATTTCTGGGTTCGAGGCCAGCCTGGTCTACAGAGTGAGTTCCAGGACAGCCAGGGCTACACAGAGAAACCCTGTCTTGAAAACAAAACAAAACAAAACAGTATCGGAAAGAAGTGGGTGAAGGGTGCTTGCTACTGAGTATCACTACAAGTGCCTCTAGGTGGCACTCAAAGTCCGCGACATGGAGAAGCGCGGGCTTTTAAAGGCTGGAGGGACTTGGAAACCCCAGAGAAAAGGAACCAGGGTTGAGGACACTGTTCACAGAAACAGAAGGACAGCCTGCGTACATCAAGGACTGGGAAGCAGCTTCGTTCATCAAAGGCTTTCACAAAAGAGGTGAATGGGGGTGAGAGGTATGCAAGTGCTCAAGACTAGAGATGAGAGCCCCAGCATTCCCCTAGGACTGGGATGGAGGATTTTGGTCTCAGTCTGTCATCAGACCACCAGCCAGTCCCTGGCAAAAGAATTCTTCGGAATCTAGATTTGAGTTTGAAAGGGGGGGGGGGGAATGTTCACACCCATCTGCTTTCTTCAGACTCTGGGTCTGTGGCAGCACCTGTTCTGAGCTCACCTGCCCTACTCCTGCTACTAGAGGAAAGAAGGTGGGGACACGGGACTCTCTCAGTCACTGGGTTCCTTTCTTTGCACTTCCTTTGCATATCCTGAGCATTACCCACGCCAAGCTAGAATCTGTTCTGAGCTTAGAAAACCTGACAATACCCTTTGTGCTCTTCAGAATGAATTTGTCTGGTCCTTCCCATGGCATCTGAGGGAGCTGGCCACTCTCTGCCTTTCCGGAGTCAATCTTCACCCTCCCCCATCCCAGGCAGCCTGTAATTGGAAAAACTCTGTCTTATAACTTGTGTGACCCCTCTTCAGCCTTTTCCATCTTCTGAGGTTTGACCCAAAAAGTTCCCCATACCTTCCCACTCTGTAGTCTATAATTTCAGTCGGACTTGGGGAAGGAAGGCCACCGTATACAAAGTAGCCTCTTTGGCCAGTTGGGCAAGCATTAACCACAGTTGTCCATCTAGGAAACTCAAGTCTAAAAGCTTCTGGCCTCACAGGTTTAATACAGGGACTCCTTAGGGAGACTGGGACTCACCCACTTCTCCTCAAGAAACAGGCTGAACATGAAAAGAGAAATAAGACTAAAGCAGCCCAGGACCCTGGCAAGGGGCTTCCCTGGTGATTCAAGCCCCACTCTAGGGACCTTAGCAGAAACCCCAGATCTGAGTTGTCAGGCTTAGGGGAAGGCAATATATGGAGCCTGAAAAGTCTGTGTCTCTTGGGACTGAAGGTCCTTCCAGCCTCGAACCTGCTCCTCTTAGATTGCCAGTGTAGGAGCTCAGAGCCTAGCCTCTGCCCAGCAGGTGGCCCAGGAAGCAAGTGACCGGTTGGGTTTCTGTCTCTCCAAGGTGTCCCACCACCCTGCAGCTTGGCACTATCTGCCTCCAAGGCCTCCGGGAGAATAGAGCCGGCCCTGGAAAGTCCCACCCCCTCCCTGGAGGCCAGAGGTATTAGTGCTGCTTGATCAGACCTCATTTCCTGTGAAAATGGAAACATATCCAGGGTCCTTAATAAAGTGAATGACGAGGCTTCGGGTGTAATTGGGCTTCTGTTTGGTGGCTATTTCCTTAAACTGACAGTGGAAAAAAGAAAAGCCCAAAGCACCCAGATGTAATTATGCCACTATCAGAAGTACAGGGTATGCCCAGAGAGGTGACACAGATTCCAGCCCTGGTGTAGCAGAGGCAGGCATATCTCTGTGAGTTCGAGGACAGCCAGGGCTACTCTGGCTTTTAAAAAGAAGTACACGGTAGATTAGCCTGTTCTTGACTAATCCACTTTCTAGGAAACTGGCACAAATGCTTACCCAGACCAAGGGACCCAGGAGGCTGGAATCTCCACTCCACCTCTGCAACCAAGGGCTCCTCTCTGCCACCTTCAGCCTCTGGACCTAGCCTGAGATTCTCCCTGCCACTGCCATAGGCTCAGCAGAGATCTTTATTTATACACTGGGGTGGGGGTGGGGTGGGGGTGGGGTGAGGGCTGGGGGTGGGTGGATCTATTCCTTTCCGCCGCCAAGGAGGAGCACCCTCGAGGGCAGGGTAGGGGCTGTCTGGTTGTGAGTCCCCAAGACTGCTCCCCAGAGCCTGCGTGCTGGCTGCATACTTCTATGTATAATCCAATTTTTTCCGTGACTATCTAGTTAAACTCTTTAACAACAGCTACATAATTAGAATTTGGATTCCCATTAATTTTCCCTGGGCCTCGAACCATTTGCAGCTCACACTGGTAATTAATGCGATACATCACTAACTTTACCCAGCGCCGGCCAGCCCAACTCAGGTCGCTCGGCCTGCACCCGATGCCCCCGCACGGAACCCTGACTCCAGACTCGGCTTCCAGAGTGGGGGCTGAGTGCCTCCCTCCAAAGCCGAATGCCTCGGCCCGCACACCCAAAGCTTTCTTTCCAGGAAATTTCACAATTAAAAATATTTATCGGGAGCAGATTTACGTTTCTGGGTTTCCAGTCTCGGGGCGTCTGGGTAGGCTATTAAGAGTAATTAGCATCTTTTGCGCATGCAGATTTACTTCGCTCATTGCCACATAACTCATCCCTAAAAGCCGGCGCAGGCGAACGCAGGCTCTGCCGCCAGAGCTACAGCCGCCGCCCGGTTTGACTCAGCCTCGCTCGCCTTGCTCAGTACAGACTTTCAGTCTCTTAGCCTTTTGGGTCGCTCCAGGGCGGGGGTAGGCAGTACCAAGGAGTAAAAGGCTCCCATTCTGGAAACCAGTGACATTAAAGCGACCCCAGACCAAGAGGGAAAGTCCCAAGCTAGGCTGTCCTGGTCCCTGCCTGGACCACATGGACGAGTGGGCATCTCTATGTGCACGCAAGCGTGAGCGTCAATTTACTTGTATGCTGTTGCTAGTGCGGGTTCTTCTGAGCGCACATGAAGTGCGAGGAAAACCACTTGACCCTCACGGCTCCGCGCCCCGCCCAATTTATCTCCAGTCTACTACTTCCCAGGACATTAGTTCAATTGCGGATCCTAGGCCACTTAGCTAGGACATCAAGTCTTGGGCCTCCGTTTCCCCTTTACAGAGCCAGCCTTATCCAGTCAGACCACCTGAAACACTGAACCTAGCGCAGGCGCTCTGGGGGTGGGAAGAAATTCGGGAGACACACTCTGTTGCGCGAGGGCCAGCCATGTCCTAGAGTCCCGAGTGCCTTCTCAAGATGCACAACCGAAAGCTTAGGCCAGGCCTGGCTCAGTGAAGAGAGGTTATGGAAGCCCCTGGGGGTCAACAGGAGACATTGGAGCCGTCTGGGGTCGTGGGGCGGGGGTGAGTAAGAAGCGGATGAGGGCTGAGTCCTATAAGGGGACAAAGTGATGTTAGGAGGACTAAGGGCAAGAAAGGTGGCTGTGGCTCCCGCACTCTGATAGAGACACCCACCCACCCACCCCGGGTTCGCTTAGTTATTAACGCACTGGGAAGTCCGCAAGCCGCCCAACTTTCTTCTCTTTAATGAGCCTAGAAGAAGAGGCTGCCCTGGAGGGGTTTGTTCATTAAAGATGTAGCTGGAGGAATATTGTCTCATTAATTATCTGGTTTTAATTACACTCCTACCCTTTGAATCTGGAGACGGGGAAAGTTGATTTGATGGTGCCGCCCCCTTTAGCTTAAAGAGTCAGGCCCAGGGAAGGGACCAGGAGGGGGCGTAGGGACTAGGTGTGCCCAGGAGTGTGTGTGGGATTGTCCTAGATATGTCTGGTGAGAATGTGGCACACGGGGGGGGGGGCTCTATATCTCAGTTCGTGTATGGATGCAGTCTCTGTGTGTGTATCTGAAAATGTGCGTGTGTCTGAATGTGTGTGACCACATGTGCCTTCGAGGCTGTGTGGACGTGACTTGGATGTCTATGTGTGTTCTCATCCTGTGTGTGGTTCTGTGCGCTGGGGTGTGCCTGTGGGTAGCTGAGTGTATCTACACACAGGCCTCAGAGCGGGTGTCTAAACGAATAAGAATGTGACTGGGTAGTTGTGTCTGCGAATGTCTAAGACAGCGGCTTCCGCCCACGAGTTTAAGTGACAGTGTCTGGCAGTGTCTGAGACTCTACTGTGCCTGCATGTGCCTTGGATGTATGAGTGATGTGGGGGGCCTCTGTGACTGAAACGTTCCATGAGGTCTACTGCTCCAAGGACGTTGCTTATTTTCCCAGGGTCCCTAGGGCTAGGGTGCCACCTGGAAATCATGGTCCTTTGGGGGGGTACTTAAGGGGGTGTTCCTCCCTGCCTTGTCCCTTGTCAGGCTGGTGTGGCACTAGAGCGGGGGCTGTTTTCCCTTTAAATCGAGGACACTTTGACAGGGGACATTAAGGACCCGGCTGCTCAGGCTGAGCAGATCATAAAACCGGACAGGCAATTTCTGCTCCCGCCAAATAGCCGGGCAAACTCGTTCTGCATCTTTGGTTTTAATGCACTAAACTGGCAGCTAAGCAGGGAGCAAGCAAAGGAGGGGGTGGGGAGCCCCCCACATACACTGGCACACACACCGGCACTCACACAAGCGCCCCTTCACACTCAGTGCCCCGTGCCCAGCCCTGACCCCCCCCACTGGCAGAATTATCAACTAGAATTTGATTAATATGCAAATCGCAGGCAAACAGCTCCATATAATTCTTTCAGTGGAGAGTAATTAATCACCAGTTAAAGCAAATTAATACATATATCAATTTTGTCAGAAACATGCTTAGTTCAATCGCCCGTAAAATTGAAGTTTGAAGTATTAAGAGGCTCTGCAGAAACGCCAGGACTAAAACTTTCAAATTGATCCTATTTAGTAATCAATCAGGCTCTCCCCTCAGGTTAATCTGCCTAATTTTTCATCTCAAATCATACACTTTACTGACACGCCATCTAGCAAACAGTCGATAAAAAGTTAACAAAAATGATAACGACTCAAGCCACAGCCATTGTGCCGGGCGGGTGGGCGGCAGGGCGGCAGGCGGCTTTGATTGCATTTCCAGGGTGGTTTGGGATTTGGCGTTTGCCTGGGCCGAGGACTGGGAGCTCTCCTCCAGACAGAAGCCTCCCTGCCCTGTCACCCTGTTCTGTGACTGCAGCTCTTACTGTGCTTGGGCTCCCTTTAGCATGAACTGGTGGCATTTCCACCAAAGTCACCCAGACAGTTCCCTCTCCACTCTTGTGGCTGCCAGAACATGAGAAAGCCTGCCTGTGTGCATCCAGTTACCGAGGCCTGAGCTGCTCCCCTTGCTGGTGTGTGTAGAAGGCCGGATAGTTGTGCTGCTGTAAATCTGTTTAACTTCTAAGGTTTAACTGTTTAATTTTTTCCATTTTCCTTCCTTTTTTTTCTTTCTTTAGTTGTTGTTTTGTTTTGTTTTGTTTTGTTTTGTTTTTTGGAGACAAGGCTTTGTAATGTAGCTCTAGATGGCCTGAAACTCACTGTTGAACCACAAACTGGCTTCAAACTTGTGACCATTCTTCAGCCTCTACCTTCCAAGTGAGTGCTGGAATTGCGGGCATAGATCACCATACCTCCTGTGTGTTTGATTATTGCATATGCTATTCTCGCTGTCTGAATTTAGACAGATGTGCTGTGTCATATTCAGTGACACTTTGTGTCCTGGAACCCTGTGTCTGTATCACTGGGTGGCTGCCTTGTGTGTGTAGGTTCATTGTTTCTGGACTGTGTGATTCTGTGTGCCTGTGTGTGAGGTGCTCTGGCTTGACTGGAGGATGCTTCCTCGGGCCGCTGGGTATATTGGTTCTCTCATACACATTTAACCTTGAATACTCTCTCAGCCGGTGTAAGGAGTTGCTTCTTCCCACCTAAACCCTAAACTGATCTTCTGTATGGGGAGAAAAGCCCCTATTTCTTGGCAGGAGGGACTTTCAGCCATGAAATCTCCCCCTGCACAGAGCCCTGGACCCACAGGGTCCTGAACCACAGAGCCCTGAGACAGGCTCGGGACTGCTGGAGGGGTCAGGGAGCAGACACTGAATCAGGGATTACCTTTATCCCTTATACTCAGATGTCACATCTACTCCTAGATGCAGTTACAACCTGTCATGGACCCATTTACATACATGGTGACAATGAGTCTCCCCCAGGGCCAAAATCTGAGAGCTCCCCCAGAGAAACCTCTCTGCCCGCTCAACGTGCCCCACTAACACAGCCCTGTTGGTGTGCTCCCTCAACACACCAGAATATTGGCAGAATTTTCATCCAAGTGCCTCTGTCTGGGTCCTAGAACACAAACAAGTAACCAATTTTCTTTTCCTAAAGTACTGACTGAACTTACAAACAACTAGAAACACCTAAGTCTTCATTAGGGAAGCCTGCATAAGCAGATATGCCTGCAAAACACAGTCAGGGCACACATACATACATATACCAGATTCCAAGATGAGAGCAACTCTTTGCATCCTGTCCTGATGGTGGCTTTGCCCCTCTACACAGAAACACAGTTGTCATTTATACTCTTCCTGGTGTGGGCAGAGCTGAGCCCCTCTACATGGCGCAGGTGCCTCCTTCCAGTGAATCAGAGGGAACCTGGGCCCTTTGAAGATATACCTCAGGGGCTTAGGCTCAGCCTAGTAATCAAGTTGTGTGTGTGTGTGTGTGTGGGGGGGTAAATAAGGAAGCCATCCAGGGGTGGGAGAGAAAACCTCCTCAACCTTTTCTCAAAGAAGCAGAGCCCACAGTGTGGTGTTCTTCTGTGGCCTCAGCTGCCCTCAGAGTAGACTCACACCCCTGAGAAGGTTCTCCAGACCATCATCTGCTCACCTCTGGTGAGCTACCTTCTCTTCAGGCCGCCTTCTCCCCTCATCTTCTAAATGTGCCTCTGCCTGAGTCATGTTGGCCTAGCAGTTTAGAGCTGGGATCCGAGCTGTGCCTACTTTAGTTTCACACCAACGCTCTGTCTGCTGGCTCTCTGCTCCGTACACACCCCAGCAGTGCTCACCTGCAGGTCATCCCCACTCTTTCCTCTCCTTAGCACAGACTTAGGCACACAGACACAGTTGCATATACTGGGCTATGGCGATTGGTTACACAGGCCAAGGCAGCACACCCCCAGCCACCCCCAGGTGCACATGCTCCGTTTCCATCAGTCAGATGCACATGTTCAGTCTCTAGTCTCATGGACGCATTACATTCGATGACACACTCAGAAATGCACTCTTGTTGGTCTCCTTGCAGCTCACCCCCCCCCCACACACACACACACCAGCACCAAGTATCTTTCAGGACTGGCAGCTGTGGCAAAGAGAAAGAATGGTTTGCTAACGCAGCTAAGAGCCTAGGAGGGCGAAGATAGGGCCCTAAAAGAAACTGGAGGTGGGAAGCTCCTCCATCACCCCTACATAACCCACACCAAACCCAGGAGCCTCAGTTTTCTTCCTAAGAGCCTTTCATTTGGAAGATCCAGTTCTACGACTACATCCTGGGGACCAGGTCCATAGGCTAGACCTGCACAGGAATATTCTAGAGATACACCTATTTCCCACCCGGCTGCTTACCTGCATCTCAGTTACACGGCTTAGCTCGGCCAGCTTTATCCACCAGCTCACACCCACCCTGGGAGCCCTATGGGATTCACTTTGTATATGAGCAGCTAGCTCTACCCACTCAAGTTCCCTGTCCCCTTTCCTGGTGGCCTTACACCCCTTGACCTCACCTATACTGGCCTCTAATCTGGCTGCTCCTATCACATCAGGCCCCCTATGTCCCCTTCTAAATGTATATGTTTGGGGAGCAAATGTGCTTCCAGCACAAAATGTCTCCAGGGTCCCAGGAAAGAGGGGTTGTTTGTTGGGGGTAGGAAGAAAAGCCCGGGTGTAGGTGTCCCTGGGTTCTGGTGTCTGGGAGCCAGCACGGCTGGATGAGTGGACTTTCCTGGACCCGTTGGCTCAAAAGGGTGGGGAGGAGGGGGGTCCCCGGGGCAAGCGGCAGGGGCGGAGGGGAGACGTGCGGCCCCAGCCCGTCCCTTTCAGGGGGGACTCATGCATCAAACTTCAATTTTCCGGACGATTGAATTAGTGATTTTTTTTCTCCTGAACTAAAATACACTTAAGTCTTTGGGATTAATTACCACGTTCTGGTCCCTCAGACTGGAGTATTACTTATCGGAGCTGCGTCTGACACTGGCCCGACACCTCGTAAAATAAGGAACTGCGCCTCCCGGCCTCACCCGGCGCCGACCGTCAGGCCACCGTGCTGGGGAAGGCGGAACCGCAGGCGCAAGAGGAGGCATGCTCCAGTCGCGCAGCTCGACCTGTCCACGCACGGAAGGGGCTCCAGCCCACGAAATCAGTCACGTCCCAGGACTCAACAAGCCTCACCAAGGTCCGGGACTCAACCAAAAAAGGGAGAGACAAAGCCTCTAATTGTCCTCCCTTGGTCAGCCAGGAACCGAAAGTGGTCTGCACAGGGCTGGGATTCCCAAAGAAATAAATCTGTATTGGTCCCAGGCGATCAAGGAACTCTGGGTGAAGGGCCGAGCCTTAACGAACTTCACTCAGAGTGGGCGTGGGTCCCACAGCCCTACACAGGGTCCATGTCACATTCAGACAGGAAGAAACAAATATGCAAAGCCAGCTCGCATTGAGTCCGGACACTCCTCAGCATGATAATAGCACACAGGGACCCTAGGCAGGTACCCTAGAAGAGGCTCTGCGGTGTCACACGGAGTTCAAGGCCCTCTTACGTCATAGGTCTCCGAGGCAAGACGCGAGCCAAGGCCATTGAGCGTCCCTGGGCCGCTTGCTGACTTCAGCCTTCATCAGATAGCTGAGAAGATGGCCGGCTGGAGTCCCGGCCTCCCTGGATTAAAGCCCCTTGGCCCTTACCCACAGTTAACATTTCCCCCACTGTCTGGTGCTTAACCTAGCCTGGAGGGTGAGCCCCAACCTGCGGTGCTCGGCATGGCTGGAGTCAGGCCTGAACAGCCTCACCCTGGCGTGCTTCAGAAGCACAGCGGCAGCGGGGCAGAAGCACAGAATTCAGCGGAGCCGAGGTGACCGCAGAGTGGCTTCGATACATTGATCAGAGTTCCGGCACGTCTAATGCTCACCGGCTGGGGCTCAGCCTAAGGTGTCCCTCCCCTTCACACGGTCACTCTTTCCTCCAACTGGACTTCCCTGCCAGCCCACAGACACAACGAATTACTTCTGTCTCTCAAGGCCTGAGTCTTAGGCCTCCTCCCCCAAGAGACCATCTCCACCCATGAGCCCGAAGTTGTGTCTTGGCCTTTTGCTAACTGCACGTTCCTCATGGCCTCCGAGGATTTCCTAACGTTCTCCAGTGCTTCCGGGCCTGCAGATTAGATTAGGAGCTTCTTGAGGGCAGCGACCAGCTCTGCTTTCCTTTCAATTTCCCTAGACACCTGCACACAATAAATATTTGCTGAATCGATTCCCCCCCCTTTACTTTATTAATCCTTCTCCTTCCGTCTTCCCCTCTTTCTTTTTCTCCTTCCTTCCTCCCTCGTTATTTTTTATTTCTTGGTTATATTCAATTGTCATGTTTTTCAGGCTCATTAAATCCATTTAGAGACAAAAGAATAAAAGGCAGAAGAGAAAAGGGAGGGGGAGAGAGGGAGGGGGAGGGGAGGGGAGGAGGCCAGAGAAGCAAACAAATAACCCGCTTTAACTAGACGGGCGGATAAATGGCCCCGTTTCTCCTCAGCCCCGATGCGCCTGCTTAGCTGCGCGCCCCGCGGGCGCCGCAGCTCGGGTGGGCTCAGCCCTGGGGCCGCCGCCCCCAGCCCGAAGGGACCCAGCAGGGCCCAGCCCAGGGCCTGGATGCGCGGAGCGGCCGGAGGTGCCAAGGCCGCTTCATTGGGATTCATGGGCGTGTTGGGCGGGCGGCCCGGGGGCTCCGGGCGCGGGGTGGGGGCCGGGCGGGGGGGTTGGAGTGCGCGGCGGGCGCAGATGCCCGGGTGACCGCCGCGCCGCGGTCCCTGCGCCGCCTTTGTGCCGGGGAGGCGCGCGCGGGGACCTAATCCATCAAATTGTCTACAAATTGTGAAGAAAATTCAAAAACCATATGGTCGCCAGCGCTGGCGCGCTCTGGGCTGCGGAGGGCCGCGGCCGTGCCCGCACCGGGAGCCGCGGGGGGCTGGGCCCGGCTATTGTCGCCTGTCAGCGGCCGCCCGGGCCCATTCGTCCCGGCCTTCATGGTCCGCGCTCCGAATTACAGACCCATCCATCCTAAGAGAGGGCGATTTATGTCGCCCGAGAGGAACCGGCCGCACGACCGCACGGCTGCCCGGCCGCTTCTTGCCTTCTCCCGGTCCCTGTCCTCTCTTCTCCTCGCCTCTTCCCATTCTCCGTTTTTTCCTCCGTCTCCCTTCCCTTGTTTCTCCGCGTCTATAAATGGTTCTCTTTCTACCCTGCCTCTCAGTCTCTCACACTCTCGCTCTGCTCTTAGCATCCCTCTGTGCTCCTTTCTCCTGTTTCTGGCTGTCACTTAGCTTCCTCCTTGGACGCGCACGTTCCTGACTCAGGCCCCGGGGCCCCATCGCCTGCCCGAGACCAGATGCGCGTTTCTCACATCAATTTTTCGGAGAAAGGGAGCCCATCGGCCTGGAGGCGGGACCCAACTCTGGTGACAGCGGCCACTCGCCAGCCCAAAGACAACAAAAGCCCAGAGAGAACCCCCGACCGCCCCCCCACTCAGTTCAGGAAAGTGAAAGCGGCCCGAGCCCCTAGTCCAGCCGCCCAAGGCTTACTAGGAAATCCAGAATGTTACTAGAAATGTACTCCAATCCCCAGACCCTTTGGGTTCGCTTTCCTGAAAGCCCACGACTATAATTCAGCATGTCGTAGTTGCTGATTCTCAAACCAGGCTGAAACCCTCAGGGCATGACCAAAACTTGGGAGTCTCCACCCTCCACCCTGATCTTCCACTGAGTGGCACCTGCCATTGTGTCCGTGTTTAGCAGGTGTCGAGGAAGCACAGGTAGACAGCGGAGGTCAAGGGTGGAACGCAAAACCGCAGGACAAGTCTTGCTGTACCTTGGAGTCTTCCGTGTACAAACGAGTTTTCTGTCACTATCGCAAGCCTAGCTTTTTTACCCGGACCCGACGAAGCAGGCTTCTCAGTTCATTTAGTAGCTTCTGAGTGTTTGTGGGCTTGGGCAAAAGGCACTACTTTCTCCCACTGCTTGCCTGTTGCCCCTCGCTCCTAAGCCTGGCCTGAAACTTCCCCCAAATCTCCAAGGCTGGTGGGACCTACAAGGGGCAATAGGGACAATCTTAACCTAAGGCTGCTTTGAGTAAATCCGGCCCATTCTCGAAAATGCGGTCGCGGTCCATTCTAGTAAAATGGCAAAGACTTTATTTATCGGAGAAAGAGGCCCTGGGTACAGTCGGAGAAAGAGAGGGCAGGGCAGGAGCTAGGAAGGGGCACCCGGAACCCGCCCTCACTGGGCCACCCTCAAATGGCCAACTTGAGACGGGAGCGAGATGTTGTTGACAAGACAGACCCAGAGCTACAGAAGAGGTGAGGGTTAGCGCTTGGGTCGCCCTTCCTTAGGTCTCTGTCACATGCAAAAAAAATTTTAAAAAGAGTAAAAAATAATTCTAGGGCTTTGGGTTCTGTTTTCGATGATTGGTTGAACGTTTCCTTGCTTTTTCCCTAAGAGCCAGACTCCAGCAATCAGTCCGAGAAAATGCAGGAAGGTTTGGAGAAAATTTAAAAATAGTTAGTGGGCATCAGGAGGCAGACACG
The DNA here is from genome assembly GCA_028551405.1 of Uromys caudimaculatus. Classification (NCBI taxonomy): domain Eukaryota; kingdom Metazoa; phylum Chordata; class Mammalia; order Rodentia; family Muridae; genus Uromys; species Uromys caudimaculatus. The sequence continues at coordinate 15,079,288 of CM052703.1, read as the reverse complement.
CCATCGAAAACAGATTTCTCTTGCTGGGGAAAGAAAAGGTCGATTTTGAAACTTGCAAGTCAAGGCCCGGCTGTTCCCCCCACCCCCTTCTCACGCAGGGGGGAAAAAAAAAGGCAGAAGGAAATTAAAAGTCAATTGTAATAGGCCGAGGGAGGTGAGCGGACCGGTGCATTCGCCACATGCAGAGAAAAATTAAAACAGCTTCTAGACCACAGGAGTTAGTGTTCGCCGCTCTCGAGTCCACCTCACCGTCAGCCAACCCGGCAGCACCGGGGCTTTGAAAACATCGAAATCTCTGAGATTTAAAACAAAACAAAACAAAAAAAAACATAATAAAAGAAAGAAAAAATCAGGCTGTGGTGGGAGAAACCCACTATATAGGCTTAAATATTTATACAGAAGTCATACAGAGTAGCACGGCGAGGGCTTCCGGGGCGGCGGAGGCCGCGTGTGGCGGCCGGCCCCGCCGGCCGGCCCGGATTTATTGCTTCGAGAGGGAAGAGGCGGCTGTCAGGGGCCAAGTCCGGCCCCGGGACAAGGTTGGAGGCGGGAGGTGCAGAGGAGGTCCCAGCTCCCCTTAGCGGTCCGGTCCGGGAGGCGGCGGGCATGCGGGCACCGGGGGCCCGGGCGGCAGGAGGTCCAGGGCGCAGCTCAATCGTCCACGTCGATCTCTTCGTCTTCCTCATCCTCTGAGCAGTCCTGGCTGCTGGCCCGCTGGTCCGTGAGCGGAGAGGCGGGCGAGAGCTGCAAGGGCCCACCGCCCGGGGCCTGCGGGGCGCCTGGGGGGAGCGCCGGAGAACCCGGCCTAGACTTGGCCCTGCCGCAGCCACCGCCGCCGCCGCCACCCGAAGCCTCCGAGTTCTGCTCGAGTTCGGCCAGTGCCACGATGTCCATCTGCCCGCTGGGGCCCAGTTTCTTGGCAGACTCCACGTCGGCCTTCATCTCCTCCAGATCCCGCTTGAGCTTGGCGCGCCGATTCTGGAACCAGGTGATGACCTGTGCGTTGGTGAGGCCCAGCTGCTGCGCAATTTGGTCGCGATCTGCCGGGGACAGGTATTTCTGGTATAGAAAGCGTTTCTCCAACTCGTATATCTGGTGGTTGGTGAAGGCCGTGCGTGATTTTCGCCGTTTCTTGGGCGTCTGTCGCTGCCCAAAGATGGTCATTCCATCGCGGCCTGGAAAGAAATGACAGTGTATGCTCGCGACGAGAGAGTCAAGACCCCACCCAGGCTCTCTCCCATAACTCTCCACCCGACCCAGGCCCATCCCTCTCTCCAATTCGATTCCACTCTCTAAACCTGAGCAAACTGGGCCATGGGATTCCTCCTGTCTCTGGTCGCCTGAAAGTCCCTAGAAAAAAATTGTTTTGGTCTCTGCTCCCTAGTACTTGGTCTGAAAGATGTAAAGTCTCACAGAGCACAAGGAAACCATACAGAGACTCCCCAAATGTGTTGTGAACACCGATTCTCCACCCCTTTCCAATGGTCGGACTCCACCCTACCCAGGAGTTGTCAGGATAAACAAAAAAAATCACCCTCTTCCCAGTCCAAGAGTAAGTCTAGGAGAGTCCAAACGATGAGAAGCCTAGGTAGCCGGCCAGACTCCGGGGAGAGCTTCAGATCACCCCAGAGGTTCCTAGAAAAAAGGGTCCCGAGCCCTTGTCTCCAGTCTCAGCTGCAGAAGCCAGGACTGGGGGGGCCTGACAGCCGGCGTGGGCAGAGGCAGGGGGTACGAAGTGCAGGACACTGCGTGTGGGCGATTGGGCGCAGGGGAATCTAGGCTCGTGCCTACCTTCGGCTGCCTGCAGGACGCTGACCTCCAGCCCCTTAAAGGTCTTGCTGGCGAGCTCCTCCAAGGCGCACAGCGGCGAGGTCTGCGAGAGCAGAGCGCGGCCCGCCAGGGGCAAGCCGCCCGGCGCGTGCTTGTCCGCGGCCGCCAGCAGGTGCGCCGCCCCACACAGCGAGTAACTTCTCCGCACGGACGGCTTGTTGAGGATGTCCTCGATGCTGAACGGCGTCAGCGGCTTGTTGGAGTTGGCGGGCGGCGGCAGGTGGTCCAGAGGGCTGCGCCGCCGCTCCTCCCCCGGCGCCGCCTTGCCGTCCTCCTTGGAAGTCATCTCGGCCTCGCTTGGGGGCCCGGCCGGGGCGGCTCGGGCCGGGGGGACCCAGCCCGCGGGCAGCTCGGGCACCGGACGATGGGAGAGGAAGGCGAGAGGCGGGCAGGAGGCCGCGCCGGGCGGGGCGCGGACGGGCAACGGGCCGATTAGCGCGGCGACCGGGGCAAGCGGAGCAGCGCGGGGCCCCGGGAGGAGAGCGTTGACGCGGGCGCCGCCACCGCCACCGCCGCCGCCACCGCCGGGGTTTCCAGCAAGCCCGGGCCGGAGCCGGGAAGCGCCGCGCCGGGCTCCAGTTTCGCCAGCCCCGGTGCTATTTAAAGGTGTCAGGTGGCTCCGCCGCGGCGGCTCCTGGCCCGGGGTCCTGGCGGCGGCAGTTGGAAGAGCCGAGGCGAGGGCGCCGATCCCGGACTGCGAGGGGAGGCGGAGAGACGGGGCAATTGACTATTGCTAACAAGTTAGCCTTGATCGAGGAGTAATCAATTATCTGCAGCTGCACTTCTCTTTCTTCGCTCTCCCTTCTTTCTCCTCTCCCTTCTTTCTCTCTGTTCTCTCTCCCCCCTGTCCTCTCTCTCTCTCTCTCCCTCCCTCTCTTAGCTCCACTCTGCTCCCCCCGTCCCTCTCCTTCTCTACCTCTCCCTCGCCCTCTCTTTCACTCTCTGTCTGTCCAATGCAGGCGGCTCTAAGTTGGGAAGCTCATTAATTAGCGGGCCGGGGGTAGGAGGAGCCGGCTGGAATTAGCCTGCCTAATGCGCCTGTCAGTCCCGGCTCTACGCCGTGCTCGGCCCGAGATGTTTGTAAATTACATTAGCGGTGCCTTTATTGCTCCCGAACCTGGGGTTACTAAAAAGCCACCGCCCCCCACCCCAAACTGAGAGCAGTGCTCTGGGCACACCCGTCTCCCGCCGGCCTGGCTGAGATGGCAGTACCAGCCGGGAGGTCTCAGGCTCTGCAAGCCGCGGTTGTGAAGCCAGAGAAGGGTACCAGGAGCCCCAGCCGCGGAGTGACGCGGTCGCCGCGCGGGCCAGGTAAGAACTGGAGCCCAGGCCAGCCCCGCTGCTGCCCAGAGTGGACTTTGATAATCCCAAATCAAGAACCCAGCGTCCCTAGTCTTACACTCTCTTGTCCCTCCAACCCCAGCCCTGGGCCGTGAGCCCGGGAAAAGGAGAAGCTGAAGACTCCCGGGGCTGGCCCCTAGGAGGTCAAAGCGGGCTTCACAGCCTTGGGTGGGCGACACGGGACAGAGGTGGGGATCCTAAGGGCTGGGGGAGGGGAACAATTGGAGAGCTCAGTCTTCCCCACCCGGAGAGGAGGGAGGAGTTGGCTGTTCCGCACGCCTCTCCCCTGATCTAAGCCTGAGGCGGGCGCCCTACCTCCTTCTGCAATCTTGCACACTCTTTCCTCCCGCCGTGGCTCTCGGGGCAAGCTAGGGCCACCGCACGTCTGATGACGGGCTTCTGACGGAAACACAGCCGGGTGTCGGGGTTACCCGGGCGGGTTCCAGGCTTCCCCGCTGCTCTCTGCCCGGGCCAGGGCCGGGGCCCCGCTGCCCGCCCCGCCCAGCCGGGCACAGGGCTTGAGTGTACAGCACGGCCCGACTCCAGCTGTTCCGGATGCCGGGTGGGGGCCGAGAAGGGGCCGGGCCAGGGCTGGGGCTGTGCTCTCGGAAACTCGCAGCGAGGCCGGAGAACCTGGCTGTGGATCCCAGGGCCTGGAATCTCTGAATATTAGGCGAGCATTTTGTGTGCATCGTTATTTGAAAATGTTTGTGCGTGTTTGTTTTTTTTTAACGTGCGTATTCGTGTGTGATTCTCCGTGTGTCTTTCTTTAAATGTTTATGGATCTCCAGGCATTCAGGCGGGTTTGAACCTAAACTATACCTTTCTTTTCCCTTGAGACGCGACAGTTTGGTTGTGCTGGGGGGTGGGGGAGGGAGGTCTTGCTACTCCATCTGGTTTATGTTGAGCCCTGATTTTCCACTTCTTCTCTTGGAAAAAGGAGGGACGTAAGAGAGTGTAGGGACTTGAAGGAAGAACACTTCTCCCTTCAGTAGCTGCACACACCAGACCCGCTTTGTTTGTAAACTCCTGAGTGGTCTGTGTGGCCCAGAAGCACAACTTGGGCCAGAAAGGGGTTCGTAGAGCAGCTGGAGAATTGGTGGACCAGGGCAGGGAGTGGGACAGAAAGAATGGAATCCTCCTTATAGGAAAGGGGGAAGGAGAGAGAGAGAAAAAAAGAAACTTAGCTGGGCTGGGGGGAAGGAACAGGCTTCCTCGGTGCAGGGTCCTTATCTCTATTCAACCGTTTGGAATCGTGGCTTTGTAGCTTTCTGGAGTAGAGAAAAGGATTCGTACCTGGGGTCCCCAGTGTGAAGGGCAACTGGCCTGCTTGGGAATGTTAGAGGCCAGCTTTCTACTTCCTTCCCAGACTTCACCCTGCATTTTCAGGAGGTGGGGAGAAGGTAGGGGGTGCTCTGAGGCAGAAATGATGATAATAGGGGCCCTAGTTCCCTGAGAGCCACAGATCCATCCCAGGCCTGATGCATTATCCCCTGTCTCCCATCTCTCATCCCTCTGCCTTCCCTGATGCTCTGGAAGTCCTGAGGAGGTGCTAAGCTAGTAAGAGGACGGGTCTAGGTGGTGGAGAGGAACAGGAGGGAGAAAAAGCCAGGGAAGCCTTGAAAGAGGGCACAAGGTACATCTGCTCTCCCCCTACTTCCTGCCCTTTCCTGTTATAACACCAAACCCTTGAGGAAGACTAAACCTTAAAGTGAAGCCCAGCATTATGGCTCATCTCCCTGTTTCTGAAGACCAGGAGAGTTGAGGATTTTTGAGAAACTGCCAAGAGGGGAAATGTGACCTGGGAAGCAGAAAGACCCACACTGTCTGGGATCTTTGTTCATATCTTGTCAATTTTATTCTACAGTCATTTGCTGTTTTACCTTCATGCACCTCCCCTTCCTGCCTTGCCCTATCCTGTGGATTTGCTTCTTTGGCCTAATTGGTTAGCCTCTCAGCCAGACATTGCTAGGAGCTCAGCATGTCTGAGGGTGCAGGGAACTGTGGTACCACCTGGCATTTGATGCTGCCATTCATTTTGCCCAGATTAGTTGTCCAGGCCACCTTGAAATCTGTTTACCTGTCCCAGTCACCTTTTCCTCAACTTGAAGACCTATCCTATCTCCAACTTCCCAGTCCCCAAGAAAAAAAGCATGTGGTAGACCAGGGTCTTCTATAATCTTGGGAACCCAAATCTACTGGTCTTTGGTACCTCTCCTGAAGAGCAATGGGGTATATTCTGAGTTGGTGATAGGCCCACCCTTTCCCCTCCCCCCTGCCAGAGTTTGAGACCCTTGAGTACAAGAGCCTCCATCAGGGGACTGCAAGCAACCTGGATCTACCCAATCCTGGGAGACACCCAGTTCTTACCCATCAAAACGTCAGATGAGTTTCCATACAGCATAAGGTCAAACCAATTGTACACGGTGGAGAGGACTGGCCCTGTGCCAGAAGGTTCCCTCTCAGAGGAGTTGAGAGATCATAAGAATCAAAAAGGAGAGGAAGCTTCTGGATCAGAAAGTTCAGCATGAGGAAGTGATTGGAAGAAACCCAGCCAGCAAAGTTCAGGCTGTGTCTTCCTGTCCACATGCCCTCCTGAGAGGTGACACAGGGGTGACAGAGACACTCACACACCCTAGCCAGCCGGCCCAGGGGCTTTTCACCTGGAGCCGAAGGCACCTGGACCCTTGGATCTCCTCCACCTCCCCAGAGGAACACCTACTGCAGAGGCTGCTGCCCTGTGTCCAGGAGCATTGACTTATTATTCATTGATTACAAGGCCAGAGTCCAGCCTTATCCATTGACAATGGAAGGACTTATTCTGACAGAAACTGTTCATCTTCTAATTTAGGAAATATCTCAAACAAAGAGGGGAATAAACATCCCGTGAATTGTCATGGGATTGTGTTCTAAGGGAGACCCTGCAGATCCAAATGAAACAAGATGTTTCTTAGCAAATGATAATAATTCACTTAACCCGTCCCCCAGGCCCATCTGATTCACCCCAGATTGCTTGGGTAGGCCTGTTCATTCCCAGCATCCATTTCCAAGTCAGAGTTCCTCCTGAAGAGACAGGTCTGGGTCTGATATCACTCTATGTAAGTAATGGCCACTAGTTCTGATGGCCTTTGTCCCATAGGAACTGCTTCTCAGTCCCTGAACTTCAGAGAGTCCTTCTGCCACAGAAAAGTCTTCCATGGTCCTATCAACCTGGCTGAGCTAGGATTTGTCATTTGGGGTTTTATATTCTGTCCTGGGCCATGTCTATAACAGGAGCAATAACAACAGCTGTAAATAAAATACCACAAACCCTTACTTTGCCTGGTTCCCAGATAAGCTAAATTTATTCATTTGTTACTTTACAACTTTTTGAGGTCGTTCTGACTAATAGTCCTCATTTTATAATAAGGAAAATGGGGAACAGAGATGGCCAGGAGCCCATCTAAGGTCATGGCTTGTTGGGGATTCACTGGGACTGGAACACTATTGGTCTCTGACTCAGGTCTGTACTCTTATTCTCCGACCTCTGAGACTCTGAACTAGAGGTCTCTCCAGGCTCTGTGAACAGGTCTCAGGAGTTCTGAAGACTCGGGACACTTTGTGTAAACTTCATCTACAAGCCTGAGTGGACATATTTTTTCCTGTGGCTAATATTATGTAACACAGTGGATTCTCAAAAGGGTTGGAGATCCAGAAAAGGCAAAGGGCAGAAGGAGGCCAGTGAGGGAAAGGAGGCAGGCCAATGGGGAACAGGAGGAGAGCTGCCTCCTCCTCCCGGGCCTAGGAAGCAAGAAGCCAGCTGCTCCAAAAATCAGGCTGGGCTCCAAGCTTACTTCTGAACCTGCCTGGCTCTCCCTTTGCCAGGCACAGCTCTCCTGACCTCTGCCTGTGGCAGTGGGGGCAGGGTTTGCGCCTGGGCTATTCTTTGGGGAGCACACACACATCCGCTCCCTCCCTTCCTTGGTGGAGTGAATTCCTTCAGATACTGTGACAAGGTACATCCTTCTCACGGCTGGAGGGACTAAATGCTTTTTGGAAGACATGAAGGAAACGCTGATACACAGACACCAAATGACAGACAGGCTGGGATGGAAGAGTCCCCCAGAGACGCTTGAGGTCTGTGTGGTCCCCAGGCTCTACAGCCCCAGATCAAACCTCTTCCCCCTCCCCCCCCCAGGCCTTTGCTTCCCTCATCCAGGGTCAGAATGGCCTCTGTCCCTCTCTTCCTGCCAACTCTTTCCCTATGCCAGTGCCGGACTCATCACCTTGGGGAAAACCTCCGGGTCTATCCAGCTCCTCAGCAGACCCCCTGAGAGTCACTGTCACAGTGCCAGATATGTGATGGTTTGTCTGTCAACCCTTCTGCTTCTCTCTCCATCTGGTTGTAAACTTGAGGAGGACAGGACAGCCATTTCTCTGTGTGCCCCCATGCCAGCCGGGGCATGTACCGAGAGCTCCCCAGGTATTTGTTGAATAAATAAACTAAACAAATAAGAGACAAAGAGAGCCAGGCAGAGAGTTCACTCAGTCTTGGCCCCTGAGAGAGGACGAGGGTGCAGGCGAGGGTACACACATTGTTTTGGGCAGCTGCATGCAGACGGGTGAGGCACCCTGCTGCTCACACCTCCAATATGTGCAGAAGGGTGCAGAGACGTCATTCCTTAACGCTTTTTGCAGGGAAGGGGGAGGGGTGCCATTGGGGAAAGCTAGGATCTGCATCCAGCTGTGGCCTGACTAACAACTGGACTTCGTTTCATTTTGTTTTGTTTTAAACAGGATTGATTCCCTGCCCTGTGATGAGTTCAGAAATGGAGAGGGAGGACAGAAGATTGGGCAGAAAGGAGGGGCAGAAAACACACCCAGCGCATCCCAACAGCCTGGGGGATCTGTGAAGAGGGTAAAAAACCTCGTGTGTCTAGACGGGGTCACTAGTTCTGTTTCAAGCAGAAGTCCGCATTAGTATTGCACTTTGAAAAAACCAGAAACATTTCGGTAGGTGATTAAGGGACAATCGGTTAGAAACAAGGGAAATAGACAGGGTAAAGGTGTCCACCCAGGAGACAGGGCCTCCTCCTGTTGTTGCCTAGGCAGTGAATTACTGGCCTCGGAATGGAAACCCATCCCCTGGTGTACCCGGGAAGGTTATTGGAACGCTGTTTAGCCCTTGACTGCACTTGTGGATGGGCCAACAATGCAGGTTCCCATCTCCCCGCCACCTTCCAGCTTTTGACATTCTTTTTTACTAACTGCGGGGGCTTGGGGGTAACCCTGTTAATGGTAGCCGTACTCTCTACTCCACCGAGGTTTCTCTGCCTTGGGGAGGGCGCTGGGCACAGGAGACATCGAAGTCTGGGCTATTATGCCTGGTGGAAAAGCTGGGGCAAGGAAGCAGGAGAGGTGACCAGGGTACTATAAGCCGGTATTGACGGCTAAGCGGGGGCGGGGGTTGGGGGCGGGAAGAAAGGCCTGAGTCAGGCTCCTCATAATAAACGGCACGTGAATAATTCAGCAGCCTAGGGGATCATTGCATTAGCGCCATGGCCACCCCATACCGCCCTCGCGAGTGTGCCGAACAGCGGGCTCACCTACCAGCAAAAGTAAGAGACTTGGGTAGAAGACCCCTTTCCCCCAGTCGTCCTGAATTATGCCCAGGCCGAATTCTACCAGCACCCCTGTCCTGGATCCCCTTGGACTCCTCTAGCCACTTCTGGATAGTGCTGCCCCACATAAGGCTCTAGAGTGCTCCCAGACTTTGGGCAAGAGAAAACAGGCCCAGCTGGGGCCAGGGGAAGAAAAGAGGATGTAAGTGTCTGCCCTGAAAAAACTGGCAGCTGAAGGACCCTGGCGGAAGGCGGATGTGGCTCTAAGAACAAGGGGTTTCTACAGAACTTGGAGCCCGGCTCCCTTCAGGCTGCTTTGGGCCAGTGGGATTTCCCTTGAGATCGAAGAGAGTTACTGGCAAAGCAACAGAGCCCTCCATGGGCTCAAGTCCCCCAGGTACCCTAACCCATGGCCCCTGCAGGTCCAATTTCCATGATGTCGGGCTTTCTTCCGAACCCAGCCCATCCGGACTCTGGAAGAAAGCGCTAGGGTACTCGCACTGGAAGCCTGGTTTCATTCCCCGGAATCTGTTCCCATGGCCTTGCCCACTTTCTTCCCACCCTGTGTTCCTGACCTAGAAGGCTGCAACCACCAAGTCCCACATCTATCCACGCCTTTAACTCCTTCAGAAATCCATGGATTTCTCCCCTTTCTACTCACGCTTTGTACTTCGTTCACTTCGGTGAGATCACCCCCTCCGGTTGGTTCCTCGGCTGCCTGCTCCTTTCTCCTTCCCTTTTCCTCTTAGTGAATCTTGGGCCAGGACCCTCACTCTGGCTCCAGAAGTATCTTCAAAGTGTCCTGCACAGCCAGATCCGGGCAGGAGGCAGCTCACTCAGCTCGGGCCTGCTGCTGCTCCTCCCTCCCTCCACCCCGATACACCACCCTCAGCGGCCCTTTTCGATTGATTTAAATCTTTTCTGAGGTGCTTGGTCCTCGGGCCTGGCTCCTGGGAAAGCCTGGCTTACTGTGCAGCTCCTGAAGAGGGGTTCTTTCTAAGCCAAACATGTAACCACTTCCCAGAGGCAGCAGGGCAGCCCAGGTATCCTCATAGACACATGGGGCAGGTGAACATTAGCTGGCTGTGTGGCTTTAGGTAGGTCTTAACCTCTCTGAGCCTTGCTATCCGCCATTATGCGGAAGGTTTAGGAAGGGCGACAAGAGACTAAGCATTTTCTTTTGTTTAAGGAAGTGGACTGCCTGTGCTGAAACCTGAGCAGGAAGCAAGGTTGGAGAGATGGCCATTTGTTTTAACGAGTATTTTGGAAACAATTGGCTGTTGTTTGGTTTGTACAGTAGATTGGGTGCCAGGCATGTGAATCCTTTCTAGTACTTGCCACTTCTCCATTTGCTGAAAAGAACTCATTCAGCCCTGATCTGCCTCACAAGCATTATTAGAACCCAGAGCCGGATCTAAGCATCTCTTGCAGTTAAGCCGTGCCTTATCTCCTTGGATGAGAAATGGAGTCCTGGCAAGAGAATGGCAGAGCATTGCTTGTTTCTGACTAAGAAAGCTTTGAAAGCTTCATTTTATTTTCTTTTTCTTTTCTGTTTTTGTTGTTGTTTTGTTGTTTTTGTTTGTTTTTCAAGACAGGGTTTCTCTCTGTGTAACCCTGAATGCCCTGGAACCCACTTTGTAGACCAGGCTGGCCTCAAATTCACAGAGACCCGCTTGCCTCTGCCTCTTGTGCTGGGATTAAAGGTGCACACCATGCTCCGCTCAAAGCCTCATTTTTAAGTAAACGATTTTGGTGGCATCCAAGGAAGGATGGAAGTAAAACTCACAGAGGGACTTTCTCGGCAAGTTATAGGAAAAACCCACGAGGGTTGGGAGTGGGGTGGGGGAAAGCAGTGTCTTCCAGGAAAGAAGCCATCATCGTTCACCTGTCTGTCTTCCTGGGCGAGCAGTATATCCCTGCAAACCAATAAGAAGCAGGAACTCGGAAGACCCCTCCACTCTCTTCCTCTCCAGGGCGGCTTCTCAGAGATCAAGTGAATCCCAAAACTGCAGAGGCTGGTTTGGCTGTAAGGAAGCAGAGTGGAAATTAGAGCTTGAGACCCTCTGGGCAGGCAGAGTGGGTTTGAGCGCGGCTCTCCGGGACGAGGTCGTGGCCCTGTGGTAGCCGGTACAGACCAAGCGTCCTGCACCACAAGTCCCATTACATTGTATTTATGTTTCACTTTATTGTTTTTTTTCCCTCTCTTATTATGGTCTCACTCTGGGGGAGGCAAAGGATATAATATATTCATCTTTATTATACCAAATCTGTGTGAAGCATTTAATAAAACGCTGTTTCCCCACAGCCAGGGACATTAGTATGAGCCATTCTTAAGTTAATGCTCCTGGGCAGAGAGCGCCTGCGTCACAGCGCCTGCTGCTGGCGGATGGGGAGAAGCGCAGGCTACTCTGCGTTCTGGGTGTCTTATCTGTGGCACCCGTCGGCACGACTCCTGGGGCTCCTGCACCTCAGGGGGTCTCAGAAGTGCACAAAAGCCCGCTACGTCCCTAACACTAGGTTAGAGCGAATGAAAAAGGAGGTGATTTCATCACTGACTCTGTTGTAGGGTTTTGGTGAGACTAAGGACGCTCAGGATGCAAGATCGTGGGGGAGGGGAGTTATGAAGACCAGAGAGAAAGAAATCAGGAGTGATTTCAAACAGCTTGGACAAGGTTGGGCCCTAAGGGAGCAGAGAGGGCAGCTCTAGGTTGAGGGGAGTCCGGGAGGCTCTACAGACTCCTGTATCTTACCTCCAGGAGCCAAGAAAAGACTTCATCTGTCATATTTGACCCTTGAGTTCTCTCTCTCTCTCTGTGTCTCTCTGTCTCTCTCTCACACTCTGTGTGTGTGTGTGTGTGTGTGTGTGTGTGTCCGTGTGCGTGCACGATACCCTTAAGTATTGCTTCAGGAGCTGTTCACTTGTTTGATTGTTGTAAGCAAGCCTGTGTGTGTGTTGTGGCTCACACGTAGGATTTGTGTATTGTTTTGTTTTTTGAAACAGGAACTCACTATGTAGCTCTGGCTGGCCCGGAACTTGCTATGTACTCCAGACTGGCCTCAAACTCACAGAAATCCACTTGCCTCTGCCTCCTGTTCTTCTGAGTGCTAGGACTAAAGGTGTGCACCATCATGCCTGACCACACCTAGTGTTTTTACATCTGTTCTCGGGATCAAACTCAGGTCCTTATGCTTATGAAGTAGGTGCTTTACCCACTGAGACATCAATCTAGCCCCAGGAAAGGTTGATTTTTAAGTCCCATTTTACAGTTAGTAAACTGAGGCTCAAAAGAAAGAAGAGGCTTGTCTGAGGTGATCCGGCTAGAAAGAACAGCAGACTGCCTTGGAGCTCTGTCTCTCCTTCCCAAAGCTCTTAGAATCCCTGTTCTCACCACTGCTTTATCACGTTCTCTGGGGCTTTCGTGGCCTATAAACTCTACATTGTGTTTTCGACACACGCATGAAAAGTCCCCCAACACACACACACACACACACACACACACACACACACACACACACACACACACACACTCAAGGAGAAACCATCAGCTGAGAGTTCATTCCCAGGCCTGCTACTCCACGCCCTCCAGAGCCCACTTCCTGGTTACTTGTAGGGTACAGGTAAGATCTGCTTTAGGCATCTTGAAGCAAAACACCAGAACAGCAGTTGGCTAGGCAAGACCACCCAGAGACTTGGAGCAGAAGGAGCCTGAAGAAGCACTATGATGCCCCATGAGAGCTACTACCCCCTCAGTTCTTAGTCTTCCTTTGCTCCCAGCATCCTCTCTGTGTGGTAGGAATCTCACCACTTGGTGAGGGCTGCCTGAGCAAGCTCCTTTGGTGGCTGGAGGTGTTGAGGAACTGACCCCTTCCCTGGGCTGGCTGGACAAAGGGCATGGGGAGTAACTTGGACTAACTTTGTGTTAAACTCAGGCAAAGACGGTACTAGGGTCTCAGGTTTAAGGAGATGTGATCTCCACGTTGTGTCGAGCCTTTAAGTCTGTGCCTTAGCCATCTCTCCACTCCAGCCTCACCCCAGCTCCACTGGGTGGTCCCAGGAGATGAAGGCATGACCTGCGACCTGCTGAGAGAGGCTTGGGTGGCTGCGCTCAGCTCACCCTTGTGAGTATCTTTTCAGAGGATGGAGGTGTAAGCTGTGGATAGAGAGGCCTTGTGTGGGGAAGCAAGCAGAGCGGACAATAATAACCTTGGTTATTCTTTTCACCACACCACCACCACCACCACCACCATCACCACCACCACCGCCACTACCACCAGTCCTTCCCATTCTGCCAGCACTTCTGCTGTGTGGAGTAGGAGCTGTGCCCACCCTGTCCCATGTAGAGCATAACTGGTTTAGCCGTTTGCTCCTTCCAGTTCTAACAGTTACTGTGGAAAGTGAGGAGCACGTTGGCTCATTGCGTGGTTTGCTGCTGGGTTGTGGCTGCTATACAAGGACTTGTCTCAAGCACAGTGTGTACGAGTGGGTTAGCTCTTCTTGTCTCATCCTGTGTGTGTGTGTGTGTGTCTGTGTGTCTGTGTGTCTGTGTGTCTGTGTCTATCTGTGTGTCTCAGTGTGTGGGTGTCTGTGTGTATCTCTCTGTGTGTGTCTCAATGTGTGTATGTGTTTTCTCTCCAATTCCATGCCAAGCAAGGAACTGGATAACACGACAGGTATGCAAAAAATATAGTGGAAAAAACCCCACACATACACCATTGTCTAAAAGGTGTCTGTTACCTGGCCGTAGTGGCTCACGCCTTTAATTCCTGCACTTTGGAGGCAGAGGCAGGTGGATCTCTGAGTTTGAGGCCAACCTGCCTGGTCTACAGAGTGAGTTCTAGGATAGCCAGGGCTACACAGAGAAATCCTGTCTCGAATAAACAAAAGCAATAATTAATTATTAATTAGCCAGCTGTTTTGTAGACTGTCACAGGCAGAGCCACTAAGGTGACTCCTGGGGAGCCAATACTATCTCTCCAGGTACTGCTTCCTCTTTTCCACAGCTGAGCTGAGTACAGCTGGTGCTTTGAGGCCTCCCTCTACATTCTGTGTCAAGTTGTATGCTAGCGTGTGAGTAAAACAAGAGCCAGCCTAGCCGGCCGGGCTTCTACCAGAGAAGAATAACCTAAGGATATGAACTGCTCAAAGCTCTTGAGAAGCCATGCAGATGGAGAAAGGGTTTCTGGGGGATCAGAACCTGGAAGGATCCCAGAGCCAAGAGATCTGCATGGCAGATCTGGGTCTGAGTTACCTCTGGAGAGTGGCTGGGGTGGAGTGGCTGGAGGGAAGAATCCAGAAACTCAGAGTTGAGAGCGAGGGGCAGTACGTACCATGGTCAGAGTCAGGAATGTCCAGGATAGGTTTTGGGTCGGCAGGCAGGCCTGTCTAGAGTGACATAAGATAAATGGAAAAGACATTTGTGGAATACCTTGACTGTCCAGGCCTAAAGCTAGAGACAAGAAAATCAAGTTCAGAAATTAGAGTAAGCGGGGTCTTAAGACCAATAGTCAACACCTAGTCTCTTCCAAAGTGGTTGCCTCAGATGATATAAGAGGTTTTTTTTGTTTTGTTTTGTTTTTTGGTTTTTCGAGACAGGGTTTCTCTGTGTAGCCCTGGTTGTCCTAGAACTCACTCTGTAGACCAGGCTGGCCTCGAACTCAGAAATCCACCTGCCTCTGCCTCCCAAGTGCTGGGATTAAAGGCGTGCACCACCACTGCCCAGCCGAGGTTTTTTTTTTTTTTTTTTTTTTAATTTTGTTTTTTGATTTGTTTTTAGATGGGTCTCCTGTAGCCCAAGCTGTCCTGAACTATGTAGTAGAGGATAACCTTGAGCTTTCAATCCCCCTGTTTCAGACACCTCAGTGTTGGAATTACAGGTGAGTCCTACTATGCTCAGTTTTATGTGGTACTGGAGATTAAACCTAGGGCCTTGTGCATCTCAGGCAGTCATTCAACCAACTGGGCTTCATTTCCCTGCTCAAAGTGTATTCCTACTGGGACTCTTAACCATGGGGCTTCGTGGTGCCAGACTATAATTCTAGCTGGGATGGAAGTGAGAAGATCAGGAGTTCAAAGCTATCCTCTAGTGCCTAGGGAGTGAGGCCTTGTGCTACATAAGACCTCATCTCAGAAGAAAATCAGATAAACAAAACCGAGACTCTTCGAATTGGTCGAGACAGAAAATCAGAACCTAAGACCAAAGCTCAACACTTAGTCTTGTCCAAAGCTGTTGCCTTAGATGATGTAGGAGGTTAGCTTGAAAACTGATATCCAGAACAAGAATGATGTCTGGGGTGCCCCAGATGAGAGCTTGAAGTCTGGCACTTTCTGCCTACTCGTGGGCATCCTGGGATAGGCAGGAGTCCTTGGCCTCTGTATATCCACCTAGCCGGTCTTACCTTTACCCTCTGATACAGGTGGGATCTTAGTGCCTACTGGGCCCAGCTGGGCCATGCTGCTAGAGGGTGGGACTGTGGTGCCTGTGGTGGTGCCAGCAGAGCCAGCGTGTAGGCGTTGCTGTACCGGCCTGTCGCGGAGCGCAAGCCTGCCAAAGAGCCAGAGCTCTGTGCCGCGTGGAGGGTGTCAGGGGTGGTATTGTCGGCACACAAATGCTCAACTTTATGTACTTTTAACTAGAGGTGTAACAGATGGCCCCGTTTCTGTCCAAGCCAGGGAGACTGGTGCCCATTCCGGCTGTAGCCAATCAATCGCGCCACTCTGGGGGGAGCTACAAGCTGGGCTGGGAGGCCTGGAGCCAGCAGCCACACAAGGCTGTCTGCTCGGGCTGCCTCCGCCAGCCGCTCATCCACAGGCCTGGAGGTAGGAGGGCAGGCAAGTGGCATCCCTGCCTGGAGCCTGGACAAGGTCTGTCAGGGAGGGAGAGCCTGAACCTATATACCAGGTTCCAAATGGCCAAAGGAGACAGTCAAGTCCCCAAGTGACCCTGCTTGGTCCTTGCTCTCATATGGTTCCTCCTCAGCATCTAACCCCACAAACACCTAACCTTGAGACAGTTGAGAACCACAAATGTGCCATGCCCTGCACTGTGGACACTGTGCATTATTAAAGACTGGGGCAGACAATTCCACCATTGGGAGAAATAATCATGGGACTGCATAGGGCATTTAAAAACACCCAAGACATCGAGAGAAAGAGAAAATAGGCCAGAATGGTCCCAGAGTTGGGAGAAATTCAGTAATACATTCTTTTATTTTGTTTAACATTATTTATATATTTATATTTTAATATATTTTATTAGTTTTTGAGGCTTTCATACTGGCTTTTGTTTTGTTTTGTTTTATTTTGAGGCAGGGTCTCATGTAGCCCAGGCTGGACTCCAACTCACTATGTGGCTGAGAGTGACCTTAAACTCCTGATCCTCCTGCCTTTACCTCCCCAGTCCTGGGATTACAGGTCCCTGAAATAATGTCTGGCTGAAGTAGTTGATTCTCATATTAATATAATCAACCATCAAATAGGGAGTGGAACTTCCTATGAGCCAATTCCTTTCTTAAACATAAATAACACATAATTTCTGTTCTTGAGACCTTGAAGACAGGGGAGGCAGACAAATGCACAGGTTAATTGGAGCAGTGAGATAGGATTCATAAATCTGTAAAAGGATTGCAGAAGCTCAGAGCGGGAACATTTCCTCCTGCCTGTGCAATCCAGCAAGATGCCAGCAATGGCTGGCTCTGAGCTCGTGCAGGTAGGAGCTTTCGTGGAGAAGGACACCTGACAAGGAAGGGACGGGTGTATAAAGACAGAAAACGAAACTGCATGGTTGGGCGGTTGTGATGCTCACCTTTAATCCCAGCACCTTTAGTGCCAGGAGGCAGACACAGGCCAATATCTTTGAGTTTGAGGCCAGCTTGGTCTACAGAGTGAGTTCTATGACCGCCAGGGCTACACAGAGAAACCCTGTCTTGAACACACCCACCTGCCTCCAAACCCCCAAAATTTCATGGTAATGGTCAAGATCTGGACAATGTGGGTGGGACAGGGGTTTGGAATATGGAAGGAGGAACAGAGGGCATGAAGCAAGACAAGAGAGGACAATCCTAACCCTCCGTCACAGCTTGGCAACCTGACCCAGAAATGCTCATCTCTCGGTTGCTCTCCTGTTACCCTAGCCCTGCATCCTAGGTAAGATCAGAGGGAATGAGAGAGGGAAGTGGTGAGGGAGCACTGTAGCCTAGAATTCAGGAGTGAACAGCAGACCATTGTCTGCTAACCGTGTGCCTGTGGACTTCTGAGCCTTGGACAATCAGCTTTTCCAAAGGGTCCTGAGGAAAAGCTTGGGTGATGTTCAGTCGCCAAGCAGTAACATTAGCTTACCGCTCAAGGCCAGGCAGGAGAACCGTGCAGGCATTATTCTTGACTATGGGGGTCGGGGGATAACAGTAGTCTGAGCAAAACATGGAGATCCATTCAAGTAACAGCAAAAGAAAGAGCAGTTTGTGGTCAAGCCTATAATGTTTGTCTTTGAAAAGCATGTAGGGACAGAGAGGGCTCCCAGAAGCCACTCCCCCCTCTAAGGCCCAGGCGCTCAATGCACCTCTTTATTCTATGTGTATCTCTCCTCATTAATAGTATTATCAATTATTGTTATTAATTAATTAATAATTGGCAGCATTAATTAAATATAATTAAGTGACAATTATCATTAGTATTGTTACAGGAGAAGAAGAAACAATCCTTTTTATGTTCTGAGTCAGACCCAAGAGTGTCCATGTTTGACTCAGTTAATTCTCTTACCGGGAGATTAGTTAATTGTGCCATTCCCATTTTACATACAAGAACACAAAGGCTCAAGGAGGTTGCCACCTGCTCTGCATTCGAGCCAGGAAGTGGTAAAGTCGGGATTCTCACTCAGGTTGGCCTCCAGAGCCCCAGCTCATATCTGTTTCTGACCGCTGTGCAGCAGCGAGAGCTTCCTGGGTTTTCTCATAATTTCTCATAACTGTGACTTGCATTTGACCAGCCGGCCCCTTCGAGTCTCTCTCTACATCACCCCTGATAACTGCTCTAGTCTCTCAGTATTTCACAGTTCAAATTCCCAGGAGAGGGACTCGGACCGGTCCAGCTCATCTTTTAATGCCAGGCCACATGGTAAGCAGCTGCCCAGCTGAGGAGAGTAGCCCTGTGCACGCACAGTTTGGTAGCTGTGAGTGAGCAATGCTTTACTAAGAAAATGTAAGGCGCAACAAAGGGATGGGGGTGGCTTCATGGATGACAGGCTGTGGCTTGGGTCTTGAGATAATGTTTGGCTTTGAGAAGCAGAGGACTCAGAAGGACGAGCCAGCATGGATATAGGATGGAGGGGGAGTCGGCTTGTCTTACTGGGCCAGTGGAATGCATAAGAACAGTGCAAGGTAGGTTGGAAAGGTAGAAGTTGAAGGTCCGTGACGAATGGGGTTGTAGTTCAGTGGGAGTCACAGGATGTCTTTGAGACAGATGGGATTTGGTGTACTCATGACCTTCTGAGCCTCCTAAGAACAGCCTTTGCAAAGCCCTGGGCAGTTCCAGTTTATGCCCCGTCTTACAGCAGCCATGTATTTTAATCTGGAATTACTATTTTTATTGAGCCTCCTCTTGCAAAACACATTCTGGTTTATCCAGAAATGGTGATGTGCATCTGTAATTCCAGCACTCAGGAGGGAGAGAAGGCAGCACTGCAAATTCTAGGACAGCCTGGGCTACATAGTGAGTTCAAGATCAGACGGGGTTACATTTTGAGGATATCTGTATCTATCTAGATGTAGTAGTACATGCCTGTAGTCCTAGCACTTGGGAAGTGGAAGCAGGAGGGGGAATAATAATTCAAGACCATCCTTGACTATGTACTGAGTTTGAGGCTAGCCTGAGCTACATGAGACCCTGTCTTGGGTGGGGAATTATCATTGAGATGCAGCCTGGTTTAAATGCCAAAGTATTATAATGGGCTCGTGGGCTGCTGCTATGAAAGGGTCAGTGTGAGTGTGGCGAGAGAGAGGCAGGAATCGCCACAGTTCAGGAAAGGGCAGAAGGGAGACGACAGAGCAGGTAGGCAAGAGGGCCAATGTGGAACTGGCAGAAGCGGTTTTGGGCTGACTTAGGGAGAAGGGAGAAGGATGGAGGAAAGTAGAGCTTCCTAGTCCCTAATGGTGAAGATTGGTTGAAAACATGGTAGGATCTGAGACGGGGCTTGCTAGAGACGGGGAGTTATGGAAGTTAGAGATTTTTCTGGGATATCATGGATGCTCAGCAGGCAGTTGGGCTAGACCAGGACTTGGAGCTGTCAGGTAGAGATTTGTCCAAGCAGATGGCTAGTTATAACCGGGGAAGTGATTAGCGTGCCAGAGAGAGCAGGGTTACATTAGAACCGAGCCCAGTTTCTAGGAGATTCCTCTGAGCAGGAAGTGGGAGAAAGGACAGAAGTCGGTGAAGTAACTGAATAAAGAGGAATACTAGGAAGTCGGTGGCCCAGAGGCCATAGAGTTCTTCAGAGGGACTTGCAGAGCTATTGGTGAACAAGATGCAGAATGGCCAGTGGGCTGGGGTTACTTGCCTATTACAGGTGACCGAGTTAGGCCGCAGAACAGTGAGCATTGAGTGACAGATGGCAAAGAGCCAGAGGTGGGCAGGGTTGCTTACTCATTCAAAAACTTTATCCAGGGGCCTGGAGAGACTGCTCAGGAGTTAAGAGTACATACTGCTCTTCCTAAGGACCAGAATTTGGTTCCTAGGACCCTCAGCCTTAGTCCAGGTCCTGGGGCTCTGACACCCTCTTCTGGACTTCATGGGTACCAGCACTTATGGGCCCATCCCCCATCTGCAGTGAGAATTGTGGTTTCTTTAAAAACCCAGTTACGTGTATATGTTTTTGTTTTAAATCCCAGGTGCAGAATATGGGGCTGCTTCAGATGGTCCACAGCCACTAACTATGATTTGTCTCGTGCTTTAGGAGGGGCGTGACTTTTTGCCAGCTGCAGATGGTTTATGTTTGGAATTCTGGGGACTCTGGAGAGGGTATAAATTTGAGAACCCCTGAGAGGAGCCTCGGAGGTTGCTGCTCCCTGCTGCCGCTGGTTCCTGTAGCTGCCATTCATTCATCAAGTGGTCTTGAGCAAAGAGAGAAGAAGAAATTGGATGGCCTGACAAAGACTGGACTTGCCCCAAGGAACTCGATGCGTCTAATCAGCAAGAAGTAGTCTAAGGAGATCAGCACCCCCTTTCCCCTGTAACCTCCTTTCCCCTGTAACTTCTTTCTTGCCTACCTAGTGTTGGGGACTTGGGGGGTGTTAGATATAAGAACCCAATAAAGTAACCAAAAGGTATGATTATACCCTTCCCTCCATATATATATGTATATATATATATGTGTGTGTATATATATATATATATATATATACACACACACACACACACACACACACACACACATACATACATATATACCAACATTGTCAAGGAGACCGGATGAGGGAGAGTCAAGGAGGAGGGGATATAGATGGTGCTGATGGGGAAAGGTCCTCAAAGCATCACCTCAGAAGCAGGAGGGAAGGAGATGGTTAGGTGAAGGAGAAATTCTGAGATAGACTAGTAGGTTTGGGGAGAGGTAGAGAGGGCATGAGGCTCTCTTATTTTCCATCAGATGTGGACTGAGGACGAATGGACAGTGTGAGTAGGCTGTTTTATTCAACGGTTCCAGTGTGCCCAGGAGGAAAAACCAGAGAGTGAGTGGAGCATTGTGTAAGGCTGGCAGGAGGCTGAAATGGCTGATGAGGGCTGGGAGGGGACGGAGAGCAGGGTCAAAGGGGAAATGGGCAGGAAGAAGGCAGAGGGTACAAGTGAGCAGTACTGAGGGTATGACCAAGGTGAGCGGAACTGTGGCTCATAGAGGAGGCTTTCAGACCCTGGAATTCTGGGATTTCTAGAGCTAAGGGTGGGTGGTCATGCTGTTTTGTGGCTAGATAGAGGATGCATGGCTGTCCTTAAGACTTTAAAGACCTCAGCAACCCCACAACGGGGATGGGGGAGGCTGGGGGCTGCTAGGGAACACACTGCTCTGAGTATTTCCTGTGACACAACTTTTAAAATCACACAAGTGGAAAAAAAAAAAAAAAAAAAAAGCTGAGCGGTAGTGATACACACCTTTAATCCCAGGCAGAGATAGGCGGATCTCTTGAGTTCTACACAGCAAGTTCCAGGACAGCCAAGGCTACACAGAGAAACTCTGTCTCTGAATAAATAAATAAATAAACAAACAAACAAACCACACAAGTGGTATGTTTCTTTCTTTCTTTCTTTCTTTCTTTCTTTCTTTCTTTCTTTCTTTCTTTCTTTCTTTCTTTCTTTCTTTTTTAAAGGTCAATTCAAAATAAATAAACTAGGACCAGAATGATTGAAGTGGAAATTTCTGATGTCTTTGGAGACTCAGTTGTGTCACGTGATGTTTTTCTAGACACGTGGGAGGGTGCTTTGCTGGAGCAGAGGCTTGAGAGCCTGTGATGTCTGGAAAGAGTGTAAGTAGAACGCC
Source organism: Uromys caudimaculatus (assembly GCA_028551405.1). Classification (NCBI taxonomy): domain Eukaryota; kingdom Metazoa; phylum Chordata; class Mammalia; order Rodentia; family Muridae; genus Uromys; species Uromys caudimaculatus. The sequence goes on along the minus strand of CM052703.1, from coordinate 15,057,999 downwards.
TCAGAAAGTGAAAGGGTGGTCTTGCATTGCTACACCTTGCAATGCTTCGCTGGTCTTCGCTGGTCTTCACTTCATAGAGGGAAATGGGCCAAAGAACTTCTTATGGTATTCCAGCTGATTCTTGCTGCTTCTGCATCCTTGTGCCAATTAGGCAGGACCTGGTGGTTTCTGCTGGATCCGGCCACTGCTACTGTTTCACGTTTGCTGTTTGCTATTGGACTGGATTGCTGGTATCCAGGCAACCAAGAGTGAAACCAAAGAACTGCTACTAAACAAATCCACAACTCCCTTTTCCTGTAAACCTTCTTTTCCCCCTACCTCTGGCCAGTGGGCTAGAAGGGAGGTTGAAAGGTTCTAGAATCCTTAATAAAGTAGGTTTAGAAAAATCTAACCCCATAAATGATGACACCGTGGTTAAAAGAAGCACTTGCTGCTCTTGCAATAGATCTAGGTTCAGTTCCCAGCATCTACATGGCAGCTCACCTTCATCTGGCCTCCCTGGGTGACAGACAGGCAGGTGCTGGACTTGCACACACTCAGGCAAAACACTTAATACACTTATAATAAGAATAAACAAAGTGAGCATGGTGGTACCTGCCTTTACTCCCAGCACTCGAGTCAGAGGCAGGTGGATCTCTCTGAGTTCCAGGTTAGCCTAGTCTACAGTCTACCTAGTAAGTCCTTGGACAGTGAGGGCTACATAGTCAGACCTTGTCTTAAAAAATAATAATGAGAAAAATAAATATTTTAAAAGGAAATATTTTAAAAGAATATCTGATAATTGAAATAAAACTAAAATAATTTATAATCCCATCCCTTGGAAATCTCCAGGGGTGATGTATTGACGAACACTCTCCTGGATCTTTTTGTTTGTTTGTTTGTTTTTATTTTTGAGACAGATCTCTCTTCCCTGTCCTGGAAGTCACTGTGTGAATCAGGCTGGCTTTGAATTCAGAGTCTACCTGCTGTGTCTTCCTCGAGTTGGGATTAAAGGTGCACACCACCACGCCCAGATGTCCCCCCAGATCTTCCTCTGTTCACATACGTATGCTTCATGTATTTCTTCTTAGCTTAGGAAAAACAGAAATTAATTTCTCACAGTTCAAGGCTGGGAAGTCCAAGCTTTGTCTCTGATGAAGGTCTGCTTCCACATAGACCACGCCTTTCAGCATCTTCATATGGAGGAAGAACTAAATATACACTGTAAGAGCCAAAATGGGGAGTCACATTAAGTACACACAATGGTTTTTAAAATAAAATGCACTGTTGAGATCATTTTAGACTCACGACTTGTAAAGACAATACAGGGAGTGTTCGTGCCTGCCTTTCAAAGTCTTCCCCCACTGTTAAAATTGTACATTATTGGGGTGCATTTGTCAGAGGAAATCAGCATTAGATCATTGTGACTAACTGACCTCTACACCTTATTTGCCCATCGTGAGATTTTTCATACAAGTCCTTTTCTTCGTCCAGGATCGAGTCCAGGACACCGTATTGTGTTTAGTATACACACTGCTTTGCAACCTGCTCGTTCATTCACCGCGATGTGGAGATGTCGTTCTAAATGCCCTTCCATACCATTGCTTTAATGGCTGCACAGTATTCTGTGGATGACTGTACAGTTGCCAATCCCTACTGTGGGAGAGGCTTAGCTTGTATCCAATTCTTCATTCTTATAAACGAGACTGGGATGAGCCCTTGAAGCCAAATTTTCTGGACTCTCCTGGTTTGCATTTTTACAATAATTCTTAAACACAGCATTGTTGGGGCGAAGGAATCCACCTTGTGGGGCTGTGGGGCCTCTTACACAGCGTCCCTCTTGAAAGGTAATGCTGTTCACTGATACCAGCTCTCCCCAAAAACTTGTGTGTGTGTGTGTGTGTGTGTTGCTTGTGCTATGTTGGGGATCGAACCCAGGACCCTGGACATGCTGGGCCTTTCCTTTCCTTTTTTTAAATGTATGACAGAGAGGAGTATGAATGTTCAGACCCCTAAGAGAAGCAGTCTTTCAAGGCCAGACCCACATTTTGTACCTCAACTTTCCTTCCTGACAAGGGCTACTCTGGCCCTGAATGCAGGTAGCAGCCTGAGTGGGGGGTTGGGTAGTAAGCTACGACTCCTGGCCTCTTGGATATCTCTTGACTTGAAGGCTGCAAAGGGGGCTGGGGTGGAGGGGGCAGTTTCCTGGGCTTTGTTCTTTTGCCAGCAGCTCAGCTCAGGGAGAGAAGGGATGAGAAGAAGTTGTAAGGGGAGAGGGAGCCTCTGGTCCCCCCATGAAAGCTGAGAAGCAGGAGGGCAGTTTGGGGGCGGGGGGAGACAGATTGGGAGAAATGTAACCTCCTGGAGACGCATGCTCCGGTTCAAGCAGGAGGTATTAAGGATGAAATATCTCCCGAGCAACAATTCATCTCTAACTGGGAGGAGAGGGACTCGCTGACATTTAGCTGTGATCGGGGGCTGCACACGCTTGTCTCTAGAAGCCTAACAGGAGCGCAGCTGGTTGTGTATGAGCAACTATGCTGTGTGCACACATGTACGTGGTGCATGTAACAGGGTGTGAGGTGCTGTGTGCAGCTGCAGTGGGGTGGTGGCTATGGAAGTGACAGCCTGCATGAGATCTGGTGAGGGACAGGATATGACAGGTTATATGTGGCTCTTAAGAGGCTTGTGTGCACACGTACGCAACAGGACAAGTATGAGAATATTTGTGTGATCGAGGCTTTGAAAATCATGTTTGTCTCTAACATGGTGTCAGAACCTGCATGAATCCATGTGTGAAGCTCACTGCAGGAGGGCGATTGTGCAAGGGTATGACAGGATACTGTGTAACCTTGTTTGGTGACAATGAGATAGATGCTGAAACTGGGCTTGGGACACCAGTGGATTGGGTATAAATGGTAGTGGATAGCAAATCAGCCCCTAGAGTAGGCTGCATAAGCTATTGTCGTCCATGTGTGGAGCCTTTGTGAGCTTTGAAAGATACCCCAGGGCCTGGGAGAGGCTAAGCTGGTGCTATGCTTGCCTGGCATGCACGAAGCACCAGGTTTGATCTCCGGCATCACATAAACCAAATATGGCGGCTCGCATCTGTAATCCTAGGATTGGGAGGTGGAGACACGAGCTTCAAGAAGTTAAATGTCATCTTCAGTGAAGAACAAGCTGGAGGCCAGCCTGGGTTGCATGGTCCTGTTTGTAAAGACAGAGAAAAGAAGAAAAGAAGGAAAAAGACCAACCTGCCATAAAGCCGTCAGTCAGTCCTTCAAGGTCTCTCTATGCCCTGGAGAAGCTCCCCATGCAGTCCTAGCCTTTGTGGCACCAAGAAGACCCTACTTGGCCCCCACTTTGTTTCTTTATATTCTCTTTAAAGAACTTTTTCGTGGTACTTACAATTTCAATGTTTCAATGTGTGTCAATAAAGTATCATGGTGGTTAAGACTCCCTTTAGCAGTTTGTCTTGTGCATGATAGTAACACCAGTTGCTAAATGAGGGTCTGGGAGAGCAGGGTAGTGGCTTCACAGGTATTTCCTGGATGACTGAGTATTTGTTGAGCCAGACAGAGAGCCTGTGCTTGAGTGTGGGCACACACACAGGTAACCGTGTGGAGCTGAGCTGGGAGTCTATGCATCTGCCGGATGCACGTATGACAGGCGTGTGACTGTTAATCTCTCACACACTCCTCCCCCCTCCCCCTCCCCCCTCCCCCGGTTCCTATCCCTAGAGCGCACTGAGACAAGTCAAGGTGGAGGGAGTGGTAGGTTAGACCTGCTGAATGAAGGGGCAGCCAAGGCTTATATCCTCCACTCACACGTTCTTTTGACCTCATTTCCCGGGTCTGGTTGGGTCTTGACAGTTGTTTCTCAGAGTTGGACTCAGAAGAAACCACTGACCAAGCTATCCAGACTCTATCCCAGGCTCTGTCCCAGGGCCAACTCTTGATAATCTTTTGTCCAACCTGGGTTCAAATCTCTGATCCTGCCTGGTGGGGCTTCTCGAGAACTCAGAGAGATGGAAATTAGAAGTTCAAGGTCATCCTCAAGTGTATAGCAATTTTGAGGCCAGCCTGGGCTAACCTGAAAGCTAGGTGTGGTGATTCGTGTATGAAATAGTGCTAGAGAGTAGAAACAAGAGGATTTGTTGCAGGTTTGAGGTTGGCCTGGTCTATATAGTGAATTTTGGACCAGGAAAAGGTACATAGAGATACCCCACTTCACAGAAGGTAGCAAGACTAGAGAGACAGTTCAGCAGTTAGGAGTGCTGGCTGGCCTTCCAGAGGTCTTAGGGCTCGGTTCCTAGTGCCAATATGATGGACTGTAACTTCAGTGCTGGGGAAATCTCTTCTGGGCTCTGCAGGCACTGCACACCTGTGATGCACAGACACACATTTAGGCAGACACCTATACATAAAAAACAAACAAAGGCGCTGGAGAGATGGGTTCAGTGGTTAGGAGCACTGACCTAGCTCAATTCCCAGCACCTACAGAGCAGCTCACAACTGTCTGAAGCTCCAAGATCTGACAACCTCACACAAACATACATGCGGACAAAACGTCAATACATATAAAATGAAAATAAATTATAAAAATAAATTAATAAAACCTTAAAAAAAAAAGTAGAGGTGTCATCAAAATGACTCAGTAGGTAAAGGCACAGGTCACCAAATGTGTTTGCATACACAAATAATTAAATAAATGTAAATTAAAAACCTTTCAAAGCTATGTTAAAGCCAGAGAAAGCCCAGTGGTGGTGGTGGTGGTGGTGGTGGTGGTGGTGGTGGTGGTGGCATCTGCCTTTAATCCAGCACTCGGGAGGCAGAGGCAGCTGGATCTCTGTGAGTTTGAGGCCAGCCTGGTCTACAGAGCTAGTTCTAGGTTAGCCAGGGCTACATACAGAAACTCTGCCTTGAAAAACTAAAAAGAGTCGGGCACACGCCTTTAATCCCAGCACTACAGAGTGAGTTCTAGGACAGCCAGGACTATACAGAGAAAGCCTGTCTCAAAACAGAAGCAAGACCAAAACAAAACCAAGAACCAAAGAGCCAGAAAGCCAGAAGGACAGATGCATACAGAGGTCGAGGCAGGCTGGAGTTGGTGTGTGGAAGTTAGGAGAAAAGCAGAGAGAAAAATGAGCTAGGGAGAAATAGATGGAGAAAAAGAAAAGAAGAAGTGCTGGCGGCTGACCAGGTTCGAGGCAGAGCCACAGGCACATGGCAAAGGCAGAGCCACACCACGCCCTTAGTGAGGGTGGGGGAGGGGCTGTGGAGGTCCAGGGTTTGTCAGGGCCTCGGGTGGCCACCCCACCCAGTCAGCCCCATCTCTGCCTCTCAAATCCAGAGCTGCCCTGAGATCTGATGGGCACTGAGCAACAGAGGCAGGCAGGGGGTTGTTGTGCCGAGGATACACTCCTCAGAACGGTTGGAGGGACCACAGGAAGGTCTGACAGGAGAGACTCAAGCTGGCTGTCCTTGTGTGACCTGGTCCTCTGGGTCTTGCTCTGGGTGAGGGAGGAAGACCATGCTCTGCTAGACTGAAGCAAAGCCTGAGAGCTTTGTGTTCCCTCAGGGAAACCCTGGGCTCCAGCTTCACAGCCAAACTCAGACCCTGGCTACGGTCCCTGTCAGGTAGAGGCCTCCTCCTCTAACACACGGGGACTTTATTTTGGTGGGGGAGAGGTGGAGAGTGACAAGACAGGGTTTCTCTGTGTAGCCCTGGCTGTCCTGGAACTCACTCTGTAGACCAGGCTGGCCTCAAACTTAGAGTTTGCCTGCCTCTGCTTCCAGAGTGCTGGGATTAAAGGTGCCAACGCTTAGAGCCCAGGGACTCTAATCTTTTCTTCTCCCTTTCCAGCTCCCCAGACTTGTTCCCATCTCTTCTGTTGTTAGAAAGTTTGCTATTTGTTCTGGAATCTGACCTGTAGAGCAGGCAATCCCCTGCCTCTGGCCTCTGCCCTTCCCCCAGCCCCCTCTTGAGTTCACAGAACTAGCTGGATCAGTGCTTTAGAACACAGCTGGCTCTTGCAAAGAACCCAAGTTTGGTTCCTAGCATCTATGTCTTGTGGCTCACAACCACCTGAATTCCAATTCCAGGGGAATCTGATGACTCTGGCTTCATGTACACATTTACACACGTACACACACACACACACACACACACACACACACACACACACACACACACTATAAAATAACCTGGGTTCAGTTCCCAGCACCCTCATGGCAGCTCACAACTGTCTGTAACTCCAGGGGACCTGACACCCTCACAGACATACATGCAGACAAAACACCAATGCACATAAAATAAAAATAATTTTTAAAAGAAAAAAGAAACCCACGCAGCCAAAACAAAACAAAACCCAACAAAAAATAAACAATAAAAAACCAGAAAACAAACAAACAAACAAAAACAACAAAAAACAGAGCACTAGGCTCCGACAGAGATGGCAGGGCCAGGTCTGCATTGCTTCTCATTACCCTCCCCCAACTTTCAAAGTTCTTGTTTCACCTAAGACTGGAGCCTTTGCAGGGAATGCCCCTGTCAGGGTAGAGCTGGGCTCATCCATCATCTGCTAGACTCTTGCCCATTGTGCCCTCTTGGGATGAGCCCGAGCATCTTTTCCTTTCTCTCGGTGACAACTTGATCAAACTCTATGCTCCTAAGCGACAAGTCTTGTTCATCCGGTGGCTCCATGGTCCAGTTCAGAAAACTGAGTAGTGAATGAGTGAAGACTGGGGGCGTGGCTCAAAAGGACTGGGGGCGTGGCTCAGTCAGCAGCGTGCTAGCCTAGTATGCATGAGGCCCTGGGCTAATCTCAAGCATGATGTAAACTGAGCGTGGTGTTCCAACATTTCTGTGGTAGCGGCAGGGGGATCATTCTTGACTATCCTGAGTTGAAAGACAGCCTGGCCTTCTGAGTTTACTCATAGCTCATCTGGCTAGCACTGGGTGGAATCTCTATTAATGAGGCCTGAATTCTGTCTAAAGTTCAGGCAGCCTATGCACATAGAGAGCCAACCCACACTGCACCCTCTCTACAGATAGGCCTTGTCTTGGCTAGGAAAGCAAATTGGAAAGGGTCTGGTCTCAAAATCTATAAAACCTTCTTCCTTTCTTAACCCCTGGCCCTCTGTCTATATATATAAAGTTTTTATTTTATGTACATTGGTGTTTTGCCTGCATGTGTGAGGGAGTCGGTTCCCCTGGAACAGGAGTTACAGACAGTTGACAGTTGTGAGCTGCCATGTGAGGAGTGCTGGGAATTGAACCCGGGTCCTCTTGCAACAGCAGCCAGTGTTTTTATTTTTTTTTAAGAAAAATTTTAAAAAGATATATTTATTTAGTATACAGTATTCTACATTTATGTATGTCTGCACACCAGAAAAGGGCACCAGATTTTGTTATAGGTTAGTGTGAGCCACCATGTGGTTGCTGGGAATTGAACGCAGGACCTCTGGAAGAGCAGCCAGCGCTCTTAACCACTGAGCCATCTTTCCATACCCTGACAATTCTATCTGAATGAAATGCAGACCCATTCCTACAGGTCACAGGATCAGGTCAGGGATCTGAACCTGATTCCTGTATCCACCCTGGGATAGCTTTGGATCTTCTTGCTTCCCATGAGGAGGAAAAAGCCACATGTGGCTAGAGAGGTAGACTGCTTGAAGACAACCAAGAAGCCTGTGAGCTCCAGATGACAGAGGTGTAGGAGAGAGATGGTGATATGGCCATCCCTCTTCCCAATCCAGACTCTACGCTCTCACTGTCGTGGAGGAGACATATTCTATCCAGAGTCCGTCTCTATGGTAAACCTTCTGGAACAGAGCAATGGGTCCTTATTCTTTCTAGAAACCCTAGGAAATACATAAGCTGGAACAAGACCACTGAGTGAGGTACTACAGTCACGGTGAAGGGCATAGTTTTGAACTGCCGCACAGCCCAGGCTATCAACTTGAAGTACCTCTGCCCCTACCACCTGTGTGGTGGGATTACACACATGTGCTAACATGCCTGGCTCTGGACAAAACACTCCATGCCATAGCTCACTCTCCTTCCGCCATAGTTCCTGAGCACCCAGCTGTCTACACTGTGAAGTCTTGCTGGAAAATACCATTTCTCAACCTGCTTTGGGCTTGAGAGTTCCAAATCGGCCTTCAGAGACCAACTATCCAAACCTTGCTTGGTTTGCTCAGCAAAAACCCAAGAAAAGATGTTGGCAGGATATTAGTACCAGAAATGGTAAGGCACTGCCAAGCTCCCTCATCTAGCCAGGCCAACCTCTGTAACGGAGAGCAGAGTCAAGGCTTGTAGGATATTAGTCAGGGATCTATAAGCTATCGCGTCCAAGCAGGCAGGAACCTCGAGTCCAAAAGATCAAATAGGACGATGGGAACTTGATCTGAGCTAGATGATTGAGTGAGGAGGGGGTTGGGGGAGCAGGGAGTGCAAGAGATTATTGTGGTGTGTGTGTGTGTGTGTGTGTGTGTGTGTGTGTGTGTGATATTCACGTATGCATGTGAGAAGGCCAGCATCCAGTGTTTTCCCCAATTTCTCTCCCCTGGCTTTTTGTTTGTTTGTTTGTTTTTCAAGACGATTTCTCTTTGTAGCCTTGCCAGTCCTGGAACTCTCTCTCTGTAGACCATGCCAGCCTCCAACTCACAGAGATCTGCTTGCATCTCTATCCCGAGTGCCTGAGATTAAAAGCATGTACCACCACCACCACCACCACCACCACCACCACCACCACCACCACCACTCAGCTCTATTTTTTATTTTTATTTTATGTGTATTAGTGTTTTGCCTGCATGTAAGGCCAAACACTTTCTGCTTGCCTGCTTCCCTCAGAGGCCAGAAGAGGGCGTCAGATCCCCTGGAACTGGAGTTACAGACAATTAGGAGCCATGAAATGGGTACTGGAACTCAATGATGAGTCCTCTGGAAGAGAAGCCAGTACTCAACCCTTGGGCTACCTCTCCAGTTCCTATATTTATTTTTAATTTCCTGTATATGTGTGTGTCTGCATTTGAATATAAGCATGTGAGTGTAAGCACCCACAGAGACCAGAAGTATCAGATTCTCCTGGAGCTGGAATTACAAGCAATTGCAGGCTATCTTTTTTGTTTCTTTTTAAAGACAGGGTTTCTCTGTGTAGCCCTGGCTGTCCAGGAACTGGATTTGTAGACCAGGCTGGCCTGGAATTCAGAGAGGTCCACCTGCCTTTGCCTCCCAAGAGTTGGGATTAAAGACGTGTGCTACCACACCACCGCAGGGCAATTATAAACTATCCAACCGTACTGGGAATTGAACTCGGGTCCTCTGCAATAGTGGTGTGTGCTCTTAACCACTGAGCTAAATTCCCAGCCCCTCTACTGAATTTTTTGAGACAAGATCTCTCACTGAACCTGGAGCTAGACCATTTTGGCTAGACAGCTGCCATCAAGCCCTCTGGCATCAGCCTGTCTCCATGTTACCCCCACCAGCCATGCTTGGGGTAAGTATGGAATCTGACTGTCCAAACTGAGGTTCTCATGATTTACCCAGGAAACCATGCTCCTATCCTTAAGAGATTATTTTGACCAGGAAATTATGGATATATTCCGAGATTTCTAGACAGACAAAGAGCATCTGGGTACAGGGTAAAGTGTCTCCTTATAGTACCAAGATGGTAGAGATATTAGAAGCTATAGTATTTCTTATTATGGGATAGCAGAAATGGTTGTTATAGTGAGGCTGAAATTGAAATTATTAGGCTGATTATGGTAATAGCAGGAATGGGGTGATGAGTGGTCATTGTAAATGAGTGTTGCCATGGTGATAAAGGGAGTAAGTGGTGTTGGCTGTTGTCATGGTGAGGGGGCGTGGTGACATAAAATCTCAGAGTAACAGAAAGGATCATTTCTGGAGTTGAGGTAGCATCAGTGGGTGATCCTGGCAATAATTATAGTTACAAATGAAGGCAGCTGTGAGCTGATCGCAGCAGAGACTTAGATGTGTTTTCCAGGTGCGTCGGAAATGGATCGGTGGTAAACGCAATTCTTTGTGCGATAGTCTTCCTCCTTTAACCCTGTTGGTGTATGAGGTAGGTCTAATCCTTTAAGTGAGCTCCAGAGGAACATACTATGGCCCAGATCCTCCTGAGCCTGATGCTCCTACAATCTTTCCTGGTCTGCTTGTTCGGATTAAAGGCAAAGGGGAAGTGAGAATAGCCCTGTTCCGGCTTTCCCTCTTTTGCCTCCATCTTCCTAGGGGTCTACTTGATTCCTGAGATAGTCCTGCCCCAGGGTCCAATACAGGAAGCTAGGCTGAGAAGCCAGAGCTTGCTCCGTGTGCCAAGCATCTGGCTAGAAATGGGATAACTCTGCCAAAAGGCCCTCCTTGCAGCCGTAGGAACAGTGGTTACTGTAGATGCTACTCTCAACTCAGGGCTAGTCCTCAATCCCTAATTGGTTTTCAGCCTCCAGCAATTCCCTGAGATCTGTGCTGGCCAATCTTGCCACTTCTAGCCAAATGTGGCTCCTGAGCACTGGAAATGACTTCTCCAACTGAGATGTTAGTTTGAAGACCTAGCATGAGAGAAGAGGAAGTAAAAGATCCCCTTAATAATTTTTTTATGTAGCTCACATGCTGAAATATTGTGTAACTGTTGAGTCATGTAGATACATTACTAAAATCAAGCTCATCTGCTTGTTTTCTTTTTTACTTGTCACGTGTCTACTAGAAACACGTAAGTGCGGCGTGTGGTCCACACGGCATGTGAGGCGTTGGCTTTGCTCGTCTGCTTCTCCTTTGTCCAGAGATGATAAAGGAAGGAAGAAATGAGGAAGATTCAGAAGTAATGGTGGGTTAAAGCTACAAGAAGTTTGCTTCTCTCTTCCACAAAGAAGATGCTTGTACATGAACAAACGTAGCAGCCACACCCCAGTGTCAAGGCCCAGGGGCCTTCTTCACTATTTGTCTACCTTCCGAAACACAACTTTTACCTAGAGGTCTAAAAGAGGCTGCTCCAGCTCCCTGTCCATTTTATACCCATGAGAACTGGTAGGTGGTGAGCTCCTTTTCTTAGGAGCAGAGCCATTGGCTACTTTGATAATTCTGAGGGCAGAGGTGCTTACTAACCAGCTGAATGACCTGAGTTCCATCTCTGGGCCCTATAAAATGGAAGGGGAGAGCCAATTGTTCCAAAGTGTCTTCTTACCTACACACACACACACACACAGACACACACACACACAGACACACACACACGGGGGGGGGGAGTGAGTGAGCATAGCACGTCTGCCCATGTGTCTACATGCATCGACAAATAAGTAAATAAATAAATGTAATAATTAATCACATAAAAGGAGCCTAGAAAATAATCTCTGCTCACCTCTCATTAGCCAGGATCTAGTTACCTGGACATATCTAGCTGCAAGGAAATCTAGGAAATGGAGTCATAGACCCGGTGGCCAATGTCTACCTGACACTTGAGGATTTCAATTATTCAAAGAGGCAAAAGAGAAGAAATACTGAGGGACACAGAAGGTCTCCATGGCACCCAGAGAAGGGCTGTTCTCTTCCCTGGGTCTGAGATGCTGGTGCAGCTGGCAGTAGAAAAGCGAAGAAGCAGTCTCCAAGCAAAGCCTGCTCTTCTTAGAATGACCTCTTTTGACCTATTTTTCTTGTTTTGTTTGTTTGTTCGATTGGTTGGTTGGTTGGTTGGTTGGCTGGTTGGTTTTTGAGACAGGGTTTCTGTGTGTAGTTCTGGCTACTCTGTAAACCAGTAATCTCCCAATTATTCTTATTATTATATTATACAGTATTCTCTTTCTGTAAACCAGGTTGGCCTTGAACTCACAGGGAGTCCACCTGCCTCTGCCTGCTGGAATACTGCCTTAAAGAGGAGATCTCTTTAAGCTAAGGGAAGTATTCCACTCACCTCCCAGCCTGCTGACCTGCCCCACTTTTTGAGACAGGGTCTCTATGTATCCCTGGCTATCTTTGAACTTGCTATGTAGACCAGGCTGACTTTGAACTTACAGAGACCCTCTTGCCTCTGCTTCCCAAGTGCTGGAAGTAAAGGCATATGCCACCATAGCCAGCTTCATCCTGCTACCCTTTTGTATACTGAATAAACTATTTTTTTCCTATGAAAAGGGGTTGGGGATATAGCTTAGTTGGCAAAGTAAACAATTCTTTAAAATCTAAGCTCTCGTGCTGAGACATCGACCATGCTTGTAATACTTTGGAATTTATATTCAAAATCTTCACTGATCACATGGCACAGAAACAATGGCTTCGAGCATTTATTAGGTAGACTCTCGCTGTTAGATGCTGCCTGCTTGCCTTCTGCCCTGCCACGGATAACTTTCTCCACCTCTATCAGATGCCCAGTGCTGGCAGGGACTCTGAGAGACCCAAGTGACACAAAAGACTATGCTTCAGGGAGTGTATCACTGGAGAATTTGCTTTTAAAGGGGAGGGGGAGAGAAAAAAAGAAATAAAGAAGAAACCAAAACCAAACCAAAGACCGTTGTCCAAATACCCACAGAGTGGATGGTGGCTGGGCCGGGCACACATCAGCCTTGCCTCGCTATTCTTGATACCCTCCAGGAGTTCACAGCTAAAGGATTACTGAGAAAAGTAAACTTGGCCCACGTAGATAGGACTTATGTCTATCTTGCTCACCGACGCATTAATTCCCTTTCTGTGTACACAGCAAGTGTGAGGAGCATCCGTTGAATAGAGGGATGCGTGGACAGGCCTGCGTGTTATTCTGGAGTCGGAGCCAGAGTGTAGTAGTGAGGAGGGCCATTTGGGAGATTACTGGGGTTTTTAGTAGGACTCACAGAACCCTCCCCGAGTCCTACTTCAGTATGTCCCCCATTCCTTCAATACGGTCCAAGACTCTGGTTCTACACTCCAGTCCTTCCCACCACCTTCTCCACTGATGACTGCTTGGTCTCCTAAACTCAGGGTGAACTGCTTTTGGGGAACCGGATATGTTTGGCAGAGAGATGGGGTGAATGTGGGTATCTCAGAAGAGGTTACCCTTAGTCCCAGCTCTCTGCTTTGGAAAGTCCTTTGTTCTTGTCCGGGTGGCTGCCTGCTCCAGGGTCAGATAAGGCAACCACGATCAGCTTTAGGAGAAGGCCTGTTCTGGTAGAGGGGCCCACACCCCAGACTTCCCCCTCTCCCATACATCTTGGTGTCAAACACATTTTATTTCCTCACGTCTGGGGACCCAGGGGCTTCCCCTTCAGGATTACTTCCTCCTCCGGTTTGTTTTCCAGCTGGAGACTTCAGGAGCCCCACTGCAGGGGGCGGCTCCTCCTCTGTGGTCCACAAGCTTCAAAGGGCAGTGGAATGCCAGCTGGGAGACTGCCGGCCTGGGAGGAGGGGGCACTACCAGCCAAGGTCCGGGGCTCTAGATGGGGTCTCCCTCTCATTCCTCCCTGCTCCCTCCCTGTAAGGACTGAAGAACTCTATCTATGATCGGAAGGAGACTTCAAAAGTTAGAAATAAGGGACTCTCTGCCACCCCCTCCCCCAGGGCTCAGAGGGGGCCAGGAAATGCCCCTTCATGATGGATTAGGTGCCTAAGAGCCATGGCAAGCTCAAGGATGGGGAGACCTTCTCCCTTTTCATGGGGCTCAGATTTCACGATTTTGGGCGGGAGGAGGGGGTGAAATAATTAGTAATTTGTGATTAAGTCTTTTCATGGATATTTTGTTTCTTTGTTCTGTGATGTCGCCTGGAGCCATTTAAAAAATGACTTAATGACAAAAAGAAAATAATTGCTCTTTGTAACTAATGACTGTGTCAGAACTTAGAAATCACCAAAGCTTTGGAAAGTAGAAACCAAGATAAGGACAAGGTGGGGGTGCTGCCCTCCAAGGAATCTAATCACCGATTGGAAAAGTGGCCCAGAATCCATTTGCACACCATGGTACCCTGCTTTCCCCTGTGACCAGCCAGCACCCCCATACCTGTCCTCAGTCTTAGGGATGCAGGCCTCCAGTCCCTTTAGTGTCAAGGAATAGTCAGATTGCCCAAGGACAGTTAGAGGGTCTCCAATTGGCCTGACCTTGGGATTGCTCTCTCTTCTGTAAATGTCTCTAGAGAAAGACCACTCCACTCCAACAGAGGTGCAGGTAGGAAAACTCCACTCGTGAAGTCACAAAGGATCTCACAGTTGTCCTGGGATTCTAGATCCTTCTGAGTCTTTCAAAATGTGTTAAATTGTGTGATAAGACTAAGTTTGGACACAGAGAATCACACTTGTGATCTGGATACCCAGTATTGCTCTGAGACTGAGGCCCATCTGATTTTCATAGTGAATTCTAGGCCTACAGAGTAAGATCTTGTCCCCCCAAAACAAAAGCTTGAATATATTCAAGGTATTCAATGGGATGGCTCCGTAGACTTTTCTAGATCATTAGTGCTTACATTTCTCCAGCTAGACTAGAGGACTCTCCTGGGCACTGAGAAAAGCCCCTGTTTGGAAGCATCCTGTCTGTCTACCCTCTGCCAGGGAGGCCAGTTGTCTAACCTACAGCTTCACCTTGGGCCTCCAGCAGGAAGCTGCTAGGGCCTACGCCCCAAGGACTCCGCGCCGCTCCCCACCTCCTGCCGGCACCTCCGCAGCCTCTGGGGAATGGGCCGGGAGATGGGGAATTGCTCACACAGCAGATTCCACTCCCGTTCCCTTCCCGGCCCTCGCTCTGATCTCTCCCAGGGGGGAAGGCTGGGGGGAGAAAACCCGTTAACTTGTGCCTTCTATTTGGTTTTCCTCTGGTTATTGTTTAAAATGCAGAGATTATGAGGTCAAACTCTCCCAGCCAATATTTTTCTAATGAAAAATGTAGTGAGGCACGATTGAGTAATCTAATCTATAAGTTAAGCGTTCCACACAGCAGCGATTTTCACCGACAGAACTTCAATAAATCTTGTTTTGAGAAAAATGATATGGGGCTGATGTTCTATTTTTGTCAATTTGAATGGACTCCCCAGCCCCCCAGTCCCCAGAAACACTGCATTGCACCCG
The DNA here is from genome assembly GCA_028551405.1 of Uromys caudimaculatus. Lineage (NCBI taxonomy): Eukaryota > Metazoa > Chordata > Mammalia > Rodentia > Muridae > Uromys > Uromys caudimaculatus. The sequence goes on along the minus strand of CM052703.1, from coordinate 15,042,984 downwards.
GCCAATCTCTCCCTTCCTTCCCCCAGCGCTGGCAAGAAGAAGCTCCGCTCCGGAGGGTCTGGGGCCAGAAGTGTGTGCCCCAAGTGGGCCCGATCTCTGGATCCTCATCCAGGGTAGGGGATCAGTGAAGGGTTAGCTCCTCTTGACTGCTTACCTAGCCTTGGGGTCAGGATGGCCAGGCCAGCCTGTCTCCCTCAGCTGTCCCAAGGCCACGTGAAGAACAGCAGCTGACCTCCAACCCTCTGCTCCACTCTCAACAAGCCCTTGATAGATTTGCCTCACCTCAGACAGAATTATGTAAATCCACCCTTAAAACTGCTGCTTCCCCATTGTCTACCTGGAGGCAAAAGGTCTCATGTGTACACGTGCATGCATGTAAAGGAAGCAGGGCTTTCATGTTGGGTACACAGAGCATAAGGCCCTCGTGGGTAATGGCTGCCAAGACTAAAATACAGAACGGTGTTTCAAGCCCAGGTCGCATGCTGGAGGGCAGGTTGTCTGAAGACGCTGGGGACACTAGAAGGGCGGTCAGAAAGGGTTAAGAGCCTCATCAAAGAGACATCAATTACAGGAGGTTTGGAAATGAGGTTCTCCCAGCCCTTCCTCCCAACAGCAAGCCACCGAAGCTATTGGCAGGCAGAAATGCTCAAATGCTCCAGAGATGCACTGGGGGGAGAGGAGGAGTCTCTCTCTCTCTCTCTCTCTCTCTCTCTCTCTCTCTCTCTCTCTCTCTCTGTGGGGGGGGGCAAATGGGAGTGTTTGAGTTTGGAAGAGCTAAGGATGCCTCAGAATTAAGACACTCATGGAAAACCAAGAAAGAAAGTTCCTTGGCTTCTTGGGGTCGGGGAGCTAGAGGAAGGGAGAACTGCAGTTGGGTCACAGACTACAAAACTGACTGACATTGCCGTCTGACTTCATCTGACTTCAGGTCAGCTTTTTTACTTGTAAAATGAGGATCGTCAGAACAGTCCTGCTTGCTTGCTAGGGATGTGAGCAGGTCAGAGGAGACGGCACATGTGTTCTGGTGCTGCTGAAACACTGCAAAGATGAGCTGCCATAGGCATGTGGCTGTGCCCTGTTGGAAGCAGACCTGGGAACAGTTCTCACAACCCCATTCTTTCTCTAGAAGTCAGGACAAACTAGGTAGTGGGTGGAGCTGGACACTTGTCCTTGGCCTGCATCTGATTGAGATCTGGGCTTACAGATTTCTAATTTAATGTTTTGTTTGTTTTTGTTTTTAGAGATAGGGTCTCTCTGTGTAGCCCTGGCTGTCCTAGAAGCTCTGTAGATCAGGCTGGCCTTGAACTCACAGAGCTCTGCCTGCCTCTGCTGGGATTAAAGGCGAGTGCCACCACCACCCAACTAAAATTTTTTAATCCTTATAAGGAAATAAGGGATTTATATGCTTCTGTATCTGTCCAAGTGTACCAGGGGTCTATAACAGTGGAAATGATCTTGAGAAATGCTTTGGGTACATGGAGGTGAACAGTCAGGACTAGGAGCTAGGAGCTGAGAAGGCCCCTGTGACAGAAGTTCTTGACACAGGAGGGGAAGAGTCAGATAAAGGCCATCTGCTCCTGGATCCTTCTTCAGGGTACCAAGGCCGTTGTCTCTTTCTTTCCTGGCCAGTCCTTCTTCTCCCAGGTGTCATCAAAGGGCCCATTCTGGGACTCCCACCAGCTTCCAGGTGCGAAAGGGTGGACTTTTAAAACTCTATACACCAGGCCGGGCATTGGGGTGCACATCTTTAATCCCAGCATTCAGGATGCAGAAGCAAGTGGATCTCTGAACTCAAGGCCAGCCTGGTCTATGGAGTGAGTTCCAGGACAGCCAGGGCTACACAGAGAAACCCTGTCTCAAAAAAACAAAACAAAACAAAACAAAACCAACCACAAAACCAAAACAATAACAACAACAACAAAAATAAAGACCATTACACATCAAACATTGGTTCAGGGGCTAGAGAATCTGCTCAGTGTTAAGAGCATTCTCTGCTCTTCTAGAGGATCCAGGTTCGAGTACCAGCACCTAATGATAACTCACAACCATCAGTAAGTCCAGTTCTAGGGCATCTGACTCCCTCTTCTGGACTCTGAGGGCACCAGGCATGAAGACGGTACCCAGACATACATGCAGGCAAAATACATACACAAAATTTAAAGGTAATAAATCATAAAAATGAAAACAAGCAAACAACATTGATTCCAAGTCACCGTTCATTTTCTGGTTCCATTTTCTACTCTATCATTTACCACACACCACTCTTCCCAGAATGGGTACCAAAAGTCAAAAGGAATCTGGGAGATGGTGGGGATAGCTAAAGCTGAGAATGTTCCAGCAGCCTCAGAAATTCTGCAAGCCCACTTCCCAAGAAAAATGGACAGCGACAGGGAAGGAGATGATGACCTCATGCAAGACCAGGCTGAGAGGGTGAATGCAGAGGCAAGATTCCTCTTGGATCTCTTTCATGCCTGGGCATTGGAAACAGACCCAGCAGGATCTAGCTGGAGCTAAAGGAGTCTATCCCAATGTGACTGTGAGAGTTTCAGTGGCCTGGCCTGGGTTACACCCGTGTCTGCAAACAGATCCTAAATCTCTTAGGTATAACAGCCCTGGAGATCTGTGGTGGAAGTCCTCAGAAACAGGGATTTGTGGTTGAGGAGAGGAGAACTTTCTAGATCTTTGGGGAACCCATACCGACTAATTAGATCTTCAAGGAGCTTTTAATCACATAGGAATATTTTCAGAATACTTTTTTTTTTTTTTTTTTTTTTTTTTTTTTGGTTTTTCGAGACAGGGTTTCTCTATGTAGCCCTGGCTGTCCTGGAACTCACTCTGTAGACCAGGCTGGCCTCGAACTCAGAAATCCACCTGTCTCTGCCTCCCGAGTGCTGGGATTAAAGGCGTGCGCCACCACTGCCCGGCTTCAGGATATATTTTTTAAAATATAGTATACAAAGTAGTTGATACAGAATGATCCCATTTAAAGCTGGGTTTGGTGGCATATGTCTACAACCCTTGGACTTGTGGCAGGTTTGAGTTCAAAGCCAGTTGGCAGACACATAGATTCTGTTTTAAAAATGTGAGGCAGGAGATGGCTCGGTATTCAAGAGCACTAGTTGTTTTCCAGAGGTCCTGAGTTCAATTTCCAGCACCCACAAGATAGTTCACGATCATCTGTAACTATAGTTCTGGGAGATCTGACTCTTCCTTGGGCACCAGGCATACGTGTGGCATGCTGGCATACCCATAACACCCAGACATATAAAATAAAAATAAACATTTAAAAAAAACCAAAACCTCATGTATGGAGCAAAAATAAATCCACATATTAAAAAGGAAGACAACAAGCAAATTACAGACAGTGAGTGAGCTGTATGTGGTGTTCTTTATTTTTAAATTTTTATTTAACATTTTAAAAAGATTTATTTGAGCTGGGCACTGGTGGCGCATGCCTTTAATCCCAGCACTTGGGAGGCAGAGGCAGGCCGATTTTTGAGTTTGAGGCCAGCCTGGTCTACAGAGTGAGTTCCAGGACAGCCAGGGCTATACAGAGAAACCCTGTCTCGAAAAAACAAACAAACAAACAAACAAACAAACAGATTTATTTGTTTGTTTGTTTATTTGTTTTGTCTTTGCAAGGCAAAGTTTCTTTTTGTAACAGCCCTGGCTATTCGGGAACTCATTTTGTAGACCAGGCTGGCCTTGAACTCACAGAGACCCACCTGCCTCTGCCTCCCAAGTGCTAGGATTAAAGTATGCATCACCAGGTCTAGCTTAAAGATTTATTTTGAAAGCATTCTGTGTGTATGTGTGCTCACGGGTATGAGGCCAGAGTGGTTGATCCCTGCCAGAGCAGGAGTTACAAGCAGCTGTGAGCCATCAAATATGGATGCTGGGAACTGAACTCAGATCCTCTGCAAGAGTAGTATGCACTCTTGGCCACTTGTTTGTTTGTTTACTTAGTGTATGCACATCCATGCTGCATGCGTATTGAAGAACTTGCACGGGTTCTCTCCTTCCATCATGGAGGAAATCTTCCAGGGACCTAACTCAAGTCATCAACGCTGGTGACCAGCACCTTTACTCAGTCAGCCATCTCGACGGCCAGTTTATTTATTTTTGAGACAGGGTCTTTCTATGCTGCCCGGGCTGGCTCAAAGTCATGATCCTTCTCCTGCCTCAATTTCCAACTGTTGAGATTACCAGAGGGAGCCACCACACCCAGGTTGATTTTATTTTCTTTTTACCTCTCTAGCTCTCAAAATTTCAACCACTAAGAAACTCTGAAAATAAGAGGAGAATTTGGGGATCGAGCTGACACCTCAGAAATAAAGAACTATTGCAGACTTCAGGCCTATGACCCAGTCAGTCGGCTTTGCTTGTCGTTGACTGGCCTGTGGGGGAGGGGAGACCAGCAGCTGGGAGTCAGCTGTGTCTAGAGACAGTCCGTGTCCAATGGGAGGTGGGACTCATTTCTGAACTGGATGGAGGCCAGGCTTAGGGATGGGGACCCGGTGTTCACTGCTGCTCCCCACCTCTGTCCCCAAGGAGCCAGAGACCCCAGGGTCAGGCTCTGCTCAAAGGATGGCTACCTTCTACTTCGTCACAGGTCCTGTCTGCCGCTGCAGGAGAGGAGGGAACTTCTGGGCTCAGCAAGGACAACGTATGGGGACAGACCCTGACCTGAGAAGCCTCTTTCCACTCTTCCCAGGACTCCATAGACTCTATCAGGAGTAGAAAGTAAGCTGACCCAAGCTGGCATGGTGCCACACAGGGTCAGAGTAAGGATTTGGACCAAAAAGTCTCAGTTAAACCCAGCTAGGGTTAGTAAAAACCTAGCTACAAAATTCTAGCCTACCTTCAATGATTCAGTTACATTAAAGCGGAGAAGAAAAAAAGAGAGAAACATATATTTTAAGAAAGGTTTTTGGACTACTTATTTGAAAGCACATTTTGAACTTTGTCTCAGTCTTGCAGCTAGGGAGGAAGCCTTTGGGAGGCCCCATCAAGATTATCTCTGGGGAGAGGCATCTTTGGGGGATCATTGCTAACATGGACTGAATAGCTCCTTCGAACACTTGCTGTTGGTGGAATAAACTAGGTTCTGAGAAGAAAGAGAACTCTGAATCTCATGAGAAGTTAGTCAGAGGAGTGCTTCAGCGCTGTGGTCAAGGAGGCAGGCAGTTCAGAGGCTGGGTCGTGGCTCGGTTGGTAATGTGCTTACCTTGGCATACACCAGGACCTGAATCGGAGCCCCAGAACATGCATCAAAATACCAGGTGTGGTGGCATGTGCTCATAATTGGTTTTGGTTTTTGTCTTTTGAGATGAGGTTTCTCTGGGTAGCCCTGACTATCGTGGAACTGGTTCTGTAGACCAGGCTGGCTTCGCACTCACAAAGATCTGGCTGCCTCTGAGCGCTGGGATTAAAGATATGTGCCACCATGGCTGGCACATGTTCTGACTTTAACTCTGGGAGACTGTGATAGGCAGACCTCTGAGGCTCACCAGCGTGCCTGGTATATGCAGTGATGGAGACTGAACCCAGAGCTTTGCACATGCTAGACAAACATTTTACTAATTGACCTATACCCTTTGTCTTCAGTTGAAAATTCTGCCTTAGTTCCTGCTCCAGTGTGGCAACTCAAACATAAAGCAATGGATACACAAATTCCAGGGTCACTTATGTCCAGGCCTGTGCAACAAAAGGAGAGCAAGTCAGAGGGCAGAAAATGCAGGCCGAGTGTCTCTGTGTGAGGATCAAGCCAGGTCAGTGCCTCCAAAAATTCCCTCCTATTGGAGACAAGATGGCAGGCATGCAGCTTCTAGTTCGGAGCTTTGTACCTAGTGGGTGTGTGTGTGTGCCTTTAGTAGTAGGGCAGGTGATTTGGGATGGTGAGGCTAAGTTTTCCTAAATTGCACGGTGAGAAAGCATTTCCCTTGCCCATTTGCTCTTTCTTTCCTTTCACTAGAACTTGAACTCATAGTGAATAGCCATAGTTCTTCAATCATATATATTCTATCACTGACTCTTTTTGAGACAGGATCTCTAGAAGCTCAGGCGAGCCTCAGACTCAAGCTGAAGTCAAGGACAGCCTTGAATGTCTGATCTGTCAGCCTCTACCTCCCAAGCATTGGGGCTCCAGGGCTTTTTACTGTTTATTTGTTTGGGGTTTTGAGACATGGTTCTGATAGGTGGACCTAGAACCCATGATCCTCCTGCCTCAGGGTCCTGAATGTTGGGATTAAAGATGTACACCACTATTACCTAGCCTCATCACCGGCTCTCCACAAAATATTTTATTTTATAGTTAGTTTTCTTTTTTAGTTGTTTGAAAATGATAGTGAATGTGACTAGACATGGTGGCACACTCCTGTAATCCCAGCAGTTACCCATAATCCTAGGGGTATCTTGAGTTCAAGTTCAACACAGGTTATAAGTGAGACCTTGTCTCTGAAACTAAATAAAAACAATAAATGCTTCCTATGAATTAATATCATAGAAGAAAAATCTCAGGGCCAGGGAGATGGCTCAGTGAGGTAAGGCACTTGTCAGCAAACCTGGGAATCAAACCTTAATTCCAGGAATTCACACAGTAGAAAGAAAGAACCAACTCTATCCAGTTGACCTCTGACCTCCACACCCATGCCATGAGCTAGCAGTGCCCCCCATAACATACAAAATTCTCAGACCTTGCCAGATATGGTGGCATGTGGCTTTAATGCCAGCATTCCAGAGATAGAGGGAGGCAGATCTCTGTAAGTTTTAGGCCATCCTGGTCACACACTGAGTTCCAGGACAGCCAGGACTACACAGAGAGATCTTAGTTTTTTCTTAAAAAAGAAAAAAAAAAAAAAAAAAAAAGAGCCGGGCTGTGGTGGCACACGCCTTTAATCTCAGCACTCGGGAGGCAGAGACAGGAGGATTTCTGAGTTTGAGGCCAGCCTGGTCTACAGAGTGAGTTCCAGGACAGCGAGGGCTACACAGAGAAACCCTGTCTCAAAAAACCAAAAAAAAAAAAGAAAAAAGAAAAAAGAAAAAAAAGAAAGAAAGAAAGAAAGAAAGAAAGAAAGAAAGAAAGAAAGAAAGAAAGAGAAAACCAGACCTTGACAGTAACTGATAACTAACCAAACAGCCTTCCATTGTATCCTTGCTTTTAAGGTAGCTGTGCTGGTTAGTTCTTTGTCATTTTGACACAAAATAGAGTCATTTGGAAAGAGGTATTCCTCCATCAGACTGACCTGTAGGCAAGTTCATGGTGGCAATTTCTTGGTTAATGATTGATATAGGAGGGCCCGGCCCACTGTAGGCGATGTCACCCCTGGTCAGGTAGTTCTGGGGGTGTGAAAATGCACTGAGTAATCCATAGGCCAAGCCGGCGAGTACCGCCCCTCGTGGCCTCTGCTTCAGCTCCAGATCTGAGTTCCTGCCACAATGAAACCGAAAAGTATAAAATGAAATCAACTCTTTCCCTAATGTGGAGATTGCTTTTGGCCACAGTGTTTGTTGAAGCAATACAATACAAACTGTAACAGTAACTGAAATCCTCTCTCCCATATTCACAATACAAACTGTAACAGTAACTGAAATCCTCTCTCCCATATTCACAATACAAACTGTAACAGTAACTGAAATCCTCTCTCCCGTATTCACAATACAAACTGTAACAGTAACTGAAATCCTCCATCTTGTATTTAGCATCCTCTTGCTTTCTTTTTGATGTTTTTCTGTGTAGCCCTGGCTAGCCTACAACTTGCTCTGTAGACCAGGCTGGCCATGAATTCACAGAGATCTGCCTGTCTCTTCCTCCCAAGTGCTAGGGTTAAAGGCATGTCCTGCCATGTCCAGTTCATACTTAGGATTTTTAATCGTATGTAAAAATATTCATTTGAGACAGGATGGTATAGCTCAGGCTGGTCTTATAGTTCTCCTCATTTAGCTTCCCAAGTACATATGTGCCTTCAACCCCTGTGCTTTTTATACTTTAACTGTTTCAGCTGGGTATGTTGGCATACATGTATAGTCCCAGCATTTAACTGTAATAACAAAACTTCTGAGCTGAAGTCAAAAGGTTTGAAGCCAGTCTGAGATACACAGTAAAACCCTGTCTCCTCCCCCCCAAAATTTTTTTCATAGCTTTTAATTTTATTCATAATTATATCAGGCTACAAACGACTTTTTTTAAATTTTAAGTTCTTAAGATTTATTTATTTTATGTGTGTGAGGTTTTGTCTGCATGCATGTGCATGTCTGTTGCCCTTGGAGTTCAGAAGAGGGTGTTGGATCCCCTGGGTCTGGAGTTACAGATGTTGTGAACCTCCATGTGGGTGCTGGGAATTGAACCAGAGTCTTCTATAGAAGTAGCAAGTGCTTGTAACCACTGAGCCATCTCTCCTCCCCCTTTTTTGTTTGTTTTTATTTGTTTGTGGGTTTCTGTGTTTTTGTTTTGTTTATTTGTTTGTTTGTTTTAAGACAGAGTTTCTTTGTGTATCCTTGGCTGTCCTGGAACTTGCTTTACTGACCACTTGGCCTCAGATTCACAGAGATCCACCTGCCTCTCCCTCCCGAGCGCTGGGATAAAAGGCGTGTGCTACCATGCTTGGTTCTATAAAATGGTTTTAATGGTGAACATATTGGAATGAAAACAGTACATTAATTTACAGAAATGTATCAAGTAACTAACACTCTAGAGAGACTATGGATGTGACATGACTCGAGAGGCTGTCACCTGATGCCAGCATTTGGAAAGCATGATTTCAGCAGTTGCTCGAGCTCTGGCTGATCACTGTGATCCTTCAAGGTTGACAACCCTGGGGCTTGGAGTGTGGCTGCTTCAACTCTACTACAACAAGCAAGGTTAGCAGTCTCTGATATTCTGAGCAAAGAGTGCAGGTCATGAGAGCTCAGCAAGTGTCTGATGAGAGACAAAGCTTTGCCTTAGAGTTGGGGCTTAAGAGGATGAGTAGAATTTAGGGGAAGATTAACAGGAAATGATAGTTCTTCCAGGTAGAGAAAACGGCATAAAGGTCATGCCAATCAAGATGTATTTATGGGCTGCTGAGTTTGGATTTGGAAGCAAAGACTAGTGAGAGAAAAAAAAGAAAAGAATAAAAGAAAAGAACAGCCGGGCAGTGATGGTGCATGCCTTTAATCCCAGCACTTGGGAGGCAGAGGCAGGCAGATTGCTGAGTTCGAGGCCAGCCTGGTCTACAGAGTGAGTTCCGGGACATCCAGGGCTACACAGAGAAACGTCTTGAAAAAAAAAAAAAAAAACCCGAAAAAAAGAAAGAAAGAAAGAAAGAAAGAAAGAAAGAAAGAAAGAAAGAAAGAAAGAAAGAGAAGAATAAGCCAAATGTGGTGGCAGGAGGTAGAGGCAGGAGGATCGGGAGTTCTTGGTCATCTGCAACTACTTAGGGAGTTCAAGGCTAACCTTGGCTACTGGAAACCTGTCTCAAACAGAGTTGGTGAGATAGCTCAGTGAAGGAAAGGTGCCTGGCACCAAGCTGATGAACTGAGTTCAAGCTCTAGGACCCACACGTGGAAGGAAAGAACCGATCCCCGAAAGTTCTCCTCTGACTTCCCCTCATCACCCATGGTATAAGCACGCACTCAATAAAAAAAAATGTTAAAATGCCCCTCAACAGGGGAAAGGGGGGAAAGAAAGGAAGGAAATCTATTTGGAGAGCCTGAAAAAAAATTCTAAAAGGACCTGAGCCTTTGTTTGTGAGGCCATACCAAGCCTCAGAAAATTCTTTAGAAAAACTGAGGTTAGAAAATGAGGTGGCTCAGCTAGTTAAAGCATTTTCTGCACAACCCTGCATTTGACCCCTGGAAAATGCAGCGGAAGGAGAGAAATGACTCTAAACTGTGTCCTCTGACCGCCACACATGCATGTTGGCACACACACACAAACACACAAACGCCTTCACTCACACTTGTACACACACACACACACACACACACACACACACACTAATAATGTGTAATGAATAAAAGTGGGGAAGAGGCTAGAACTGAATCTCAGTTAACAAAATGCATCTGCGAAGCCTTAGGTTCAGTCCCTAGCATGAATAAAGCAGGCGTGATGACCCACATCTGTAATTACAAACATCAGCAGGTAGAGACAGGAGAATCAGAGATTCACTGTCATCCTCAGCTGCATATCAAGTTTGAGACTAGGCCGGGAGACATGGACTTGACTCGGAAAAACAAAGCACAGCACAGGACAGAACAACAATAAGAAGACATTTTAAAGCCATGTACAGTAGCTCATGCCTTTAATCTTGGCTTTTGGGAGGCTGGGGTGGGAGGAGTAAGAGTTTGGATTACATAGCAAGACCTTGTCTCAACAACAAGCAAAGCCTTGGGTTTGGTGATCGTGTTTCCCTGAAACACTTTCGTGCACGTACATAGCACACTTAGGCCATTTTACCTCCTCTTACTCTCTCATTCTCTCATAAAAAGCTCTTCTAGGGGCGTGGGCTGGGGAGGGAGGGCCATACCTGCTCAGAGGGGAAAGGAGGGGGAAGGATTATGGGAGGGGGCAGTGGGCGGCATATAAAGTGTAAAGTGAGTAAGTAAAATAATAAATCAGGAAGTAAATAAATAAAGCTGGTCTGGTTTTGTTTTGTTTTGAGACATTGTTTCTCTGTAGTCTTGTTTTCTTTTGAGACATTGTTTCTCCATGTAGCCCTGGCTGTCGAGGAACTCATAGAGATCTACTTGCCTCTCTGCCTCTGGAGTGCTGGGATTAAAGGCTTACACCACCTTGCTGAAAAAAACTCATCTGGTTTTTAAATTTTATGTGTATGAGTGTTTTGTCCCAATTTATGTATACACACCACTGCACGCAGTGTCTGAGGAGGCTGGAATTGGGCAACAGATCCCCTGGAACTGGGGCTACAGATGGTTGTGAGTGAGCCACCATGTGACTTCTGGAACTCAAATGGGGTCCTGTGGAATTCCTAACTGCTGGGTAATCTCTTCAGCCCGTCACAGAAAGCTCTTGAGCAGGTGAAGAACGTGCTGAAAGAACTCAGACACTGAGCGGCTAGCACCTGGTTTATGGTGAAAATTCTCCCCTTGTCCAGTCTAATCCTGCTGTTCATTCATCCCTCAAATATTTATCAAAGGCCGGGAGACAGCAGACTCTGCCCTGTTGATTCAATGATGCATAAAAATAGACTCCTCAGCTCACAATTCTCTAGCGAGCCAGAGACTAAATGCAAGAATCTCATCAACATCAAAGTACAAGTGTAGTTAAATCCTCAGGGAGGTGTCCCTGGCATTGTGAGCCAATTCAGCAGCGGGGCGCTGGTTTAGGAGTTCAGTGAGGTTGTTCTAAGTTGAGAACTGGCATGAGAGTAGATTCTGGAAGGAGAAGGGGTTAGACAGGTGAGGAGAAGGAAACACATTTTAGTGCAAAGACTCAAGACGCTGTGGCTGCAGAGGAGGCGTGCAGAGCCCCAGATGGAAAGTCTGGGTCTAAGGCAGTGCCGGGGGTTGTTGTAGGAACAGACATTGGGTGGTCAGTAAAGGCCAATAGCATTTAAAGGATTTTGACCTATTTCCTGGTACAGAAGGGTGTAGTAAACCTAGCTGTGGTGTGAGCGGGTGATATTCTAAAAACAAGCTCCCCGGAACTATTAAAGTTGTGACTGGCTTCTCTGAAGCCTGTTTAAAGAAAGGGTGCGGGAGACGTGCAGAAGCCAAACGGCCAGGGTGCTGTCTGACAGAGGGCAAGATGAGAAGGGGGCGCAAAAGCCATGTTCATGTACAGCCGTGGACTGGGGAAAGAGACCGTGAGAGGACCTATTAGCAAGATTCTCAGGCAGCGGGGGAGAAAGGCCGGCCCCTGGAGGAGACCGCACAACCTCTCAGAATCGAGAAGCTGTGGCAGTGACCGAGTTTGCCCAGAAGAGGGCTCCACTTTGGGAAGATGGCTAAGTCTCAAGGATGCAGATCGTCTCTTAGATCTCCCCAGAGAAATGAAGTCCAAGGACAGGGCCCTGGGGAAGCCCTGCCATGCCTAGAGAGGAAAGTGAGCTGGGGACAGCGGCTGAAGGCGGGCTTCACAGGAACAGTTAAGGCACCTGAATAGAAGCAGGAAGGGGACTAGGAAGAGCACTAAGTTCCAAGGACCAGTTTATAAACAGGGACAGGGACGTGTCATGTTTGGGTGATCATCAAGCCAGGGAGGCCTGTGGGTCTGGGTCCCCATTCCCCAGGGGAAAAGCACAGATGGGTGTGGTTTTGCTTCCTCCTGGATGGGGTGAGGAAGTGTAGGAAAGGGAAGTTGATCACTGGCCAGAATGATGGGAAGAGAGATGCCTGGGAGGAGACATCTTCCCCTCCTCTCACCCCACCCTTTCCTTTCCAAACCTCCCTGGGCTGCAGAAAAACAAGGAGACAGAGAAAACTTCTTTAAAAGGATCAGGACTGGGTGGCAGGCCGGAGACAAGGAATTGGAACAGAGCCCTATGATGTTTTTCTATAATTTTTATTTTGTGAATATTTATGTGTCTGAGTATTTGCTTGGAGGTATACATGGGAATTGTCTGTGTCTGGTTTCCACAGAGGCCAGAAGAGGACATTGGATCCCCTGCAACTGGAGTTACAGGTGTTTGTGAGCTGCCATGTGGGTGCTGGTTATTGAACCCAGGTCCTCTGCAAGAGCCCCCAGGTCTCTTGACTGCTGAGCCACCTCTCCAGTCCCAACTTGTCCATATTTTAAGAGTGTGAGGTGTGTTTGTGGAGCCCCAGGTTTACGTGAATATGTATATGGGCGTGCATTACATCCTTATTCAGATACCCAGATGTGCTCGTTCATACACACCAGCACACATCAGCCTGGGCCGGCGCTCACACATACACACCAGCACACATCAGCCTGGGCCGGCGCTCACACATACACACCAGCACACATCAGCCTGGACTGGCGCTCACACATACACACCAGCACACATCAGCCTGGGCCGGCGCTCACACAACACTCATCCGCATGCTCACTGTGTGACACATCTGTACCTCAGCCATGCCCAACAGACGCAGTTGTTCACGTGGTCCAGGTGTGTGTCACGAATACTCCCCAGCAGAGGTGAGTGACTCTACTCTATCCTGGTATGTGTAAATAATAGAAAATTCAGAGAGGCAACATGTGGGTGGAGGAGATGTCCTAAGACAGGCTCTGTATCTTTGAGGGTGTGAGTGTAGCGATGTGTGCATTTGGCCATGTGTTCATTCGCTTAGCAAAGTCAGCAGGAAGCCACCATGTGCCAAGCCTTGAGCTGGGTTAATCTATGAACTGTACAAGCGTTAGTCCCATTCACTTCTAATGGGCTCCACCGAAGACAGGCCTTTAGGACACAGCTGGTAAATGTCTCTCTGGAGGAGGCCCCAATGCGCCTTGAAGGGAAGTGGGCCATGGGGCTAGAGAATTTCCTCCAGTGGAGTAACTAAAGATCCCAGACTGAAGCGCATGCTCCCAATGTGAATCCCTGGACCTTAGCTGGACAGAATCTACTTGAATTATTTCTAGTATCTCACACATAACAGGGCCTGGAAGGTGAGCAGAAAGACTTGACCTCCATATAGGGTTCAGATCTCATCTGTGTAGCAACCTACTTCTTCTCCCCCCCACCCCCCGAGACAGGGTTTCTCTGTGTAGACCAGACTGGCCTCGAACTCAGAAATCCGCCGGCCTCTGCCTCCCCAGTGCTGGGATTAAAGGCATGTGCCACCACCGCCTGGCGCAACCTACTTCTTGGGGGGGGGGGCTCATAATTAGGGTGATGATAGGTATCCTGCAAGGTTGTAGTAGTCACTGGTTGCCACATATAAAAACTATCACCTAATAAGAACGTAGTGAGTTTTTAAACCTTAGGTTTTATTCTTGTTTTATTTTATTTATTTATTTTTTTTTTTTTTTTGCTCGTTTGTTTTTATTCTGGGGATTGGACCCAAGGCCTTCCACACATTAGACATGTGTGAGCTATGTCGCCAGCCCAGACTGGCTTTACTGAAAGACTTGTTGAAAAAGATGCCAAAGCAGATCTGCCTCTGGTCAGTTCAGCACTTCTGTGCTTTAGTCCCCAAATCATAAAGGAATGACAGGGACACGGTGGTAACTCAGGACTAGGGAGGGTGTAGAGACAAGCTGGATGGCAAACTAATATTAGACATCTGGGATTCCAAACAGCTGTAGAACTGGAGAGAGAACGTCTACTGTTCTGAAAGAAGAAACAAGCTACCTTCCTATGATTGATTTAAGTGTTGCAACCAGAGGCTTGGCTTACTTTGTGTCTTTTTTGTTTTTGTTTTTTGAGACAAGAGTTTCTTCTGTGTAGCCCCTCTGTAGACCAGGCTGGCCTCGAATTCACAGAGATTCACCTGCTTCTGCCTCTGGAGTGCTGGGATTGAAGGCATGCACCACCACTACTGATTTACTTTGTGTCTTAATCAATGCAACTAATCTCAGGAATCCATGAGATGACCTAAAAACCAGTCCCACATGAAATACTGAATCTGTCCTACACTATTTTCTATTCTGGGACAAGGACTTTTCACTGAAAATATCATATCTGCCTGTAGATCTTATGACTACTTGACTCCATCTCTCCCAAAGAGTCAAAGCCAGGCCTGGAGGGACAGCCTCTTTTCCCAGCTCTGGGATAAAGAACCGTTTCTGGATAGCAGTGTCTACTTATTTTGGCTGCTCTTCCAGACATTTATTTATCACTAGCTGCTGCTGCTGCTGCTGCTCCTTCTCCTTCTCCTCCTTCTGATTTGTTTATTTATTTTATGAGTGCTCTATCTGCATATACAACTGCCTGCCAGAAGAGGGCATCAGAACGCATTATAGATGGTTGTGAGCCACCATGAGGTTGCTAGGAATTGCACTCAGGACCTCTGGAAGAGCAGCAGGTGCTCTTAACCACTGAGCCATCTCTCCCGTGACCTAGCTTCATTTTCTTCCCTCTTTCATGTAGGCGCTGTGGTGCCCAGTTAAACACAAGCCTCTCATTTCTGAGTTCGAGGCCAGCCAGGTCTATACAGAGGTCTACAGAGTGAGTTCCAGGACAGCCAGGGCTATACAGAGAAACCCTGTCTCGAAAAAACAAAACAAACAAACAACAACAAAACCCCCACAAGCCTCTCAACTGATGTGTAGGGCAGGTCTTGCTGGTGTCATCTCAGATTTGCCTGCCTGGTATTCCTTCTCCTGCCACACTCCACACATTGTTTTGTGCACCTGTGAGACCAGGTACCTGTCTTCTTGTATCTTTTCCTTGGCTTTGGAGTAGTCATCCATTTTGTTGTTGATGGAGAAACTGGACTACCCCAGACAAGGTGATTTCTATTTGAACATTCCCGGACTTTTGCTGAATGATAAACTTGGATTTCCCAGGAGTGCATTTGCTAAGGGATAAGATAGACATGTGCTCACTCTTTGTGTCTTTGTTTTGGTTTTGGGTTTTTGAGACAGGGTTTCTCTGTGTAGCCCTGGCTGTCCTGGAACTCACTCTGTAGACCAGGCTGGCTCTAACTCGCAGATCCACCTGCCTCTGCCTCCTTAATGCTGGGATTAAAGGCGTGTGCCACCATTGCCTGACTGCATGTGCTCACCTTAGCACTGCCCAACACTGGTCTGTAGTGACTTTCCTGTCCCAGCAGTCAGTGCTCTCTAGTTGTCAGTCTGTCCCGTCTTAGTCACTCCAGGGAGCATGTGGGTTTCTCTCTATTTCATAATGATAGAACGTAGCATCTTTAGATCAGATGTTGTACCAGAAACTTTGGATTCATAGTCTTGAATCCTAACAGCTCTAAGAGTATTATCTTTATCTTTAGTTGTTTTCCCTCTGAACTTACTGAATCTCTAAAAAATATTATTTTTTATTCTGGGGATTGAACCCAGAGCCTTCCTCATGCTAAGCACACACCAGCCAAAAAAAAACATTACTACCTCCACGTTACGCATGAGGCTCTCAGTGGCTAATGATTGAATAAGGTGACACGGATGATAGGTAACAGAACCAGTGTGTAAACACACAGTCTCTGTGCCCAAATGTGCCCAACTATGTTGTGTTGCCTCTCTCCTGCCACATAGCATGGAACAAGAGCCTTGCTTATTCCTCCTGAGTTGCTCTGTGGAGCTGGAGGAAGAGCTTACTCAAGGATTGCTGGGTCTGATGAGTGAATGCCATGGAGAGGTTGTTCTTGGGGCAGATGACTCAAAGGAGGGAGCTCTTACCTCAGCACAGACCCACAGACGGGTCCCACTGCCGATGGAAGCCGGAGACCAGAACTGTTCTTTGAGAAGAAAGGAAGAAAGGAGGGAGGGAGGGAAGGAAGGAGGGAGAGAGGAAGAGAGAGAATGAAGAAGGAAAAAATACCGCCCTTAATCAGCTCAGGCCTTAGTTCCCTCATCTGTAAGATGTAGAAAACGTGGTTAAGTGAGAACGAGAGGCAGCCAGTGCCACGCTGAATGTAGATTATAACGGTGTGGGATGTGTTTTGTTTGTTTGCTTGGATGGTTTTTTGGGGTTTTTTGTTTGTTTGTTTTTGACACAGGATTGAACTATGCAGCTCAGGCTGGCCTGAAACTTAACAATCTTCCCTCCTCAGCCTCCTGACTGATACTAAATTATAATTTTCAACTTCATAGGATTAGGATTTTTTTTTCATCACAGATGTGTGCTTTTATTTACTTAATCGACATCTTTTTGTTGTTTTGGTTTTTTTGTTGGTTTGTTTTTCAGGGTTTCTTTGTGTAGCACTGGTTGTCCTGGAACTCACTCTGTAGTTGAGTCTGGCCTCGAACTCACAGAGATCTGCATGTCTCTGCCTTCTGAGTACTGGGATGAAAGGGGTGAGCCACCACCACTGCCCAACTGAGTTTCCACAAAGTATTTCTACACACAAACTTCATTCCGGCCGGTCAGTGGTTCTCCTGGATTTTCTTACTCCTTCCGTGCTCCCTCCATGCCCCAACCCCATGGTCCCCCTCCCATTTTGCCCGACATCTTCCCTACTCCTCCCTTAAAGAAGCCTCTTCTCTTTGTTACTAGGAACCTTAGGGTCCCTTTCTGAGTTCTTAGTCTCAATAATAAAACAACTTGGAAGTGGACTCAAAGACAATCTTGTTAGAATTTAAGGGGAAAACTTGCCAGCAGCTGTCAGGAGAAGAGATGGAGAAAAAGTCGCACCTTCTAAGTTAGGCCAGGAATAGAAAGAGACTTTTTTTAACTGAAACAATTTTCATACAGTCTATTTGGATCATGTTTTCCCCTTGCCCAGATCCTCCCAGATCCCCGCCCCTCTCCTCCTTTCCCACACACCCTTAAGTTCTTTTTCTTCTCTCTATCTTTAAAACAAACAAATAAGAACAACAAAAACACATGCAAAAACCACGTTCCCACAAACCCCTGGGAGGGGATCTCAGATAAAGCAAAAAAGACACAAAAAGTTTACAAAAATACCATTGTGTTCACTTTGTGTTGGTCAACTACTCCCGGCACCAGAAATATGGTTAATAGTCCCAATGAAACTCCATTTTTAGCCGGGCAGTGGTGGCGCACGCCTTTAATCTCAGCACTTGGGAGGCAGAGACAGGCAGATTTCTGAGTTTGAGGACAGCCTAGTCTACAGAGTGAGTTCCAGGACAGCCAGGGCTACACAGAGAAACCCTGTCTTGAAAAACCAAAAAAGAAAAAAGAAAAAAAAAGAAACTCCATTTTTAAAGGGGGGAGGACTGGAGAGGTGGCTCAGTGGTTAAGAGCACCACTGACTGCTCTTCCAGAGGTCCTGAGTTCAATTCCCAGCAACCACATGGTGGCTCACAACCATCTGTTATGGGGTCTGATGCCATCTTCTGTTGTGTCTGAAGACAGAGACAATGTATTCATATACATAAAATAAATGTTCATCTCTCCAGCCCATAAATAGATTAAAGAAAGGAAAAAACTGATTTTTCCTTAACCAGCAGATGCCAGCTGCAGATAGCTTCTCACTTAGGAGTGGGGGCCCAAGTCCACTTCCTCCTCTCAGTGCTGGGACCCTGTCTGGCTTGAACCTGTATAATAAGCCTTGTGCCTGCTACCACAGTCTATGTGAGGGCATCCATCCTGTTGTGCCTGGAAGACATTATTTCTTTGCAATCACCCATCACCTCTGGCTCTTGCAATCTTTCTGCCTCCTCTTCTGTATAAATCCCAGACTCCTGAAAGGAGAGATGTGATGAAGACAGCTCACTGAGACTGAGTGCTCCCAAGTCTCTCACTTTTTGCACACCATACAGTTTGGTAGGATTTTCAGAGTTTTATAAAATATATGATTTCAAGATGCTTCATCTTAGAGACCCAGGCTGACTTGAGCATTTACAACTTGTGTTGCTGCTCTTATTTTAAGACAGGGTTTCTCTGTGTAGCCTGGCTGTCCTGGAACTCACTCTGTAGATCAGGCTGGCTTCAAACTTAGAGATCTGCCTGCCTCCACCTTCTGAGTGCTGGCATTAAAGATGTGTATTACCACTGCCCGACTTTTCTGGGTGACTCTCACATTCAGGTTAAGGGTAAAGGCAGCTAAGGTACAGATAAGGCATACCCAGTGCCTCTCTGGGGGTGGAATGAGGAGTACTCTCAGGGGAATCTTCTGTGCAGCACTGAAACCACCACCAATGGCTTCACAGCCTGCTTACCTCTGACCCTGAGCTTTAGAGGAGAGGCGGATTCAGGAGTGTGTGGTACATGCATAAGTACATGTCAATGTGTTCTTGGAAAGCACAGAGAGTGAGGGGCTCCAGATGGAGGAGGTAAGTAACGTGGTCCACTGCTGTCAGGACTTGGCTCCTCAAGGACCTGGCTGTTTCTCTAACTTCATTTAGCTTCTTGTAGAAGTGACCTGTTCCAGCCTGCCCTGACTCCTAAGATGGCGGTGGGCACCCTGGGATCAGAATTAAGAGCTCAGTTGATATCTTTCTTATTCCTGCTAATCCCTTCCCTACCTCAATGTCTGAGAAGCAGAAGAGATTTGGAGCAGAGCAAAGGTCACCCAGCTGATTCCAGCCCAGGTCCTCAGATCCACGGAGCTGCTCTCTCCCCAAGACCAGGAGACCTCTCTCTCCCTTATTCTTAATGCTTAGTAGAAGGAACCAGGGACCCCCATAGAGCTTAGCTAGGGCCTCCGCATGTCCTCAGGTGGGAGCGCGTACAGGTCCTGTTTTGGCTGGGAAGAGTATGTGGGAAGAGAAGAGGGGACATAAAACAGAGAGCAGGATTAATGACGTGGCTTCCAAAGCTAATCGTGCATTTACCAACATCGCCTCCTCTGACTCCCACCCTGGGGGAAGCGGCCACAACTTGAGGCAGCCTGTCTCCCGGAGTCCTGGTCCAGCCCCTCTGAATATCTCTACCTCCCTTTATTTTGGGGGCTGTAAGAAAGCTTCTCATGGCAAGGGAGACTCTTCTACACCCCCAACATCCTCTGGAGATGACACTTAGATGCCAGTGCTTCCGGTCAAGCCTGTGCTAGCTCCACAACTGCCCAGCTCAATGGGAAATGCCATATGTGTTGGTGCTTTGGGGACCTATGCCCCCAAAGCCCTGGTACTTTCCAGTTTCTTTCAACCCATCCTTATCACATCACCTCTCTCTCTCTCTCTCTCTCTCTCTCTCTCTCTCTCTCTCTCTCTCTCTCTCTCTGTCTATCTCTGTCTCTCTCTCCAGGCCTCCTCTCTAGAAGCTGACCTGGCGATGGATTCCCAAATAAACAGTAACTAATTGGATTAGGAGCTGATAATACTGTTGACCTTTCTTAATGTCTGCTGGCTGTCTTTCCACCACACTGAGGCTTAATTGTATAGGGTGGGGAGAAGGGCGGGGGACTTCCAGGAGTGAATCCTGACCCCTGTTAACCTCAGATAAAATGGGCTCAGCGTCTTCCCAACTGCCTGTCATCCCCCATGGAGCTGCAACACACACATGCTCCCAGTCTCATCAAATAATTACACAGATGATACACACATGCATAGGCATGCATGCAGAGATGCAAAGGCTCCCAGAGGCATCCTGAATCCACACATGCGCACAGTGGACTTTGAACCTGGATTGTGTGCATGCATAAGTCCCACTCAAGTGATATACGTGCAAAATTGCTTATATGATAGACAAACACATTCATATGCACAGTACCACACATTTGTAAAATGCAGGCACAGAGGTTCATGTAGACAAATATAATCATAAAGATGATGTAAATGCATTATAAATATGCAGATGAATGACCACAGATACTGACACATGAAAGTAAAATACACTGGTAAACACACAATACTCCATACATAAAGCTTGGAGACATCAGCATACAAAATACATGACACGTGCATGCACACACATGCTTATCACGCACATACCTTTGCACACTAGTGCACGTCAGAACCGCCCCCCCCATACATACAGGCAGTTGGCCCCTTCCCAAACTCCAACTCTTTTACAATCTCTGCTGCTTCCATTTTCTATTTGTTCCTGGGAATGTTCTGAGATCCTGAGTTTATGGGTCTCTTGGAGTTCTGGTCCAGTCTTTGTGCGTGTCTCCATCTCCCTTATCTTTGGGGACCCGCATCTGTTATCTCTCTCGTTCTAGCACACTGGCTGATGGGGTAATAGAAGGGCACCGGAAGAGAAATGAAAAGAGGAGGATTGGAGAAGGGAACCAGAGAAGGTGGAGAAGAGGGCCGGGAACTAGGGGAGCGGTAAGGGGCGGGGAGCGCGGGCGGGGGAGGGGCTCCTGCCTGCGCACAGCAGATGTTGCAGCTCCTCGGATGGAGCTGTTAATGTAAGTGGAGTTTCTGCAATGGTAATTAGGAGGGCCCTCATTACCCTGGCGGAGCCGGCTGAGAGCCGATAAAGCCGAGGGGGAGAGGGGCCGACATCAGGGTAATGGGGGAGTAGGGCCATTGAGGAACTGGAGCCGAGCCGGGGACTGCTCTGTGCGCAGCTGGAGCGGGGCGAGAGGGATGCAGAAGGGGGGCCAGCTCGGAGCCCGAGGTGGGTCGGGACTAAGAACTGTTAGGCTTTGGCTACCAGTGCTGAGACACGGAAGAGGACCTGCAAGGACCAGGTCATGAATTGGCCCTATCTGCCAGAGGGGCGGATAGAGGAAGGTTCCCACTGCCTTGAAGGCCCAACAGTCTTAGACCTCTGTGCTCGCATTCACCCTAACTGCTGGACAGAGATGGGGTCAGAAGATGGGGTACGGAAGGGGGAGCTTCTGCTTCTAGGAGGCCTAACCATTGTACAAGCATGTGGAACCCAGGCACGAACTCTAGGATAGGCAACAGGAACGTTAACGTCCACGTGGAATGCTCCAGAATGTCAGCTTTGACTGGAGAGGACTAGCAGCCAGAAGTGGAACCATAATCCTCAACTCTTGCTTCTTTGGAATTTGAGCTCAGTCCTTCTGTTCTCTCTCTCTCTCTCTCTCTCTCTCTCTCTCTCTCTCTCTCTCTCTCTCTCTCTCTCACACACACACACACACACACACACACACACACACACACACACACACACACACACACACAC